>LR738709.1:109252662-109329484 GCA_902687465.1 Secale cereale
GCCTAGCCAATCACTGGATGTGGATTATCCATCTTTCCAGAGGGCCGGTGGATGTGGATTATCCATCTTTCCACTTGAACCATAATAAACAATTTAGCCAATCACTGGATGTGGATTATCCATCTTTCCAGAGGGCCTAGCCAATCACTGGATGTGGATTATCCATCTTTCCAGAGGGCCGGTCGATGGATGCGGGTAAACCCGACTGTCCATATAGTTTTCCCTAGCTCCATGGAATCATGGGTAGATCTTGAAGCGTCCTCTCTTGAACCGGATGTGACCTCATGCTCTTCAGGGAGTTTTATTGATTTTGAGTATATATGCGGGAGTTGCCCTGCACAACCAGATAGACTGATCAAAGCATCTTATTTTCTTAATGAAAAATGATATATAACAAGAGAAATAATACTGTAGATGGATATCACCTGAGTAAATTTGAACCGGTATGTTGAATAGACCGGATCACAGGTTGGACAGTAAAACGACCGCAGTATCAGAGGCGGCTCAAACAGTTAAACCGGTTGTGGGGTTGTAAACTGGCGGAGATGAGCAAATTGTCCTCCGTGTTGTAAACCGGTGCTGTCGCGTAAGACAGCCACGGCTTTGTAAACCGGTGCGGGAGTCCGTTGAGTAACGATGTTCATTTGTATCGAATGATGTTGGCGGGCCTCCATCTCCGCGGTATAATACCGCTTTATAATGAATGATTTTTCCTGCGTATAAAATACAGCAGGGCGAGGTGTTTTCGCTCTGATAAATTAATATGTATTGAAAATAAATAGGATAGATATCACCTGATTCGCCCGGACAACAGATGAGTCGGCCGCGGCATTTGTAAGTCGACATGTACGGGTGAGTTAATCACAGGCGCGGATAGTGTCATGTTAATATAAACCGGACCGTAGAAGCGGCGGCGTGCGCACATCCATTGGCGAGGAGGTCAGCCGCGATGTTGGAGACCAACGCGCGTGGGCACGGACAGCTGAGCCGGTCGGTGCATTTATGCAAACCGGACCGCAACATACATACGTGAAGTCGCGCAACTTAGCTGAACGTGCATCTGTGGCATACCCTTAATGATGATGCGGCTGCCACTTTTAGTAGTCGTCCTGCGTAAAAAATGTTACGTGCAAGAGTAATTGCTATTTGATGAAAACAATATATGTGAAAAATAGATAAGATAGATAAGACCTGGTATTTTTGCCGGATGTACGCTGACCGAGTTTAGACAACCAGATCAATCAGCTTGGTTCACATTGGCCGATCCATGATCAAACCTTTTGCCAGCCAGCCTAACCCTTATCTTTATCCTTAGTCAGATGCCACAATAGAGCAGCTCGGCCACAGAAGCAGGCCGGAGCGAGGGTGGCCGTGGTGTGACAAGGCCGGGCGGAGGCGCGGTGTGTTTGATGATTCTCCACAATTGCTGACTTGACTTGACTACTCAAAAGTATTCCCTCCGTATTCTTAATGAAGATTTAACCCCTCTGTCTTGCCCTTGCAAACGGGATGAACCTCAGCACTGTAGTCATCACGGACAAAACAGTTTCTCAGAAGGCGAGGTTACGGCCATGGTTCAGGCGTGGCGGCTCTCCAACTGCGGCTCGCAGGTAGACGTGGGCGACTCAAGGCCGGAGCGAGATGCAGCAGCTCGGGCGACTTGCTAAGGAGGTCGTGCGGCAACGGGTCCTCATGGCGGTTCTGGGCACGGCGGAAGCAACCAAGCCCGGTCCGCGTACAGTAGATGTGAGCGACGAAGCAGGGGCGCGAGGCCAGCTGCAGTCAGAGGCAGCTGCGGCGTCGGGCGGCTCAGGCATAATGAGGTCCGATGAAGACTCGGACGGGAGGCGATTCGGCCGAGACGGTTCAGGAGTGGGGAGACTCGACGGCGGCTGGTGGATCTGAGCCGGAGACGGAACGAGGTCAGGCCGAGGCCCGCTTTGGCGCAACCGGCGGAGATGGAGCAGGGCAGCTCGACAAGGCCGCGGCTGCGGGGTGAGCCGGCTGACTCGGAGCGGCTTGCAACAGAGGAAGAGCGGCTCGGGACAGAGTTTGAACCGGAGACGGAGCGACGAGAGCGGCTCAACAGCGGCCGGCGCAGCCGAGGCGGGTTATAGCAGCGAAGACAGGAGGTGCTCGGGGCGAGGCCGCGGTCGGAGCTAACCACCGCGGAGGGGGTGGCCGGCGGCTCGTTGCCGAGCGACGAGAAGCGTAGCGCTGAGGCGGAGGCGACTCCAACTGTCCTGATTGGTTTTACAAGTCCACGCCTACCTCCTCCAGATTGTAATCGTACCTGATTTTTCCTTCCTTATTGTTGACGCGCCTGAGAAACATGTAGCAGCGGTGAGGCAACACGCGGCCACGACAACTCGCAGCAGGGGCGCGGGGACCTGGCAGCTGTCGGTGATTAAATCGGCTCTGACCACGGGAGCGGCGACCAGCAGGTGAAGCGGAGCTCTTGGCGATTTACCGCAGTAATTGGGCATGCCAGGTTCTTTCGAGGTGAGGGGCAGAAACGAGACATCGCTTGAGGTGGAACAAAGAACGGACAAGGCAAAAACTGAATCCTTCTCCGGGTCGTGGTCAATCTGATCCCGTTGCCCTGTCACTGCTAGTATTGTATTTTTTAACAAGGAAACCGGCCAGGATCCCGGTGATTTGTTTAAGTAGATGTCGTCTTTGGCTTTGCACGGTGGCCGCTGCTCCAAATACCAGTTTGTCTTCGGATTCGACGAATCTCTGGGTCATCTTGTAAATCGTTCCCCGTGTATTCTTTTTCTAGGCGGATTGCAGACCTTCGGATCCGGCTTGCGGAGGCGGCGGCTCACGGTGCAACCTCTTCTTTGTCCGGTAGAATTGTGAGCTTCTCGATCCATTGGAGAGATCCCTTCAAGAACTCAACACCACTGTGCGCAGGCCTCCACGGTGGGCGCCAACTGTCGTGGAAATAACATGTCAGATGTCCGGATTAACGGACTTAGTCGTGAGGCCGCGCATCTATTGAAGGAAATATGCCCTAGAGGCAATAATAAAGTTATTATTTATTTCCTTATATCATGATAAATGTTTATTATTCATGCTAGAATTGTATTAACCGGAAACTTAATACATGTGTGAATACATAGAAAAAACAGAGTGTCCCTAGTATGCCTCTACTAGACTAGCTTATTGATCAAAGATGGTTATGTTTCCTAGCCATAGACATGAGTTGTCATTCGATCAACGGGATCACATCATTAGGAGAATGATGTGATGGACAAGACCCATCTGTTAGCTTAGCACTATGATCGTTTAAGTTTGACTGCTATTGCTTTCTTCATGACTTATACATGTTCCTATGACTATGAGATTATGCAACTCCCGAATACCGGAGGAACACTTTGTGTGCTACCAAACGTCACAACGTAACTGGGTGATTATAAAGGTACTCTACAGGTGTCTCCGAAGGTACTTGTTGGGTTGGCGTATTTCGAGATTAGGATTTGTCACTCCGATTGTCGGAGAGGTATCTCTGGGCCCACTCGGTAATGCACATCACTATAAGCCTTGCAAGCATTGCAGCTAATGAGTTAGTTGCGGGATGATGTATTACGGAACGAGTAAAGAGACTTGCCGATAACGAGATTGAACTAGGTATTGAGATACCAACGATCGAATCTCGGGCAAGTAATATACCGATGACAAAGGGAACAACGTATGTTGTTATGCGGTTTGACCGATAAAGATCTTCGTAGAATATGTGGGAGCCAATATGAGCATCCAGGTTCCGCTATTGGCTATTGACCGGAGATGTGTCTCGGTCATGTCTACGTAGTTCTCGAACCCGTAGGGTCCGCACGCTTAAGGTTTCGATGACAGTTTTATTATGAGTTTATGAGTTTTGATGTACCGAAGGAGTTCGGAGTCCCGGATGAGATCGGGGACATGACGAGGAGTCTCGAAATGGTCGAGACGTAAAAATTGATATATTGGACGACTATATTCGGACATCGGAAAGGTTCCAAGTGATTCGGGTATTTTCGGAGTACTGGGGAGTTACGGGAATAGAGGAGAGAGGCCAAAAGGAAGGAGGCGCGCGCCCCCCTTCTGGTCCGAATTGGACAAGGGGTGCAGCCCCCTTTTCCTTCCCCCTCTCCCCCTCTTTCCTTCTCTCCTACTCCGGAAAGGAAAGGGGAATCCTACTAGGACTTGGGAGTCCTAGTAGGACTCCCCACACTTGGCGCGCCCCCTCTAGGGCCGGCCTCTCCTCCCTCCTTTATATACGGGGGCAAGGGGGTACCTCTAGACACAACAATTGATCTCTTGATCTCTTAGCCGTGTGCGGTGCCCCCCTCCACCATAGTTCTCCTCGATAAATATTGTAGCGGTGCTTAGGCGAAGCCCTGCGACGGTAGAACATCAAGATCGTCACCACGCCGTCGTGCTGACGGAACTCTCCCTCGACACTCGGCTGGATCGGAGTTCGAGGGACGTCATCGAGCTGAACGTGTGCTAGAACTCGGAGGTGCCGTAGTTTCGGTGCTTGATCGGTCGGGCCGTGAAGACGTACGACTACATCAACCGCGTTGTTCTAACGCTTCCGCTTTCGGTCTACGAGGGTATGTAGACTCACTCTCCCCTCTCGTTGCTATGCATCTGGTAGATAGATCTTGCGTGATCGTAGGAAAATTTTAAAATACTACGTTCTCCAACAGTGGCATCATGAGCCAGGTCTATGCGTAGATGATATGCATGAGTAGAACACAATGAGTTGTGGGCGATACTAGTCATACTGCTTACCAGCATGTCATACTTTGCTTCGGCGGTATTGTGAGATGAAGCGGCCCGGACCGACATTACGCGTACGCTTACGCGAGAGTGGTTTCACCGTTACGAGCACTTGTTGCTTAAAGGTGACTGGCGGGTGTCTGTCTCTCTCACTTTAGCTGAATCAAGTATGGCTACGCCCGGTCCTTGTGAAGGTTAAAACAGCACATACTTGACGAAACATCGTTGTGGTTTTGTATGCGTAGGTAAGAACGGTTCTTGCTAAGCCCGTAGCAGCCACGTAAAACTTGCAACAACAAAGTATAGGACGTCTAACTTGTTTTTGCAGGGCATGTTGTGATGTGATATGGTCAAGACATGATGAGTTATACGGTTTTGTATGAGATGATCATGTTTTGTAAAGTTATCGGCCGCTGGCAGGAGCCATATGGTTGTCGCTTTATTGTATGAAATGCAATCGCCATGTAATTGCTTTACTTTATCACTAAGCGGTAGCGATAGTTGTAGAAGCAATAGTTGGCGACACGACAACGATGCTACGATGAAGATCAAGGTGTCGCGCCGGTGACGAAGGTGATCATGACGGTGCTTTGGAGATGGAGATCAAAAGCACAAGATGATGATGGCCATATCATGTCACATATTTTTATTGCATGTGATGTTTATCTTATTATGCTTCTTATTTTGCTTAGTACGACGGTAGCATTATAAGATGATCCCTTACAAAATTTCAAGGTATAAGTGTTCTCCCTGAGTATGCACCGTTGCGAAAGTTCGTCGTGCCGAGACACCACGTGATGATCGGGTGTGATAAGCTCTACGTTCAAATACAACGGGTGTAAGCCAGTTTTGCACACGCAGAATACTCGGGTTAAACTTGACGAGCCTAGCATATGCAGATATGGCCTCGGAACACTGGAGACCGAAAGGTCGAGCGTGAATCATATAGTAGATATGATCAACATAAGATGTTCACCATTGAAAACTACTCCATCTCACGTGATGATCGGACATGGTTTAGTTGATTTGGATCACGTGATCATTTAGATAACCAGAGGGATGTCTATCTAAGTGGGAGTTCTTCAAGTAATATGATTAATTGAACTTTAATTTATCATGAACTTAGTCCTGGTAGTATTAGCATATCTGTGTTGTAGATCAATAGCTCGCGATATAGCTCCCCGTTTATTTTATATGTTCCTAGAGAAATATAAGTTGAAAGATGTTAGTAGCAATGATGCGGACTAGGTCCGTGATCTGAGGATTATCCTCATTGCTGCACAGAAGTATTATGTCCTTGATGCACCGCTAGGTGACGAACCTATTGCAGGAGCAGATACAGACGTTATGAATGTTTGACAAGCTCGGTATGATGACTACTTGATAGTTTAGTGCGCCATGCTTTACGGCTTATAACCGGGACTTCAAAAATGTTTTGAATGCCACGAAGCATATGAGATGTTCCACGAGTTGAAATTAGTATTTCATACTCATGCCCGTGTCGAGAGGTATAAGACCTCTGACAGTACTTTGCCTACAAGATGGAGGAGAATAGCTCAACCAGTGAGCATGTGCTCAGATTGTCTGGGTACTACAATTACTTAAATCAAGTGGGAGTTATTCTTCCAGATTAGATAGTAATTGACAAAAGTTCTCTAGTCACTATCACCAAGTTAGTAGAACCTCGTGATGAACTATAATATGCAAGGGATGACAAAGGTAATTCCCGAGCTCTTCGCGATCCTGAAATCGGCGAAGGTAGAAATCAAGAAAGAGCATCAAGTGTTGATGGTTAATAAGACCACTTGTTTCAAGTAAAGGGCAAAGGGATAGAAGGGGAACTTCAAAAAAAAAAGAATGACAAGCAAGTTGTCACTCCCGTGAAGAAACCCAAAGCTAAACTCAAGCCTGAAACTAAGTGCTTCGAATGCAAAGGAAAAGGTCACTGGAAGTGGAACTACCCTAGGTATTTGGTGGATAAGAAGGATGACAAAGTGAACAAAGGTATATTTGATATACAGATTATTGATGTGTATTTTACTAGTGTTTATAGCAACCCCTCGGTATTTGATACTGGTTCAGTTGCTAAAGAGTAGTAACTCGAAATGGTAGTTGCATAATGAACAGAAACTAGTTAAAGGTGAAAGTGTGTTGGAAGTGGTTCCAAGATTGATATGATCATCATCGCACACTCCCTATACTTTCGGGATTAGTGTTGAACCTAAATAAGTGTTATTTGGTGTTTGTGTTGAGCATGAATATGATTTGATCATGTTTATTGCAATACGGTTATTCATGTAAGTTAGAGAATAATTGTTGTTCTGTTTACATGAATAAAACCTTCTATGGTCATACACCCAACGAAAATGGTTTGTTGGATCTCGATCGTGTGATACACATATTCATAATATTGAAGCCAAAAGATGCAAGGTTAATAATGATAGTGCAACTTATTTGTGGCACTGCCGTTTAGGTCATATTGGTGTAAAGCGCATGAAGAAACTCCATAGTGATGGACTTTTGGAATCACTTGATTATGAATCACTTGGTGCTTGCGAACCATGCCTCATGGGCAAGATGACTAAAACTCCGTTCTCCGAAACTGTGGAGCGAGCAACAGAGTTGTTGGAAATCATACATACTGATGTATGCGGACCAATGAGTGTTGAAGCTCGCGGCAGGTACCGTTATTTTCTGACCTTCACTGATGATTTGAGCAGATATGGGTATATCTACTTAATGAAGCACAAGTCTGAAACATTTGAAAAGTTCAAAGAATTTCAGAGTGAAGTGGAGAATCATCGTAACAAGAAAATTAGAGTTTCTACGATATGATCGTAGAGGTAAAATATTTGAGTTAGCGAGTTTGGCCTTCAGTAAAAACAATGTGAAATACTTTCACTACTCACGCCACCTGGAACACCACAGTGTAATGATGTGTCCGAACGTCATAACCGTACTTTATTAGATATGGTGCGATCAATGATGTCTCTTACCGATCTACCACTATCGCTTTTGGGGTTATGCATTAGACACAGCTACATTCACGTTAAATAGGGCACCATCTAAATCCGTGGAGATGACACCGTATGAACTGTGGTTTGACGAGAAACCTAAGCTGTCATTTCTTTAAGTCTGGGACTACGATGCTTATGTGAAAAAGTTTCAACATGATAAGCTCGAACCCAAATCGGAGAAGTAAATCTTCATAGGATACCCAAAAGAAACTGTTGGGTACACTTCTATCACAGATCCTAAGGCAAGGTCTTTGTTGCTAAGAGTGGATCCTTTCTAGAGAAGGAGTTTCTCTCGAAAGAAGTGAGTGGGAGGAAAGTGGAACTTGATGAGGTAATTGTACCTTCTCCCGAATTGGATAGTAGTACATCACAGAAACTGGTTCCAGTGATTCCTACACCAATTAGTGAGGAAGCTAATGATGATGATCATGAAACTTCGGATCAAGTTACTGCTGAACTTCGTAGATCAACCAGAGTACGTTCCGCACCAGAGTGGTACGGCAACCCGGTTCTGGAAGTCATGTTACTGGACCATGATGAACCTACGAACTATGAGGAAGCGATGATGAGCCCAGATTCTGCAAAATGGCTTGAGACCATGAAATCTGAGATGGGATCCTTGTATGAGAACAAAGTGTGGACTTTGGTTGACTTGCCCGATGGTCGGCAAGCCATCGAAAATAAATGGATCTTCAAGAGGAAGACTGACGCTGACAGTAATGTTACTGTTTACAAAGCTCGACTTGTTGCGAAAGGTTTTCAACAAGTTCAAGGAGTTGACTACGATGAGACTTTCTCACCCGTAGCGATGCTTAAGTCTGTCCGAATCATGTTAGCAATTGCCGCATTTTATGAATTCTGGCAAATGGACAATAAAACTGCATTCTTTAATGGATTTATTAAAGAAGAATTGTATATGATGCAACCAGAAGGTTTTGTCAATCCTAAAGGTGCTAACAAAATGTGCAAGCTCCAGCGATCCATCTATGGACTGGTACAAGGATCTCGGAGTTGGAATATACGCTTTGATAAGTTGATCAAAGCATATAGATTTATACAGACTTGCGGTGAAGCCTGTATTTACAAGAAAGTGAGTGGGAGCACTACAACATTTCTGATAAGTATATGTGAATGACATATTGTTGATCAGAAATAATGTAGAATATTCTGGAAAGCATAAAGGAGTGTTTGAAAGGAGTTTTTCAAAGAAAGACCTCGGTGAAGCTGCTTACATATTGGGCATCAAGATCTATAGATATAGATCAAGACGCTTGATAAGACTTTCGATGAGTACATACCTTGATAAAATTTTGAAGTAGTTCAAAATGGATCAGTCAAAGAAGGAGTTCTTGCCTGACTTGTAAGGTGTGAAGTTGAGTAAGACTCAAAGCCAGACCACGACAGAAAAATATAGAGAGAATGAAATTCATTCCCTATGCCTCAGCCATAGGTTCTATAAAGTATGCCATGCTGTGTACCAAACATGTTGTGTACCTTGCCATGAGTTTGATAAGGAGGTACAATAGTGATCCAGGAGTAGATCACTGTACAGCGATCAAAATTATCCTTAGTAACTGGATGACTAAGGAAATGTTTCTCGATTATGGAGGTGATAAAGAGTTCGTCGTAAAGGGTTACGCCGATGCAAGCTTTGACACTAAATCCAGCTGACTCTAAGTATCAATCTGGATGCGTATTGAAAGTGGGAGCAATTAGCTAGAGTAGCTCCATGCAGAGCATTGTAGACACATAGACATTTGCGAATTACATACGGATCTGCATGTGACAGACCCGTTGACTAAACTTCTCTCACGAAGCAAAACATGATCACACCTTAGTACTCTTTGGGTGTTAATCACATAGCGATGTGAACTAGATTATCGACTCTAGTAAACCCTTTGGGTGTTAATCACATGACGATGTGAACTATCGGTGTTAAATCACATGGCGATGTGAACTAGATTATTGACTCTAGTGCAAGTGGGAGACTGAAGGAAATATGCCCTAGAGGCAATAATAAAGTTATTATTTATTTCCTTATATCATGATAAATGTTTATTATTCATGCTAGAATTGTATTAACCGGAAACTTAATACATGTGTGAATACATAGACAAAACAGAGTGTCCCTAGTATGCCTCTACTAGACTAGCTCATTGATCAAAGATGGTTATGTTTCCTAGCCATAGACATGAGTTGTCATTCGATCAACGGGATCACATCATTAGGAGAATGATGTGTTGGAAATATGCCCTAGAGGCAATAATAAAAGAGTTATTATTATATTTCCTTGTTCATGATAATAGTTTATTGTCCATGCTATAATTGTATTGATTGGAAACTTAAATACATGTGTGGATAAATAGACAAACTTTGTGTCCCTAGTAAGCCTCTTTAGGACTAGCTCGTTGATCAAAGATGACCGCGGTTTCCAAGTCATAGACATGAGTTGTCATTTGATAACGGGATCACATCATTAGGAGAATGATGTGATGGACGAGACCCAAACGTTAAACATAGCTTTTGATCGTATCAGTTATCGCTATAGTTTTCTGCATGTCAAGTATAAGTTCCTATGACCATGAGATCATGTAACTCACTGACACCGTAGGAGTGCTTTGTGTGTGCCAAACGTCGCAACGTAACTGGGTGACTATAAAGGTACTCTATAGGTATCTCCGAAGGTGTCTGTTGAGTTGACATGGATCGAGACTGGGATTTGTCACTCCGTGTGACGGAGAGGTATCTCCGGGCCCACTCGGTAATACGTCATCTCAATGAGCTCAAAGTGACTAAGTAGTTAGTCACGGGATTATGTATTACGGAACGAGTAAAGAGACTTGCCGGTAACGAGATTGAACTAGGTATAGAGATACCGACGATCGAATCTCGGGCAAGTAACATACCAACGAGACAAAGGGAACTGTATACGGGATTGCCTGAATCCTTGACATCGTGGTTCATCCGATGAGATCATCAAGGAACGTGCTGGAACCAATATGGGTATCCAGATCCCGCTATTGGTTATTGACCTGGGAGTGTCTCGGTCATGTCTGCATAGTTTCCGAACCCGCAGGGTCTACACACTTAAGGTTCGGTGACGCTAGGGTTGTTAGTGGGAACAGTGTATGGTAACCGAAGGTTGTTCGGAGTCCCGGATGAGATCCCGGACGTGACGAGGGTCTCCGGAATGGTCCGGGGACGAAGATTGATATATAGGATGAGAGTGATCGGAGTCCGGAAGTGTTCCGGGAAGCACCGGGGAGTCGTCGGATGACCGAAAGGGGTTTCGGGGGGTCCCGGTAATTGTTATGGGCCCTATGGGCCACAAGTGGGAGACGCAACAGCCCTCATGGGGCTGTGCGCCCCCCCTTGGGCCCTCTCCACCTGCGCATGGGGGTGCCCCCCCCCCTTAGGGCAGCCGCACCCTTTGGAGTGGGGGGCAAGGCACTTGGGGGGGGAACCCTAGCCCCTGGCCGCCGCCCCCTCCCATCTCCCCTTGGCCGCCGCCCCTAGGGGGAAACCCTAGGGCGCCCCCTCCCCTCTCTCCCCCCTATATAAAGAGAGGCAGAGGGAGGGCAGCCACACACGTTCGTGCCTCGGCGCTGCCCTCCCTCTCCCACGAATACCTTCATCCAGTTTGCAGTGCTTGGCGAAGCCCTGCTGGAATTCCTCCACCACCATCTCCACCACGCCGTCGTGCTGCTGGGTTTCTCCGTCAACTTCTCCTTCCCCCTTGCTGGATCAAGAAGGAGGAGACGTCCCCGAGCTGTACGTGTGAAGAACGCGGAGGCACCGTCCGTTCGGTGCTAGGATCTTCGGAGATCTGAATCGCGGCGAGTACGACTCCATCAACCGCGTTCTTGAACGCTTCCGCTTAGCGATCTACAAGGGTATGTGGATCCAACTCTCCCCTCGTAGATGCATCTCCTAGATTGATCTTGGTGAGCGTAGGAAAATTTTTTGTTTCCCATGCAACGTTCCCAACAGTGGCATCATGAGCTAGGTTCTTGCGTAGATGCTTTCACGAGTAGAACACAAAAGGGTTTGTGGGCGTTGATGTTTAGATTGCTTCCCTCCTTGGTCTTTCTTGATTCAGCGGTATTATGGGATGAAGCGGCCCGGACCAACTTTACATGTCCACGTACATGAGACCGGTTCCATCGACAGACATGCGACTTTTGTTGCATAAGATGGCTGGCGGGTGTCTGTCTCTCCTATCTTAGTTTAATCGGAATAGACAAAGGCGGTCCTTGTAGAAGGTTAAATAGCAACTTGAATATCACCGTTGTGGCTTTGCGTAGGTAAGAAGCGTTCTTGCTAGATACCCATAGCAGCCACGTAAAACATGCAACAACAAATTAGAGGACGTCTAACTTGTTTTTGCAGGGTATGTATGTGATATGATATGGCCAATGACATGATGAGATATATTTGATGTATGAGATGATCATGTTGTAATAGTTAATATCGACTTGCATGTCGATGTATACGGCAACCGGCAGGAGCCATAGGGTTGTCTTTAATTTTTGTATGACCTGCGTGTCAATCATTAAGCGCTATGTAATGCTTTACTTTATCACTAAACGGTAGCAATAGTAGTAAGAGCATGGTGGGCGCGCGACAACCCCGATGGCGACACGGTGATGGAGATCATGATGATGGGGATCATGGTGTTACGCCGGTGACGATGGAGATCATGCCGGTGCTTTGGAGATGGAGATCAAAAGCACGAGTTGATGGCCATATCATGTCACTTATGATTTGCATGTGATGTTAATCCTTTTATGCATCTTATTTTGCTTAGGACGACGGTAGCATTATAAGATGATCCCTCACTAAAATTTCAAGATAAAATTGTGTTCCCCCGAGTGTGCGCCGTTGCGAAGGTTCGTCGTTTCGAAGCACCACGTGATGATCGGGTGTGATAGACTCTACGTTCGCATACAACGGGTGCAAGCCAGTTTTGCACATGCAGAACACTCGGGTTAGACTTGACGAGCCTAGCATGTATAGACATGGCCTCGGAACACGGAAGACCGAAAGGTCGAGCATGAGTCATATAGTAGATATGATCAACATGAAGATGTTCACCATTGACACCACCTCATCTCACGTGATGATCGGACTTGGGTTGGTGGATTTGGATCATGTCACGCTCGGATGACCAGAGGGATGTCAATTTGAGTGGGAGTTATAAGTAATTTGATTAGTAAAAACTCACTTATCATGAACAATAGTCTAAGATGTCTTTGCAAATCTTTTGTTGTAGATGGCTCGCGCAGTAGCTCCCCTGAATTTTAATGCGTTCCTAGAGAAAACTAAGCTGAAAGATGATGGGAGCAACTTTGTGGACTGGCTCCGCAATCTGAGGATCATCCTCACAGCTGCCCAAAAGGTTTATGTCCTAAATGCACCGCTAGGTGAACCCCCCGCTCCGGCCTCTGTGGACGTTATGAACGCCTGGCAGTCGCGTTCGGATGACTACTCAGTAGTGCAGTGTGCCATGTTGTATAGCTTGGAAGGAGGACTTCAAAGGCGTTTTGAACGTCATGGAGCATATGAGATGTTCCAGGAGTTGAAGTTCATCTTTGAAAAAGATCGAGAGGTATGAGACCACCGATAAATTCTTTGCTTGCAAGATGGAGGAGAATTCGTCTGTCAGTGAGCACTTACTGAAGATGTCTGGGTACTATACCCGCATAGCTGATCTGGGACTTGTGTTCCCGGAGGAGGCTATCATTGACAGAATTCTCCAGTCACTCCCACCTAGCTACAAGAGCTTCGTGCAGCAGTATAACATGCAAGGGATGAACAAATCCATCGCCGAGCTGTTTTCAATGCTGAAAGTCGCTGAGGCAGACATCCAGAAGGAGTATCAAGTGTTGATGGTCAATAAAACTACCAGTTTCAAGAAAAATGGCAAGGGCAAGAAGGGTAACTCTAAGAAGGGTGGCAAGGCAGTTGCTCATCCAGTGAAGAAACCCAAGGCTGGGCCCAAGCCAGAGACTGAGTGTTTCTATTGCAAGGGGAACGGCCACTGGAAGCGAACTGCCCCAAGTATCTGGCAGACAAGAAGGGGGCCAACAACAACAACAAGCAAGGTATATGTGATATACATGTTATTGATGTGTACCTTACCAACTCTCGTTGTAGTGCCTGGGTATTTGATACCGGTTCGGTTGCTCACATTTGCAACTCTAAACAGGAACTACGGAATAAACGGAGGCTGGCGAAGGACGAAGTGACGATGCGCGTGGGGAATGGTTCCAAGGTTGATGTGATCGCCGTCGGCACGCTCGCTCTTCGATTACCATCGGGATTAGTTATGAACCTGAATAATTGTTATTTAGTGCCTGCGTTGAGCATGAACATTATATCTGGATCTTGTTTAATGCGAGACGGTTACTCGTTTAAATCAGAGAATAAAGGTTGTTCTATTTATATGGGTAATATCTTTTATGGTCATGCACCCGAAGTAGGGGGTTTATTCTTATTGAATCTCGATAGTGATGATACACATGTTCATAACATTGATGCCAAAAGATGTAGAGTTGATAACAATAATACCACTTTCTTGTGGCACTGCCGTCTGGGTCATATCGGCGTGAAACGCATGAGGAAGCTCCATGCTGATGGACTTTTGGAGTCTCTTGATTTTGGATCACTTGACACATGCGAGCCGTGCCTCATGGGCAAGATGACTAAGACCCCGTTTTCAGGAACAATGGAACGGGCAAGTGACTTATTGGAAATCATACATACTGATGTGTGTGACCCGATGAGTGTCACGGCGCGCGGTGGATATCGTTATTTTCTCACCTTCACTGACGACTTAAGTAGATATGGGTATATTTACTTGATGAAGCATAAGTCTGAAACGTTTGAAAAGTTCAAGCAATTTCAGAGTGAAGTTGAGAATCATTGTAACAAGAAGATCAAGTTCCTACGATCTGATCGAGGGGGAGAGTATCTGAGTTATGAGTTTGGCAATCACTTAAGAAAATGTGGAATTGTTTCACAGTTGACGCCACCTGGAACACCACAGCGTAATGGTGTGTCCGAACGTCGTAATCGAACCCTATTAGATATGGTGCGTTCTATGATGTCTCTTGCCGATTTGCCACTATCGTTTTGGGGATATGCATTAGAGACAGCTGCATTCACTTTAAATAGGGCTCCATCTAAGTCCGTTGAGACAACACCGTATGAACTATGGTTTGGTAAGAAACCTAAGTTGTCTTTTCTCAAAGTTTGGGGTTGCGATGCTTATGTCAAAAAGCTTCAGCCAGAAAAGCTCGAACCCAAAGCGGGCAAATGTGTCTTCATAGGATACCCAAAAGAGACGGTTGGGTACACCTTCTATCTCAGATCCGAGGGCAAAGTGTTTGTCGCTAAAAACGGGTCCTTTCTCGAGAAAGAGTTTCTCTCGAAAGAATTGAGTGGGAGGAAGGTAGAACTTGATGAGGTTATTGAACCTCTACTTCAACCAGAGAGTAGCGCAGCACAGAAAGATGTTTTTGTGGAGCCTGCAATGGTTGAAGAGGAAGCCAATGATGATGATCAAGAAGCTTCTGATCAAGTTACTACCGAACCTCGTAGGTCGACAAGGGTACGCACTGCACCTGAGTGGTATGGTAACCCTGTCTTGGAGGTCATGTTGTTGGACAACAGTGAACCTACGAGCTATGGAGAAGCGATGGTGGGCCCGGATTCCGACAAATGGTTAGAGGCCATGAAATCCGAGATGGGATCCATGTATGAAAACAAAGTATGGACTTTGGAAGTATTACCTGAAGGGCGGAAGGCCATTCAGAATAAATGGATTTTTAAGAGGAAGACGGACGCTGACGGTAATGTCACCGTGTATAAAGCTCGACTTGTGGCAAAGGGTTTTTCACAAGTTCAAGGAGTTGACTACGATGAGACTTTCTCACCCGTAGCGATGCTTAAATCCATCCGAATCATGTTAGCAATAGCTGCATATTTCGATTATGAAATTTGGCAGATGGATGTCAAAACAGCGTTCCTTAACGGTTTTCTTAAGGAAGAGTTGTATATGATACAACCGGAAGGTTTTGTCGATCTAGAGAATGCTGACAAAGTTTGCAAACTCCAGCGTTCCATTTATGGGCTGGTGCAAGCGTCTCGGAGTTGTAATCTTCGCTTTGATGAGGTGATCAAAGCGTTTGGGTTTGTACAAGTTTACGGAGAAGCTTGTATTTACAAGAAAGTGAGTGGGAGCTCTATAGCGTTTCTAATATTATATGTGGATGACATATTGCTGATTGGAAACAATATAGAACTTTTGGATAGCGTGAAGGGGTATTTGAACAAGAGTTTTTCGATGAAGGACCTCGGTGAAGCTGCTTTCATATTGGGCATCAAGATCTATAGAGATAGATCGAGACGCCTGATAGGACTTTCACAAAGTACATACCTTGATAAAGTTTTGAAGAAGTTCAAAATGGATCAATCCAAGAAGGGGTTCTTGCCGGTATTGCAAGGTACAAAGTTGAGTAAGACTCAATGCCCAGTAACTGCGGAAGATAGAGAAAAGATGAGTGTCATCCCCTATGCTTCAGCCATAGGCTCTATCATGTATGCAATGCTGTGCACGAGACCAGATGTCAGCCTTGCCATAAGTATTGCCGGAAGGTTTCAAAGTAATCCTGGTATGGATCACTGGACAGCGGTCAAGAATATCCTGAAGTACCTGAAAAGGACTAAGGAGATGTTTCTCGTTTATGGAGGTGATCAAGAGCTCGTCGTAAAGGGTTACGTCGATGCAAGCTTTGACACTGATCCGGATGACTCTAAGTCTCAAACCGGATACGTATATATTCTCAACGGGGGAGCGGTAAGCTGGTGCAGTTCCAAGCAAAGCGTGGTAGCCGATTCTACATGCGAAGCGGAGTACATAGCTGCCTCAGAGGCGGCAAAGGAAGGTGTCTGGATGAAGGAGTTCATGACAGATCTTGGAGTTGTGCCTAGTGCATTGAACCCAATGACTCTGTTTTGTGACAACACTGGTGCCATTGCTCTGGCCAAGGAACCAAGGTTTCACAAGAGGACCAGACACATAAAGCGACGCTTCAATTCCATCCGCGATTCAGTCAAGGAGGAAGACATAAGCATTTGCAAAGTACACACGGATTTGAATGTTGCAGATCCGTTGACTAAGCCTCTTCCACGGGCTAAGCATGATCAACACCAAGACTCTATGGGTGTTAGATTCATTACCTTGTAATGCTAGATTATTGACTCTAGTGCAAGTGGGAGACTGTTGGAAATATGCCCTAGAGGCAATAATAAAAGAGTTATTGTTATATTTCCTTGTTCATGATAATAGTTTATTGTCCATGCTATAATTGTATTGATTGGAAACTTAAATACATGTGTGGATAAATAGACAAACTTTGTGTCCCTAGTAAGCCTCTTCAGGACTAGCTCGTTGATCAAAGATGACCGCGGTTTCCAGGTCATAGACATGAGTTGTCATTTGATAACGGGATCACATCATTAGGAGAATGATGTGATGGACGAGACCCAAACGTTAAACATAGCTTTTGATCGTATCAGTTATCGCTATAGTTTTCTGCATGTCAAGTATAAGTTCCTATGACCATGAGATCATGTAACTCACTGACACCGTAGGAGTGCTTTGTGTGTGCCAAACGTCGCAACGTAACTGGGTGACTATAAAGGTACTCTACAGGTATCTCCGAAGGTGTCTGTTGAGTTGACATGGATCGAGACTGGGATTTGTCACTCCGTGTGACGGAGAGGTATCTCCGGGCCCACTCGGTAATACGTCATCTCAATGAGCTCAAAGTGACTAAGTAGTTAGTCACGGGATTATGTATTACGGAACGAGTAAAGAGACTTGCCGGTAACGAGATTGAACTAGGTATAGAGATACCGACGATCGAATCTCGGGCAAGTAACATACCAACGAGACAAAGGGAACTGTATACGGGATTGCCTGAATCCTTGACATCGTGGTTCATCCGATGAGATCATCAAGGAACGTGCGGGAACCAATATGGGTATCCAGATCCCGCTATTGGTTATTGACCTGGGACTGTCTCGGTCATGTCTGCATAGTTTCCGAACCCGCAGGGTCTACACACTTAAGGTTCGGTGACGCTAGGGTTGTTAGTGGGAACAGTGTATGGTAACCGAAGGTTGTTCGGAGTCCCGGATGAGATCCCGGACGTGACGAGGGTCTCCGGAATGGTCCGGGGACGAAGATTGATATATAGGATGAGAGTGATCGGAGTCCGGAAGTGTTCCGGGAAGCACCGGGGAGTCGTCGGATGACCGAAAGGGGTTTCGGGGGGTCCCGGTAATTGTTATGGGCCCTATGGGCCACAAGTGGGAGACGCAACAGCCCTCATGGGGCTGTGCGCCCCCCCTTGGGCCCTCTCCACCTGCGCATGGGGGTGGCCCCCCCTTAGGGCAGCCGCACCCTTTGGAGTGGGGGGCAAGGCACTTGGGGGGGAAACCCTAGCCCCTGGCCGCCGCCCCCTCCCATCTCCCCTTGGCCGCCGCCCCTAGGGGGAAACCCTAGGGCGCCCCCTCCCCTCTCTCCCCCCTATATAAAGAGAGGCAGAGGGAGGGCAGCCACACACGTTCGTGCCTCGGCACTGCCCTCCCTCTCCCACGAATACCTTCTTCCAGTTTGCAGTGCTTGGCGAAGCCCTGCTGGAATTCCTCCACCACCATCTCCACCACGCCGTCGTGCTGCTGGGTTTCTCCGTCAACTTCTCCTTCCCCCTTGCTGGATCAAGAAGGAGGAGACGTCCCCGAGCTGTACGTGTGAAGAACGCGGAGGCACCGTCCGTTCGGTGCTAGGATCTTCGGCGATCTGAATCGCGGCGAGTACGACTCCATCAACCGCGTTCTTGAACGCTTCCGCTTAGCGATCTACAAGGGTATGTGGATCCAACTCTCCCCTCGTAGATGCATCTCCTAGATTGATCTTGGTGAGCGTAGGAAAAAATTTTGTTTCCCATGCAACGTTCCCAACATGATGTGATGGACAGGACCCATCCGTTAGCTTAGCACTATGATCGTTTAAGTTTGACTGCTATTGCTTTCTTCATGACTTATACATGTTCCTATGACTATGAGATTATGCAACTCCCGAATACCGGAGGAACACTTTGTGTGCTACCAAACGTCACAACGTAACTGGGTGATTATAAAGGTACTCTACAGGTGTCTCCGAAGGTACTTGTTGGGTTGGCGTATTTCGAGATTAGGATTTGTCACTCCGATTGTCGGAGAGGTATCTCTGGGCCCACTCGGTAATGCACATCACTATAAGCCTTGCAAGCATTGCAGCTAATGAGTTAGTTGCGGGATGATGTATTACGGAACGAGTAAAGAGACTTACCGGTAACGAGATTGAACTAGGTATTGAGATACCAACGATCGAATCTCGGGCAAGTAATATACCGATGACAAAGGGAACAACGTATGTTGTTATGCGGTTTGACCGATAAAGATCTTCGTAGAATATGTGGGAGCCAATATGAGCATCCAGGTTCCGCTATTGGCTATTGACCGGAGACGTGTCTCGGTCATGTCTACATAGTTCTCGAACCCGTAGGGTCCGCACGCTTAAGGTTTCGATGACAGTTTTATTATGAGTTTATGAGTTTTGATGTACCGAAGGAGTTCGGAGTCCCGGATGAGATCGGGGACATGACGAGGAGTCTCGAAATGGTCGAGACGTAAAAATCGATATATTGGACGACTATATTCGGACATCGGAAAGGTTCCGAGTGATTCGGGTATTTTCGGAGTACTCGGGAGTTACGGGAATAGAGGAGAGAGGCCAAAAGGAAGGAGGCGCACGCCCCCCTTCTGGTCCGAATTGGACAAGGGGTGCAGCCCCCTTTTCCTTCTCCCTCTCCCCCTCTTTCCTTCTCTCCTACTCCGGAAAGGAAAGGGGAATCCTACTAGGACTTGGGAGTCCTAGTAGGACTCCCCACACTTGGCGCGCCCCCTCTAGGGCCGGCCTCTCCTCCCTCCTTTATATACGGGGGCAAGGGGGCACCTCTAGACACAACAATTGATCTCTTGATCTCTTAGCCGTGTGCGGTGCCCCCCTCCACCATAGTTCTCCTCGATAAATATTGTAGCGGTGCTTAGGCGAAGCCCTGCGACGGTAGAACATCAAGATCGTCACCACGCCGTCGTGCTGACGGAACTCTCCCTCGACACTCGGCTGGATCGGAGTTCGAGGGACGTCATCGAGCTGAACGTGTGCTAGAACTCGGAGGTGCCGTAGTTTCGGTGCTTGATCGGTCGGGCCGTGAAGACGTACGACTACATCAACCGCGTTGTTCTAACGCTTCCGCTTTCGGTCTACGAGGGTACGTAGACTCACTCTCCCCTCTCGTTGCTATGCATCTGGTAGATAGATCTTGCGTGATCGTAGGAAAATTTTAAAATACTACGTTCCCCAACATCTATGTAGTAGCTTGAGAGGGGTTGAGCGGAATCGATAGACGCGATGCAAGACACGGATTTAGACAGCTTCGGGCCCCGGGAAACATCATCTGGTAATAACCCTACGTGCTGTTTGAGGCTAGGTCTCATTATGATCCTCGTGGTGTCGCCGGTAAACCGGCTCTTTGTGTCTAACCCTAGAAACTTGTGTAAACTTCCTCCTCGTGGCTTGTCTAAACTTATCTAACTTGTCCTCTTTGGGGAGCCCTGCCCCTCCTTATATATGTTGAAGGGGCGGGTTACATGACTAGTCCTAGTAGGACTAGGATTGATCTATTACAAGGAGTCCTAGTCTTGCTTCCTTTGCAGGAGAATATCCCTTATGCTTTCTTCATAAACCGGCCCACTATTAATATGAACCGGCCTTCTGGGCCTTGGGCCTTGTCATCCATGATCCGCCTGCCGGGTTACCAGTGAGTGGTATTATTTAGGCAGTTTGCTAGTGAATCATCAAGTGTAAAATGTCTCTCAAGTAAACCACCAAGTCCGGCCGGGTTATAATTCCGGCCGGTTCATACCGCGGGGTATATCCCCGACACCACGTCACATAGCACATGCTGCAAAAACAAGTTAGACGTCCTCTAATTGTTGTTGCAAGTTTTTACGTGGCTTCTATAGGTTTTCTAGCAAGAACGTTTCTTACCTACGCCAAAACCACAACGTGATTTGTCAATTTCTATTTACCCTTCATAAGGACCCTTTTCATCGAATCCGATCCGACTAAAGTGGGAGAGACAAACACCCGCCAGCCACCTTATGCATCTAGTGCATGTCTGTCGGTGGAACCAGTCTCACGTAAGCGTATGTGTAAAGTCGGTCCAGGCCGCTTCATCCCACAATATCACCGAATCAAGATTGACTAGTAACGGCAAGAAAGTTGAACAAACTCAAACGCCCACAACTGCTTTGTGTTCTACTCGTGCAAGATGCTACGCATAAGACCTAGCTCAGATGCCACTGTTGGGGAACGTAGCAGAATTCAAAAAATTTCTACGCTTTCACCAAGATCCAACTAAGGAGACATCTAGCAACGAGCAAGTAAGAGTGCATCTACATACCGTTATGTAGATCGCGAGCGGAAGCTTTCGAAGAAGCGTGGATGAAGTAGTCGTACTCTTCGCGTTCTTCGTCACCGATGATCTAGCGCCGAACGGACGGCACCTCCGCGTTCAACACACGTACGGTGCAGCATCGTCACCTCCTTCTTGATCCAGCAAGGGGGGAGGAGAGGTCGTCGGAGATCCAGCAGCACGACGGCGTGGTGGTGGATGCAGTGGAGATTCCTGCAGGGCTTCGCCGGGCGCCCTGCGTTAAGGAGACGGAGTTGTGACGGGAGGGGAGAGGCGCCAGGGCAAAGGTGCGGCTGCCCTCTCCCCCTTACATATATATAGGGGCCAGGGGGTGCGCCAGCCCCTGCAGATCCAATCTGCAAGGGGGGCGGCGACCAGGGGGGAGTCCTTGCCCCCCAAGGCAAGTGGGGCGCCCCCTCCCCCTTAGGGTTTCAACCCTAGGCGCATGGGGAGGAGGGCCCAAGTGGTGCGCCAGCCCATTAGGGCTGGACACTTCCCCCTTGCGGCCTAGGGGCCCCACCGGGATGGGTGGCCCCACCCGGTGGACCCCCGGGGCCCCTCCGGTGGTCCCGGGACACTCCCGGTGACCCCCGGAGATCACCCGATGGCCGAAACCTGACTTCCTATATATCATTCTTTACCTCCGGACCATTCCGGAACTCCTCGTGACGTCCGGGATCTCATCCGGGACTCCGAACAACTTTCGGGTTTCCACGTGCATGTATCTCTACGACCCTAGCGTTACCGAACCTTAAGTGTGTAGACCCTACGGGTTCGGGAGACACGTAGACATGACCGAGACCACTCTCCGGTCAATAACCAACAGCGGGATCTGGATACCCATGTTGGTTCCCACGTGTTCCTCGATGATCTTCATCGGATGAACCACCGTGTCAAGGATTCACTCAATCCCGTATGTTATTCCCTTTGTCCATCGGTATGGTACTTGCCCGAGATTCGATCGTCGGTATTCCCGATACCTTGTTCAATCTCGTCATGGCAAGTCTCTTTACTCGTTCCATAATCCATCATCCCGTGACTAACTCCTTAGTCACTTTGAGCTCATTATGATGATGTCTTACCGAGTGGGCCCAGAGGTACCTCTCTCGTCATACGGAGTGACAACATCCCAGTCTCGGTTCGTACCAACTCAACAGACACTTTCGGAGATACCCGATGCGTACCTTTATAGCCACCCAGTTACGTTGTGACGTTTGGCACACCCAAAGTATTCCTACGGCATCCGGGAGTTGTACAACCTCATGGTCTAAGGAATAAATACTTGACACCGAAAAGCTTATGCATTACGAACTATACGATCTCGTGCTATGCTCAAGATTGGGTCTTGTCCATCACATCATTCTCCTAATGATGTGATCCCGTTATCACTAACATCATATGTCCATGGTCAGGAAACCATGACCATCTATTGATCAACGAGCTGGTAACTAGAGGCCTACCAGGGACTCATTGTGGTCTATATATTCACACATGTATCGCTGTTTTCGTACAATACAATTCAAGCATGAATAACAGACGATTATCATGAACAAGGAAATATAATAATAATACTTTTATTATTGCCTCTAGGGCATATTTCCAAGAATGTCTGTCAGCCTCGGGCCAAAGCCACAGCGCCCGAGGCGGAGACCTCCACCACGACCCACGATGCCCTGCTGCAGCAACCATCTGCCGGCAGCCAAAAGCCGCCGGAGCTCGCATCAAGGAGTTCGCCGGCCAAGGAGCGCGGGAGCTGGAGCCTGGTGCCGGCTGGGCTCTCCGACCACACGATGAACTCCAGCACCGCCTCCGCCAGGTGGGATTGCGACTGGGGAGGTCTGACAACCCCAAAGCGCCTCCCTCCGTTCACCGGACCACCAATGCCACTCAAAGGACCACCGCCACGGCTACCAAGGGTGGCTACAGGCACTGTGGGGATCCGCCCACGCCCGGCCACGGCCCCGACGGGGGTCGTGTCACACTTACGAGGACGGCCTCGTCCTCTCTTAGCTGGTGGTGAGCCAAGCCCCTCCTGTTGAGCCTTCCCCTTCTCCATGGACGAGTACTTCCTGGGCGGCGCCATGGGCGGTTCGGTCAAGCGAAGGAGCAAGGGGAACGAAGGAAGAAGATGGGCGGCAAGGGCTCAGCCTGCCGCCCTATTTATAGCTAGAGGAAGGCCAACCGCCGGCCCCATAAATGGAGGTAATGATGGTCCGCTGTGCATGCATAGACTTGACGAGTCGCGCAGTCGCCGATGCTGCGTGGGGAAGTGGAGACGCCCACGTCCCATCAAGCACCACGCGTCAAACAAGGCCGCAGGCTTTGGGGCCCGCGGCGCTCCGCACTTGGCCCTTGGCTTTGCCGCGAAGCCAAGCCCGAGTGCGCCTTGGGCCCGAGGGCTACTGTCGGTGTCCTGGGAACGGGGGTACCCAGACTTGCCTGCCTGCGGCCCAGGGCGTGGCTCACAAGGCGGCCTGGTATGGCCCAACATCTTCAGCAACCACTCAAGACCCTCGCGAGGCGGACGACACAATGCGTTCCCTGGGGCGGCCTCGCCAGGCCGACTCGTGAGGATCGGAGATATCGAGGCAAGGGGCACCTCGCGAGGTCCTCGTGACGTGAGCAGTGACGATCGATGCCAGGCGGGCGCCAGCGAGTGCAGAGTGCCAGTTTCCTCTTTGGAGCTAGAGGAGCAGGTGCAGGCGAGGAGTCCCGAGGCGTCAGGCAAATGTTTCCATATCGGTGCAACGAGACCAAGACCAGTAGGACGGCAGGACGGAGGTCATCGCGGAGCCCATGGCGGCGTCACCACCAGAGCTTTTGGCAGGCGAAGACCACCTTTTGTCAGGATAGCTTGTACTAGCTGCCCCCCTTCAAATTTGGCCGTTGTGGGATTCCTTCCCGCTCAATATTTGGAAAGAGGACCCTGGCCACTATAAATAGGACCTAGCCACCATCATAGAGGGGATCGGATTATCGAGACCTCTCATACACCACAAGCTCACCCCAAGCTCAAGAACACCTCTCCTCGGGAGGCAGTTCATCCATGTACTAGTTCTTCCTCAGCCTACAAGGCAATCCACCATACACACTGGATTATGATGTTACACCACAATGGTGGCCCTAACCAGTATAAATCTCGTGTCTCTTGTTCATCAGATCTGACGAGCTAGGCCTAGGGCTGTTGAGTAGACGAGATAGGGCGGAAGGAGAAATCTTCGTGCGCACCCGAGTGTTCGAACCTCAAGGGTTTTGCCGGAACCCTAGATCCGACAAACCCCTCATGAATTGCTTGGCCAACTTGGTACAATGACGCCAAGTGTGTAAGACCGACAGAGATCGATGAGGCGAGTCGAGAGCCTCAAACCACTAGTTTTTTTACTGCGTCGGCAAAGCTCTCCTGGCACAACCAAACCGTCTCAAAGTGAAATCTGAGCGGCCCGACGCGAGCAACAATGGGACGTACAACCCAAGTCATGCCAGAGGGAATTGTCTCTTTCAGTCCGTGTCCAGGGAGACCAAAACCCTATCTAGGGAGACCAAAACCCTATCTAGCACACTCATGTTCGTGAAGACCAAAGGAGCCCGTAAACCACCACGAACGTCTCAAAGAGAGAATTGTCTCTCAGTCCGTGTCCATGGAGCTAACACACTTATGTTCGTGAAGACCAAAGGAGCCCTTAAACCACCACGAACGTCTCAAAGCGGAATCAGAGCGGCCCGACGCGAGCAACAAGGGGACATAGTCCGAACTCACCCTAGCCCGAAGTGATGCCAGATGGAATCGTCTCTCCCAGCCCGTGGAGACCAAAACCCTATCTAGCATCCCTCTCTCCCAGCCCGTGGAGACCAAAACCCTATCTAGCACACTGACGTCCATGGAGACAAAAGGAACCTTTAAACCACGACGAGTATATTAGAATGGAGGAAATAGTTTTCAACACCAAATTGTCCGGAGATTTTCTAAAGCGGAACGAAAGCCTATTTCAAGAGAAATTTCCCGGAGGGATGATGAAGCATTGATGGACAAGTTGCTGCATAACAAATCAAAATAGAGAAGTAACCACAAGCTGACAGCACACGTTACAGCAGCATCGATTTCTCAACACACACCAGATGCGTATTTTCATATGACAAATGATATCATGCGGGAGTATCAGGGTAATACACAGGAATGTATTCTAAAATCCCACAGGAGGACAGGAACCGGCTGCAACTATGCATATACAGATACAGGAAGACAGAACTCAAATCGAAGATCTAAGATATTCAGTCCACTCCGATGATCGATTTCAAGAACCGGAGTTCTGCACTGAGCGCCATCAGGCGGTCAGAGGTATCGCCTGAGCCGACGGGGGCCTCCACGCCCACGAATACGTAAAGCCCTGCCAGCTCGCCTTCCAGTGTCGAAGAAGGCACGGCACTGTACCCGGTTATCGTTCTTATCGTGTCGAGCTGTTCCCTCAACTGTTCTTCCGTGTAGCGAGCCTGGTCGAAATGGGGAAGATCATGCTTAGACACAGGGAAAAAAGTTAGTGCACAAATATAAATCCTGCTATGCTTGTTACAACTGTGCATTCAGTGTGGTAAACTGTCCATTTCAAAAAGAAAAGTGTGGTTAACTGTGTTTTAGGCATCCAGATGAAATCCAGGAGCGTCTGCATTTGTTCGCTTTAGCCTTTTCGAACATCACAATTTGATACGATTCCCATTACGTCTACGCTTACAATGCTTTCGTATTTTTAGTTTCCCATCCATATACAGTTTGAACTCTAGACCTGAAGGGGCAAGGCTACAGTAATATCCCTACCTCTTCTCAAACATACTGATTAGTCCTAGAGTTGTGGGTATCAGTTAAAATCCCCTAGAGTTGTTATTTTGTGTTACCGCAGCCCCAAATATTTTTGTATTTGTTCTCAACATTTTTTTTTGTATTTGTGCAATTTCCTCTTTAATAAATGATGTTATCATCATGCTGTATGGAATCATAAGGCACTTATTTTCCGTATCCCCATACCGCCAGATCGTGGATCTATGGTTTTATCAACTGGGAATGCCACACTTCAGGCGTACAATTCAGTTGTCATTTACTAGTAAAGTGGCATAAAATTATTTGAATACAAGCAAGTCATGTTCTGATCATTTTATGTCTAGCTATCAAATTGCAGAAATAAATAAATAATCAGGTAGGGTACGTTTACAATGTCAATTATTTGTAAAACCTACAGACCAGCAGTGGCTTTCAACATAAATGTTACTTTGAAGAAACAAAGGAATATTTACCATATCCCTGGTTCCCTATGTGGCTGCTCCATATAATAACAATTTTTATAGCCATTCTTGGCAAAATCCTACAGATAATCTGATTAACTGTAAGAAGCACAAACTTGTCATTGACTCACCTCGCTCTCAGCAACAACTCTGCTCCTAAATGCTTCATTCCTCACTGTGTAACCCACATCACTTGACTGATCGGACAGGTCCATGATTTCTTCGGCCATGGTGGAGAAATACGGTGTGCTCCCACTGGACATTACATCTTCAGTATCATGCATAGACGCCACTGGGACAAAACAGCATTCTATGCCTTGTTTGTCTACATCACCAGAATCCTTTACATTGTGTCCTATTGCAGAAATTCCTACAATGTCACCAACATGTGCAGTTTCCACAACCACCTGTGACTCACATTCTGTGAGGTTACTCAGCGGCAGCACCTCATCTTCAGGCTTCGCAGCAGCAACAACGTTGACTTGCACATCAGAAATTTCCCCAATACCAAGATCTGCCGTTGAAGCACAAGCTGTAAGGTCACTCTCATGCAGCACCTCATCTTCAGGCTTCGCAGCAGCAACAATGTTGACTTGCACATCAGAAATTTCCCCAATACCAAGATCTGCCGTTGAAGCAAAAGCTGCAAGGTCACTCTCATGCAGCACCTCATCTTCAGGCTTCCCAGCAGCAACAATGTTGACTTGCACATCAGAAATTTCCCCAGTACCAGGATCTGCAGTTGACGCATCAATCGCGAGGTTACTCTCATGCAGCACCTCACTCTCAGGGTCCACAGGAGCAACAATTCCCACATACACATCATTAACTTCTCTTGTAACATCATGCAGCACCTCACTCTCAGGTTCCACAGGAGCAACAATTCCCACATACACATCATTAACTTCTCTTGTAACAAGATCCGGATGTAACTCACCAGCCAGAAGGTTACTCGGTGGCAGCACCTCACTATCAGGTGGTGCAGTTGCAATAATCTCAACTTCCACATCAACCACTTTGGCTATAACAAGATCAGTACTCGGTGGCAACACCTCACTTTCAGGTGCTGCAGTTCCAATAATCTCCACTTGTGCATCAACCACTTCAGTCGTAACAAGATCAGTATTACTATTAGCTTCTTCCAACAACCCCTGCACAGCAACTTCAAATCCTTCCTTGCCCTGACCCGTATCATCTTCACCATGAAACACTGGAGCTGGTGATTCAGAGTCTCGTGGTGACATGCCCTCGGTAGACTTTTTTGCTTCTTTTGTTATGCCATGATCTTTTTTATCTCCGATCTCTGATGAAAGTGAATATTGGCCTAAATTGTGTACAGAAAACTCACCTTCTCCTTTTTTATCTTCATCACCTGATGCAGACACACTCGATACGGGAAAATAGTAGCCTTCCGAATGCGTCACCTCAATAGACTTGTTTTCCTCTGTAGTTTTGCCATCCTCTACTTTTTCATTCCACATCTTTGATTGAAATGGAAGTTCGCCTGAATTCTGTACAGAAAATTCACGTTCTCTCTTTTCCTGAACCACATTGCCTTCATCACCTGATATTAGCACAGACGATTCATAGAACGGCGTCTCCTTGGTAAATTTATTTTCCTCTGTAGTTTTGTCATCCTCTTCTACTTTTTCATTCAAATTCTTTGGCTGAAATGATTGTTGGCCTGAATTCTGTGCAGCAAATTTACCTTCTCCCTTTTCCTGGACCACATTGTCATCGTCTCCGCCTGATGCTAGCAGATGTGATTCTGGACAACAGAAGCCTTGTGGCACCGTTTCCTTCATAGACTTGTTTTCCTCCATAGTTTTACCATCACCTTCTTCTTGAGAATACATGTCATCCTCTGTTTCATTCCAATTCTTTGATTGAAATGATTGCTCGCCTGATACTTGTACAGCTTCTTCGTCGTTTCCCTTTTCCTGAACCACATTATCCTCTTCTGGAAACAGTGGCTTTGCAGATGCAGAAACACCAAAGTCCCTTGGTAGTGTCTCTTTTTGAGTAGACCCCCTTCTTTCCACTGGTGTGTGCTCCTCTGTATCATCGCCACCGTTTGATATGTATGAACCATGGCCAAATTCTTGGGGAGAAAATACACCTTGTACCTCCTCCTCCACCTCGTCGTCGGCAAACGCAGGTGCCGATGCTTCGGAAACACCAGGATCCCGTGGCAGCAGCGGCGAAGTGTCGCTCTCGTTTTCTTCTTTGATGATGGCCTGCTCTGTTTCATCAGTATCCAAATAGCCAAATGCCCGAGCCTCTTGCGACATTGTCTCCTTGGTAGGCTTATTTTCCTCCATAATTTCCTCATCCTCCTCTTCACCAAAATTCTTTGACTGAAATTGAAATGATTTCTGGCCTGAATTCTGTACAGAAAACTCATCTTCTCCCTTCTCCTGGACCACAATGTTGTCGTCACCACCGGAGGCTGGCACACCCAATTCAGGAAAATAGAAGCCCTGCAACACCGTCTCCTTTGCAGGCTTGTTTTCATCCATGTTTCTGTCATCCTCTTCATTGCTTTTAGAATACACGCCATCCTCTTTTTCCTTCCAATTCTTTGATTGCAGTAATTGTTGGTCTGAATTCAGCACAGAAAATTCATCTTCTCCTCTTTTCTGAACCAGAGTATCCTCTTCTTGAAGCAGTGGATTTGATGGTGCAGAAAAGTCATCCTCTCCTCTTTTCTGAACCAGAGTATCCTCTTCTTGAAGCAGTGACTTTGATGGTGGAGAAAATTCATCTTCTCCTCTTTTCTGAACCAGAGTATCCTCTTCTTGAAGCAGTGACTTTGATGGTGCAGAAAATTCATCTTCTCCTCTTTTCTGAACCAGATTATCCTCTTCTTGAAGCAGTGGCCATGATGGTGCAGAAAATTCTTGGGCAGAAAATTCACCTTCTACCTCGTCGTCGGCAAGCGCGTCAGGATCCCGTGACAGGGGCAGCGAAGTGTCGCTCCCGTTTTCCTCTTGGACGATGCCCTGCTCCGTTTCGGAATCCAAATGGCCGAATGCCGGAACATCTTGGCCGTACCCTTCCGACGCATCGAGGAATTCTTGCTCCAGGTCGTCGTATAGTTGGGGGCACGGCTGCGGCGGCGGCTGACAGGAACGGAGGAGCGCGCCCGTGAGGTGGTTAGCGGCGGCGAGGCTGGCGAGGTAGGCGGCGAAGGGGACGGACAGCGCGACGCCGGCGGCGGAGAGGACGATCAGCGGCGGGGCGACGACCGGCGCGGCCGTCGCCGCGGCGCCGGCGATGGCGGCCGTTCGGGTCAGGCCCCATCCGCGCCGGAGCAGCTCGCGTGCCCAGCTGTCGCCGCCGCCGCCAGCTGGTGCAGAACGGGGGCTGCCAGGGTGAGGGAGGCAGTCCTGGCTGTGGATGCCGGCGGATTCGACCTCGTCGGGAACCAGCATGCTCATGGAAATGGGACGAGGCTGAAGCCGGACTCTGAGCGGTTCTGTGGGAGTGGGAGGCGGCGGGGTTTGGATGGGCGGTGAGGTGGCCCGGGCGGTGGCTGCTGGGGAGTGACGATGGGCGGGGCTTTGGCCCGAGACGCTGCGCGTGGAAAGGCGACCGCGACGCGTGTGCACCAACGTGTCGACGCGTGTCATGCAACCTAGACGGAGTGGGGAGACGAGGCCCAGGCGGATTGATCTCCGAGTCCGTTTCCCTCTCGACCATGATTGATCTCGTCGACCCTCCTCTCCTCCTCTATATATTCGGGCCGGGCGCCGCGTCCTCTTCCACCCAACCCATCGATCGAAACTTGCACACGCGCGTGGATTCCACCTCGACCGCCGACGTAGCACTTGGACGTGCAGGCCCTGGAGTGCAAGATGAGCGAGTCCTCCCTCTCCCTCGCTCCACCCGGGGCGTCCATGGCGGAGGTGCACGCCGGCAACCGGGAGCGCCTCGTGGCCGCGCTCCGCGCCCACCTCTCCGCCGCCGGCCGCCCTCCCCGCGGCGGCATCGTCCTCCTCCAGGGCGGCGAGGAGCAGACCCGTTACTGCAGCGACCACGTCCCGCTCTTCAGGCAGGAGAGCTACTTCGCGTATCTCTTCGGGGTGCGAGAGCCGGGGTTCTACGGCGCGGTCGACATCGCCTCCGGACAGTCCATCTTGTTCGCTCCAAGGTCGTCACCTGACGGCGCTATTTGGACGCGTGTAGAAGAATTGCGTGATCTCAAGGTCAGGTACAAGGTCGATTCTGCCTTCCATGTCGACGAGCTTGCGCTGGTTCTCCGACGTCAGTTCAGCGAGCATGGCCATGGAGAGCCGCTGCTCTTCCTCTTGTACGGAAGGAACACCGACAGCGGGAACTACTCAAGGCCCGCCAGTTTCGAGGGGATAGACAAGTTCGACACCGATTTAAGCACGCTCCATCCCATCCTGACCGAATGCCGTGTCATAAAATCTGACATGGAGCTCGCACTCATCCAGCATGCCAACGATGTCAGCTCAGAAGCGCACGTTGAGGTCATGAGGAAGATCAAGCCAGGCATGAAGGAACACCAGCTGGAGAGCACCTTTTGCAGCCATGCATCCATGCACGAAGGCTGCCGGCATTGCGCCTACACATGCATATGTGCCACCGGACGGAACACTTCCATTCTTCATTACGGACAAAATGACGGGACGGTGAACGACGGAGACATGGCTCTCATGGACATGGGGGCTGAATACAACTTCTATGCTTCTGACATCACATGCTCGTACCCTACCAATGGGAAATTCACAAGAGACCAGGCAGTTGTGTACAATGCCGTCCTCAAGGCACATGATGACGTGATATCGCATATGCGGCCTGGAGTGAAATGGATCGACATGCACACGCTGGCAGAGCGGAGAATACTCAAGTCTCTAAAGGAAGAAGATATCATCCATGGTGATATTGATGACATGATGAGCAGAAGGCTGGGTGCCGTTTTCATGCCGCATGGTCTCGGGCACTTGCTTGGCATCGACGCCCATGATCCCGGAGGCTACCCTGAGGGTTCAGAGAGGCCGGAGGAGCCGGGGTTGAGATCCTTGCGGACCACAAGAGAACTCAAAGAAGGCATGGTTATTACGGTCGAGCCAGGATGTTATTTCATTGGCGCTTTGCTGAGGCAGGCCAGGGACGACCCAGTTTGCGCGGAGTTCTTCAACTGGGAGAAGATTGAAATGTACAGAAGCTTTGGTGGTGTTCGCATCGAGAGTAATGTGTATGTGACGGCACACGGATGCAAGAACCTGACCAACTGCCCCCGGGAGATCTGCGAAATCGAAGCCGTGATGGCTGGCGCGCCATGGCATTCACGTGATTCCTATTCCAATGCGACGACAACAGAGAAAGACCTTCCCAAAGACTAAGCACTTCAATTTGACACATGTGTTTTGTTGAGTATTGTGAATGTTTAGGAAATATAGGACAGATTAGGATTTTGTTTCAGCGCGCTTGTATTGTACTCTAAGAAGACCATGTACTCCTGTATATATGCCCACGAGTCTCGACCAATACAATAAATGATTTCACCAATCCCTCTCTATTTTCTTTACACCCCTGAGAGACAAAAATAACAATAATAATTTTGTGAAATATAGGGTACTTTGATAGACTGAGAACTCTCGCAAGCTGTTAATTGGTGTGATTATAAATCACTTAATCAATCAAGCAATTGTGTGGTTTTCGGCCTATCTTTCCGTATAAATCGGGTCAACTATTATTATTTTTTGATAAAAGAAGGGCTTCCCCCTCCGATTTTCATTAGTGAAAACCATATCATTCAAACGAACAGACTTCCAGACGCAAACCAGAAAATAAAAGACGAGGCCACTCCAAGTGTTCCTCCCTCTCCAGCTCTGGAAACCAAACCCCACGATGAAGGCCTGACAGAGTCGGAGCTAACTCCACCCAGAGACTTTTAACAACATTTTTTAATGCAACCAATATATTACAGACTCCAAAAGCATAAAAGGGATCGCTAAGCAAACGAAGTGACAAAAGGAAACTAGCAGCCACAACAAGGGTGAAAGGTTTGTGCTTCATCCTTCCAGTCGCGCCACGTTGATCCTCCACCCCTGCGCCGATGTGTAAATTTCACTTGCAACTTGCTCTAGCAGTTTTGCCCCCAGCTCCAGTACCTCTTTTTGGTGCTCCTTTGTCTGCAAAATTGACCGATCAACCATCCAATGACACATCCGTTTAATCAAGATCATGGGGTTATTCACCCTCTTATTAGAAAAAAATAATCCCATTTCTACAGTTCCAAATAGCCCATAAGAGAGCAGAAACCCTAACCAACACACATTTTTTTATCATCTTTCTTAAACCTATCCAACCACCGCCCAAAGCATTCTTTAGTTGAATTCAGGATATCCCTTAAATCTAAAGAGCATTTAACCAAGCTCCATACTAGAGAGGCCGCCGGACCTGTAAAGAACAGATGATCTCTTGTCTCATCTTTCCCACATAGAACAATTTTTTTGTCTCCAGGCCATCCTCTTTTAAGCAATGAATCTCTAGTTAGGATACTTTTCTATTCACTAACTAGTGAAATATTTTGATTTTAGCGGGAACTTTGGTTTTCCACAGGAATTTCTGTGGGAATCCCAAACCAGAGATGATCAGTTTCATATACAAAGATTTGACAGAGAATTTATGATCTGCGGTAAGGGTCCATATTATCTCATCTTCCCCTTGTCCTACCTCAACCTCTTCACATCTAATTTTCAGACTATTCCACAACCCCAAAGTCTCACCATACAAAGTTCTCCTAAATCTGAATCCATGCCATCCTTTTTGTAAGGCTTCAGCAACTGTTATGTTTTGCTCAAAGCTTAAATCATATAGTCTAGGATAGGCTTCTTTCAAAGTTTTCCCCTCTACCCATATATCTTCCCAGAATCTGGTATTTTCCCCATTCTGTACCTTTTTTAGCAAATATACAGAAAGTCTCTTTCACTTGCATTAATCCAGCAGAACTAAGAATCCCCAGGTTTCTTAGAGGCCCTGGAGAGACATTTATCTCATCTATATTTTCTACATATCACATCCTGCCATAACCCCCTCTCTATTTCCTTTTTCCAAAACCACTTAGCTAGAAGTGCCATGTTCATTAACTCCAAATTCAAAATCCCTAAGCCCCCCATTTCTTTGGGCAGGCAGCAAGTTTCCCAATTAACTAAATTATATTTTTTAACATTTCATCCTCCTGCCATACTAATCTGGCTCTGAAAAATCAGCTTTCTTAATCACCCCTTTGGGGATAACATAAAAGGACATCATGAAGAGTGGGATTTTTTTCAAGCAAGCTTTAACCAGAGTGATCCTGCCTGCTATAGAGCCCAGCAATTTCCCTTGCTAGCAGCTGCATCTTTTTTCAATCTTATCAGTAACACATCTCCAATGTATGTTTCTCATTATAGAATCAACTATAGGCATTCCTAGATATTTTATGGGGATATTACCCATTTTGCAGGTTAAGATCTCTCTTGGTATCTTTGTTGTTTTTCTTTAGCTTTTCCAAATAGCATCAACTCACTCTTGTCAAAATTAATTTTGAGGCCTAACATTTGTTCAAAAGCCCCCAAGATAAATTTTAGATTTTCAACACTCTCTATGTCATCCTGCATTAGGAAGATTGTATCATCTGCATACCGTAGCAAGTTTATCCCTTTATTTCTCTCATCCCCCAGCACCCCTTTAACTAACCCATGCTCCAAGGCATTGTTCATGACTATTGCTAAAGCATCAGCAGCTAGGTCAAACAGGAGAGGTGACATAGCATCTCCATGTCTCAATCCTTTATAAGTCTTGAAAAAAGAACCAATTTGGTCATTAACCTTCACTCCCACATGACCCCCTCATTGTCTCCATCACCTAGTCTCACCATTTATCAGGGAATCCTTTGAGTTTCAGCATTTGAATCACAAAGGGCCATTTTATTTTATCATATGCCTTCTCAAAGTCCACTTTAAAGATCAATGCATCTTTTTCTTAGAATGAAATGTATTCAAAGCCTCATGTACGATCACCACCCCTTCCATTATGTATCTCCCTTTGATGAAAGCAATTTGGGTTTTGGAAATGACAGGGGAAACACATTTAGTTAGTCTGTTCATCAAGACCTTGGTAATAATTTTAAAGCTGACATTTAGCAAGTAGATTGGTCTACATTTATGTATTTGTTTGGCATCAGAAGTTTTTGGCACAAGACTAGTAATCCCATAGTTAAGTCTAGATATGTTTATTCTCCCCTTGGCAAATTCCTCCACTAAAGTCTTCAGGTCCCACTTGACCAGGTCCCAGAACTCTTGGTAAAAATCAGGAAGGAATCCATCTGGTCCAGGGCTTTTGTTCTTTTTCGTCCCCAAAACCACCTCTTGTATCTCTTGTAAGGAAAAGGGTACCATTAATCCCATTTTTCCTCATCACTAATTTTTCTCATCTCCACCCCTCTCATGGAAATTTGTGCTTCTTCGGGATGACCAAACAAATCTTTGTAGAATTTGGTAATAGATTCCATTATTTTTTCCTCTCCCTCCACAACTTCTCCTTCTTGTTCTAGAGAAATAATCCCGTTTTCCCTCCTACCATTTACTTTTGCATGATAGTATCTAGTGTTTCCGTATCCATCAGTAATTTCTATATCTTTATACCTTTGAAGCCACTTCATCTCCTCCTGTATCATCACTCTTTTTAATTGTTCTCTCAATTCCTTTTGTTCTATCCTATCTGCCATACTCATCCCCACAATCTCTGCTTTCTTATCAATTTCATCAAGTTCTTTTGTTATACTAATTTTATTTTTTCTGTACCATGCATCAATGTTTCTATTCCACCCTTTAGTTTTTTCCCTCAAATTTCTCATCCTAAGCTGCCATCTTTCCAAGATATGTCCTTTGTATCTTTCATTCCAGGTTTTATATACCAGTTCCTTAAAACCATCCCTCATAGCCCAGGCATTTTCATATCTAAGTATGTGTTGGATCTCTTGTTTATCCCCAGTATCCAAAAACAATGGGGTGTGATCAGACACCTCTCTAGCAAAGGCTTATAATATTGTTATAATTGGTATTTTTCTTCCAAGGCAGGGCACATCAGCACCCTGTCTAGTTTTTCATAAGTGGGGTCATTCAAATTGTTAGCCCAAGTGAATCGTCTTCCATTTAGGGGCAATTCTCTAAGGCCAACCTGTTCAATAATTGCATTGAACATAGAGGTCCACTGATCATTGGCCACATATTTGTTCTTCTCTTTCTCATTTCTAATAATATTAAAATGTCCCCCCAAACAAACAGGGCAAGGGATTGCCATGGTATACTCTAGCTAATTCCGCTAGAAAGCCACATTTCCCCTCAGTTTGGGCATCCCCATATACAGTGATCAAGTTTCAATGCATTTTGATATTTTTGTCGTACATCGGCATCCTCAGAAAATACTCTCCTTTCTCTATGTGCTCCACTTCAAACATATCCTTATTCACTCTCATTAGTAATCCACCAGATATTCCTCTTGGTGGATTCCAGCACCACTCAAAGTTTCTCCCCCCACACAAATTGTGTAGTTCATTTTTAGAGAAACTCTGTTTGATGGTTTCAGAAATCTAAACAAAATCCAATCTATGATCAATAATCATTTATCTCACATATATTTTCTTATAGTCTTGCCCTATCCCTCTTACATTCCAAAAAATTCCTCTCATTCTCCCCTTATTATTTAACTATTTTTTATTGTTTTTATTACTCCCCAATCTTTCCCCCTGCGAGCTTTATAATGTTTTGAAGAGACTAATCAGTGTTCTTTTATGTTTTATCCTCTTTAGCACACCAATCCCAACTGAGCGTTTTACATAGTTCACTGCTGGTGAGATCACTCTACATCCTTTTTTCCTGAGAAAATAGCTCCCAGTTTCATAAATTGTTTTTCTTCCATCTCAGCATCAGAATGTTCCATATCAGAACATAAATCCTCAATATCCACATCACCAGTATCTATATATACCGAGTTGTCCTGGGATTTATATTCCTTTCTCTCGGTATCTATATCTTTTTCCCTTTATTCACTATGTTTTGGAGATATAATTTCCTTCTGGCATTTTCCATTTTTCCTAATAATCTCTATGTTTTATCAATCATATCAATTGAACATCCTAAATCAATACCAACCAAGGAACTAACATGAAGTAAAGAGGGATTATCCTTGTGTAGATCAGGTTTCTTACCATAATTATCTCTTTCTTCAGCCCTGATTTTTGCCATCTCTTCCACCTTCTGATCTTATTTTCCTTTATTTCTCAGGCTTCTTTTCAGCTCCACCTCTTTCTCTTCTTCACTTTTTTCTAGCACTCCAATCCCATGAATTTCAGCCATTTTCTCTCCAAAATTCCTTGTTGATTCATGGCTGGCATTATAATCAGTACACTCATTGTACTTTCCAGAATTAGTGTCTTGCTTCTTTTCCTGCATCTATTTTTTATAGTCTTTACCTTTTAGATTTGCCATTTCTATTTCATATTGCTCTCTACTAGCTGCCTCTTGCATGAGTCTATCAATATCCTTTTGCTGTTGTTCAATCATCCCTTCTAGTTTTTTCTGATTAAGCTCCAGTTCATTTATCTTTTTCTCAGCTTTACTCCATAGAGCATTGTGGCTGACCTTATCTTCTTCTAGGTTTTTGATTTTGTTAAACATAATATCACTTTCTTTCTTCCATTTCCCTCTTTCTAAGTTCATCTCTTTCTGCCACTGTTCCATGGTTTCATCCAAAGCCTTCCTCATCACATCATTCCTCCTATCTATTTCCTCACTTTGTTTGAGAGATAAGCTTCCCAATGTCACCCCTGCTTTGTTTTTATCTTCTATCTTGGTCTTCTTTCTTTCTTCTTCTTCATTCTCTTTGTCTTCTAACTCTTCCACCGCCTCACTTTTCCTCTTTTCTTCTTTATACCAGCCCAATTCAACCACTTTATCCATTTCTGTTTCAATCCTGAACATCAACAAATCAGGAGATGTTATCTCAACATGTAGGGGTATTTTGTTGGGGAACGTAGTATTTTAAAATTTTCCTACGATCACGCAAGATCTATCTACCAGATGCATAGCAACGAGAGGGAAGAGTGTGTCTACGTACCCTCGTAGACCGGGAGCGGAAGCGTCAAGTGACGCGGTTGATGTTGTCGAACTTCTTCGCGATCCAACCGATCAAGCACCGAACGTATGGCACCTCCGCGTTCAGCACACGTTCAGCTTGATGACGTCCCACGAGCTCTTGATCCAGTTGAGCTTCACGGGAGAGTTTCGTCAGCACGACGGCGTGGTGACGGATATGATGTGTTCACCGGCGCAGGGCTTCGCCTAAGCTCCGCGACGGTATGACCGAGGTGTGATTCTGTGGAGGGGGCACCGCACACGGCTAAAACAGTTCAACTTGTGTGTCTTTGGGTGCCCCCCAGCCCCCGTATATAAAGGAGCAAGGGAGGGAGGCCGGCCGGCCCTTCCTGGTGCGGCTAGGGAAGGAGTCCTACTAGGAATAGGATTGCAATCCTATTCCTAGTAGGATTCACCAAAAGGAAGAAGGGGGAAAGGAATAGGAGAGGTGGCGCCCCCCCAATCCTAGTCCAACTAGGAACCCTAGGTGGGGGCGCCGTCCAGCCCTATGGGCTGCCTCTCTCTTTCCCTTTAGGCCCACTATGGACCATCCTCTCTCGTAGGGGGTTCCGGTAACCCCCTCCGGCATTCCCGATAAATCCGAAACTTTTCCGGTATACTTCCGGTGTCGGAATATAGCCGTCCAATATATCAATCTTTATGTCTCAGACATTCCGAGACTCCTCGTCATGTCCGTGATCTCATCCGGGACTCCGAACTACCTTCGGTACATCAATACTCATAAACTCATAATACCGATCGTCATCAAACGTTAAGCGTGCGGACCCTACGGGTTCGAGAACTATGTAGACATGACCGAGACTCATCTCCGGTCAATAACCAATAGCGGAACCTGGATGTTCATATTGGCTCCTACATGTTCTACGAAGATCTTTTATCGGTCAGAACCGCATAACAACATACGTTGTTCCTTTTGTCAAACGGTATGTTACTTGCCCGAGATTCGATCGTCGGTATCTCTATACCTAGTTCAATCTCGTTACCGGCAAGTCTCTTTACTCGTTCCGTAACACATCATCTCGTGACTAACTCATTAGTCTTTTGCTTGCAAGGCTTATTGTGATGTGTGTTACCGAGAGGGCCCATAGATACCTCTCCGACACTCGGAGTGACAAATCCTAATCTTGATCTATGCCAACACCACGAATACTTTCGGAGACACCTGTAGAGCATCTTTATGATCACCCAGTTACGTTGTGACGTTTGATAGCACACAAGGTGTTCCTACGGTATTCGGGAGTTGCATAATCTCATAGTCATAGGAACATGTATAAGTCATGAAGAAAGCAATAGCAGAAAACTAAACGATCATTGTGCTATGCTAACGGATGGGTCTTGTCCATCACATCATTCTCCTAATGATGTGATCCCGTTGATCAAATGACAACTCATGTCTATGGTTAGGAAACATAACCATCTTTGATCAATGAGCTAGTCTAGTAGAGGCATACTAGGGACATACTGTTTTGTCTATGTATCCACACATGTACTAAGTTTCCGGTTAATACAATTCTAGCATGAATAAAAGACATTTATCATGATATAAGGAAATACAAATAACATCTTTATTATTGCCTCTAGGGCATATTTCCTTCAGTCTCCCACTTGAACTAGAGTCAATAATCTAGATTACAAAGTGATGATCGTCACACCCATGGAGTCCTGGTGCTGATCATGTTTTGCCCGTGGAAGAGGCTTAGTCAACGGGTCTGCAACATTCAGATCCGTATGTATTTTGCAAATCTCTATGTCTCCCTCCTTGACTAGATCGCGGATGGAATTGAAGCGTCTTTTGATGTGCTTTGTTCTCTTGTGAAACCTGGATTCCTTCGCCAAGGCTATGGCTCCAGTGTTGTCACAAAAGATTTTCATTGGACCCGATGCACTAGGTATTACACCTAGATCGGATATGAACTCCTTCATCCAGACTCCTTCATTTGCTGCTTCCGAAGCAGCTATGTATTCCGCTTCACACGTAGATCCCGCCACGACGCTCTGCTTGGAACTGCACCAACTGACAGCTCCACCGTTCAATAAAAATACATATCCGGTTTGTGACTTTGAGTCATCCGGATCAGTGTCAAAGCTAGAATCGACGTAACCGTTTACGACGAGCTCTTTGTCACCTCCATATACGATAAACATATCCTTTGTTCTTTTCAGATACTTTAGGATGTTTTTGACCGCTGTCGAGTGATCCACTCCTGGATTACTTTGGTACCTCCCTGCTAGACTTATAGCAAGGCACACATCAGGTCTGGTACACAGCATTGCATACATGATAGATCCTATGGCTGAGGCATAGGGAATGACTTTCATTTTCTCTCTATCTTCTACAGTGGTCGGGCATTGAGTCTTACTCAACTTCATACCTTGTAAAACAGGCAAGAACCCTTTCTTTGACTGATCCATTTTGAACTTCTTCAAAATCTTATGAAGGTATGTGCTTTGTGAAAGTCCAATTAAGCGTCTTGATCTATCTCTATAGATCTTGATACCTAATATATAAGCAGCTTCACCGAGGTCTTTCATTGAAAAACTTTTATTCAAGTATCCTTTTATGCTATCCAGAAATTCTATATCATTTCCAATCAACAATATGTCATCTACATATAATATTAGAAATGCTACAGAGCTCCCACTCACTTTCTTGTAAATACAGGCTTCTCCAAAAGTCTGTATAAAACCATATGCTTTGATCACCTCATCAAAGCGTATATTCCAACTCCGAGATGCTTGTACCAGTCCATAGATGGATCGCTGGAGTTTGCATACTTTGTTAGCACCTTTTGGATCGACAAAACCTTCCGGTTGCATCATATACAACTCTTCTTTGAGATATCCATTTAGGAATGCAGTTTTGACATCCATTTGCCAGATTTCATAATCATAAAATGCGGCAATTGCTAACATGATTCGGACAGACTTAAGCATCGCTACAGGTGAGAAAGTCTCATCGTAGTCAACTCCTTGAACTTGTCGAAAACCTTTCGCAACAAGTCGAGCTTTGTAAACAGTAATATTACCGTCTGCGTCGGTCTTCCTCTTGAAGATCCATTTATTTTCGATGGCTTGCCGATCATCGGGCAAGTCAACCAAAGTCCATACTTTGTTTTCATACATGGATCCCATCTCAGATTTCATGGCTTCAAGCCATTTTGCGGAATCTGGGCTCATCATCGCTTCCTCATAGTTCGTAGGTTCATCATGGTCTAGTAACATGATTTCCAGAACTGGGTTGCCGTACCACTCTGGTGCGGAACGTACTCTGGTTGATCTACGACGTTCAGCAGAAACTTGATCTGAAGTTTCATGATCATTATCATTAACTTCCTCACTAATTGGTGTAGGAATCACTGGAACAATTTCCTGTGATGTACTACTTTCCAATCCGGGAGAAGGTACAATTACCTCATCAAGTTCTACTTTCCTCCCACTCACTTCTTTCGAGAGAAACTCTTTTTCTAGAAAGGATCCGTTCTTAGCAACGAATATTTTGCCTTCGGATCTGTGATAGAAGGTGTACCCAACAGTCTCTTTTGGGTATCCTATGAAGACACATTTTTCCGACTTGGGTTCGAGCTTATCAGGTTGAAGTGTTTGACATAAGCATCGCAGCCCCAAACTTTAAGAAACGACAACTTTGGTTTCTTGCCAAACCATAGTTCATAAGGTGTCGTATCAACGGATTTAGATGGTGCCCTATTTAACGTGAATGCAGCTGTCTCTAAAGCATAACCCCAAAACGATAGTGGTAAATCGGTAAGAGACATCATTGATCGCACCATATCTAATAAAGTACGATTACGACGTTCGGACACACCATTACGCTGTGGTGTTCCAGGTGGCGTGAGTTGTGAAACTATTCCACATTGTTTCAAATGAAGACCAAACTCGTAACTCAAATATTCTCCTCCACGATCTGATCGTAGAAACTTTATTTTCTTGTTACGATGATTCTCTACTTCACTCTGAAATTCTTTGAACTTTTCAAATGTTTCAGACTTGTGCTTCATTAAGTAGATATACCCATATCTGCTCAAATCATCAGTGAAGGTCAGAAAATAACGATACCCGCCGCGAGCATCAACACTCATTGGTCCACATACATCAGTATGTATGATTTCCAACAAATCTGTTGCTCGCTCCATAGTTCCGGAGAACGGAGTTTTAGTCATCTTGCCCATGAGGCATGGTTCGCAAGCACCAAGTGATTCATAATAAAGTGATTCCAAAAGTCCATCTTTATGGAGTTTCTTCATGCGTTTTACACCAATATGACCTAAACGGCAGTGCCACAAATAAGTTGCACTATCATTATTAACCTTGCATCTTTTGGTTTCAATATTATGAATATGTGTATCACTACAATCGAGATCCAATAAGAATAGACCACTCTTTAAGGGTGCATGACCATAAAAGATATTATTCATTAAAATAGAACAATCATTATTCTCTGATTTAAATGAATAACCGTCTCGCAATAAACAAGATCCAGATATAATGTTCATGCTCAACGCTGGCACTAAATAACAATTATTTAGGTCTAAAACTAATCCCGAAGGTAGATGTAGAGGTAGCGTGCCGACGGCGATCACATCGACTTTGGAACCATTTCCCACGCACATCGTCACCTCATCCTTAGCTAATCTTCGTTTAATCCGTAGTCCCTGTTTCGAGTTACAAATATTAGCAACCGAACCGGTATCAAATACCCATGTACTACTACGAGCATTAGTACGGTACACATCAATAACATGTATATCACATATACCTTTGTTCATCTTGCCATCCTTCTTATCCGCCAAATACTTGGGGCAGTTCCGCTTCCGGTGTCCAGTCCCCTTGCAGTAGAAGCACTCAGTTTCAGGCTTGGCTCCAGATTTGGGTTTCTTCGTGGAAGTAGCAACTGACTTGCTATTCTTTTTGAAGTTCCCTTTCTTTCCCTTGCCCTTTTTCTTGAAACTAGTGGTCTTGCTAACCATCAACACTTGATGCTCCTTTTTGATTTCTACCTCCGCAGCTTTGAGCATAGCGAAGAGCTCGGGAATTGTCTTTTGCATCCCTTGCATGTTATAGTTCATCACGAAGCCTTTATAGCTTGGTGGCAGTGATTGAAGAACTCTATCAATAACACTATCCTCGTCAACTTTGCAACCAAGTTGAGTCATATGATTGTAGTACCCAGACATTCTGAGCAAGTGTTCACTGATAGAACTATTCTCCTCCATTTTGCAGCTGTAGAACTTATTGGAAATCTCATATTTCTCAATTCGGGCATTTGCTTGAAATATTAACTTCAACTCCTGAAACATCTCATATGCTCCATGACGTTCAAAACGTCGTTGAAGTCCCGGTTCTAAGCCGTAAAGCATGGCACACTGAACTATCGTGTAGTCATCAGACCGCGACTGCCAGACGTTCAAAGCGTCTGCATTAGCGGAAGGGGGTTTGTCACCTAGCGGTGCTTCAAGGACATAATTCTTCTGTGCAGCAATGAGGATAATCCTCAGGTTACGGACCCAGTCCGTGTAATTGCTACCATCATCTTTCAACTTAGCTTTCTCTAGGAATGCATTAAAATTCAAAGGAACGGTAGCACGGGCCATTGATCTACAACGACATAGATATGCAAAAACTATCAGGACTAAGTTCATGATAAATTAAAGTTCAATTTAATCATATTAATTTAAAGAACTCCCACTTAGATAGACATCCCTCTGGTCATCTAAATGATCACGTGATCCAAATCAACTAAACCATGTCCGATCATCACGTGAGATGGAGTAGTTTCAATGGTGAACATCTTATGTTGATCATATCTACTATATGATTCACGCTCGACCTTTCGGTCTCCAGTGTTCCGAGGCCATATCTGCATATGCTAGGCTCGTCAAGTTTAACCCGAGTATTCTGCGTGTGCAAAACTGGCTTACACCCGTTGTATTTGAACGTAGAGCTTATCACACCCGATCATCACGTGGTGTCTCGGCACGACGAACTTTCGCAACGGTGCATACTCAGGGAGAACTCTTATACCTTGAAATTTAGTAAGGGATCAGCTTATAATGCTACCGTCGTTCTAAGCAAAATAAGAAGCATAATAAGATAAACATCACATGCAATCAAAGTATGTGACATGATATGGCCATCATCATCTTGTGCTTTTGATCTCCATCTTCAAAGCACCGTCATGATCACCTTCGTCACCGGCTTGACACCTTGATCTTTATCGTAGCATCATTGTCGTCTTGCCAACTATTGCTTCTACGACTATCGCTACCGCTTAGTGATAAAGTAAAGCAATTACATGGCGATTGCATTTCATACAATAAAGCGACAACCATATGGCTCCTGCTAGTTGCCGATAACTTTACAAAACATGATCATCTCATACAAAACCGTATAACTCATCATGTCTTGACCATATCACATCACAACATGCCCTGCAAAAACAAGTTAGACGTCCTCTACTTTGTTTGTTGCAAGTTTTACGTGGCTACTACGGGCTTTAGCAAGAACCGTTCTTACCTACGCATACAAAACCACAACGATGTTTCGTCAAGTATGTGCTGTTTTAACCTTCACAAGGACCGGGCGTAGCCACACTTGATTCAGCTAAAGTGAGAGAGACAGACACTCGCCAGTCACCTTTAAGCAACGAGTGCTCGTAACGGTGAAACCAGTCTCGCGTAAGCGTACGCGTAATGTCGGTCCGGGCCGCTTCATCTTACAATACCGCCAAAGCAAAGTATGACATGCTGGTAAGCAGTATGACTAGTATCGCCCACAACTCATTGTGTTCTACTCGTGCATATCATCTACGTATAAACCTGGCTCTGATACCACTGTTGGGGAACATAGTATTTTAAAATTTTCCTACGATCACGCAAGATCTATCTACCAGATGCATAGCAACGAGAGGGAAGAGTGTGTCTACGTACCCTCGTAGACCGGGAGCGGAAGCGTCAAGTGACGCGGTTGATGTTGTCGAACTTCTTCGCGATCCAACCGGTCAAGCACCGAACGTACGGCACCTCCGCGTTCAGCACACGTTCAGCTTGATGACGTCCCACGAGCTCTTGATCCAGTTGAGCTTCACGGGAGAGTTTCGTCAGCACGACGGCGTGGTGACGGATATGATGTGTTCACCGGCGCAGGGCTTCGCCTAAGCTCCGCGACGGTATGACCGAGGTGTGATTCTGTGAAGGGGGGCACCGCACACGGCTAAAACAGTTCAACTCGTGTGTCTTTGGGTGCCCCCCCTGCCCCCGTATATAAAGGAGCAAGGGAGGGAGGCCGGCCGGCCCTTCCTGGTGCGGCTAGGGAAGGAGTCCTACTAGGAATAGGATTGCAATCCTATTCCTAGTAGGATTCACCAAAAGGAAGAAGGGGGAAAGGAATAGGAGAGGTGGCGCCCCCCCCCCCAATCCTAGTCCAACTAGGAACCCTAGGTGGGGGCGCCGGCCAGCCCTATGGGCTGCCTCTCTCTTTCCCTTTAGGCCCACTATGGACCATCCCCTCTCGTAGGGGGTTCCGGTAACCCCCTCCGGCATTCCCGATAAATCCGAAACTTTTCCGGTATACTTCCGGTGTCCGAATATAGCCGTCCAATATATCAATCTTTATGTCTCGGACATTCCGAGACTCCTCGTCATGTCCGTGATCTCATCCGGGACTCTGAACTACCTTCGGTACATCAATACTCATAAACTCATAATACCGATCGTCATCAAACGTTAAGCGTGCGGACCCTACGGGTTCGAGAACTATGTAGACATGACCAAGACTCATCTCCGGTCAATAACCAATAGCGGAACCTGGATGTTCATATTGGCTCCTACATGTTCTACGAAGATCTTTTATCGGCCAGAACCGCATAACAACATACGTTGTTCCTTTTGTCAAACGGTATGTTACTTGCCCGAGATTCGATCGTCGGTATCTCTATACCTAGTTCAATCTCGTTACCGGCAAGTCTCTTTACTCGTTCCGTAACACATCATCTTGTGACTAACTCATTAGTCTTTTGCTTGCAAGGCTTATTGTGATGTGTGTTACCGAGAGGGCCCAGAGATACCTCTCCGACACTCGGAGTGACAAATCCTAATCTTGATCTATGCCAACACCACGAATACTTTCGGAGACACCTGTAGAGCATCTTTATGATCACCCAGTTACGTTGTGACGTTTGATAGCACACAAGGTGTTCCTACGGTATTCGGGAGTTGCATAATCTCATAGTCATAGGAACATGTATAAGTCATGAAGAAAGCAATAGCAGTAAAACCAAACGATCATAGTGCTATGCTAACGGATGGGTCTTGTCCATCACATCATTCTCCTAATGATGTGATCCCGTTGATCAAATGACAACTCATGTCTATGGTTAGGAAACATAACCATCTTTGATCAATGAGCTAGTCTAGTAGAGGCATACTAGGGACATACTGTTTTGTCTATGTATCCACACATGTACTAAGTTTCCGGTTAATACAATTCTAGCATGAATAAAAGACATTTATCATGATATAAGGAAATACAAATAACATCTTTATTATTGCCTCTAGGGCATATTTCCTTCATATTTTCCCTACATCTCTTATTCCACACTTCACCCTCACCCTTTCACCATTGATAGTGTCCATATCAATTTCTAAAACAGGGCCCATGTTGCAGCCACTTCACACATTCCAAAAAATGTCTGAAGCAGTCAGGCACTTTTTCAAACTAGACCCATGCAGTGTGAATCTTCCCAATTGATTGATGATCAAGAGACCATGGTTGAATTTTGATCACTACCCCAGTCCCCAGCAAATTGAAGTCATTGAATTTTGCAAGCTCCATCAGTTTTGCTTTGTTAGGGAATCTCATCATATAGAAGCTTTTTCCATATTCTCTAACTCTCCATTGCCATCCCTAGTCAAACATTTCTCCAAAAGCCTTAGTCAGTCGAGTCTCATTGATCTGTCCATCCCTGATGATCATCACTCCAAGGGGCTTCATGTGTTCAGTGATGAGTACATCTTTATAACTCAGCACCAGCAAAATGCCCAGACCTTTGGCAGCATATCCAAAATATTTTGGTACAGGTTTCATCTATTTCAGCAAGTTGCATTCCCCATTAATGTGATTGTCTCTGCCACAAATTAGATAGTGCCCTACTCTGCAATCTCTTGTAGTATGCCTGGGATCCTTACATTTCCCACACACCTATTTGTTAAATCTGTCATTTTGCTTTCTGTCATCTCCAGCAACCTGCTGCCATGCCCCTCTGCCTATTTGCTTCCTAGCTCCACCACTTGTCTCAGACTCAGTCCCTTGTCACTTTCTTTGTGTATTTCTTCCACATCCAACTGTTCCTATCTATGTTTCTCCTCCACCATTTAGTCGAGCACCTCCCAGATCAGATCCCCCTTGTGTCCCCTAGTATTACTCATCCCCTGAACCAACTAAGATAGTAAGCCTGCGAGCCACTTTTGATGTTGATTAGAATCCATGTCAGCGAGCTCACCTGCTCCATTTCCCATCTCTTTCCCTATACCTTCCACCTCTTATTTCTCTATCTCTTCCCTTTGGTCATCAACAACTGATGTCTACACACGCTTCTATTTCTTGTAGACTATGTTGGGCCTCCAAGCGCAGAGGTTTATAGGACAGCAGCAATTTCCCTCAAGTGGGTGACCTAAGGTTTATCGAACTCAGGGAAGTAGAGGTTGAAGATGGTCTCTCTCAAGCAACCCTGCAACTAAGATACAAGAAGTCTCTTGTGTCCCCAACACACCTAATACAACTAGGAGTTGTATAGGTGCACTAGTTCGGCGAAGAGATGGTAAAATATGGATGATAGGAGTGGCAAAGCAAAGTAATATAAATCTGTAATAAAAAGTGCAGCAAGCAAACAAGTGGTAAACGTGAGCACAAATGGTATTGCAATGGTGGAAACAAGGCCTAGGCTTCATACTTTCACTAGTGGCAACTCCCAACAACATTAACATAGTCTAATCACATGATATTTCCCATAAAACATGCAATGGAGACGCACCCGGAGGTCATTCCTTTGTGGTCAAGAGAGGACGAGAATTATGTAGGGCTACAAAAGCACACCTCAAAGTTCGTAGTTCTCAATCTATGGATTTCCCAATGTCACCGCGGCCATCCAAAGAGAGTACCACAATCACCACAACATATCTCAAGGATAGTCAAAGACAAGCACCAAGAGACTCTCAATCTTCAATCAACACACAAGAGAGGAAATCACTCATGAAAATATTCTTCTAATCCATGTCCAATAGACCGCTGTCACCTTGGTCTCGGGGATTATACTAGATAAAGACAAGTGAGTACATCAATCCAATACATAGAGGAATGGGAAATATCATGGGATCACCCTAGATTAACATAGCCTATGATCACAACGAAGATCGCATCATGGGAGAGAGAATTGACCACATAGCTACTGGTAGAAACCTCAGCCCCGAGGAGGAACTACTCCCGCATCATGGAGGGAGGAAGCAACGTCGATGGAGATGAATCCGGGGGCACTTCCCCGTCCCGGCAGGATGCCGGCACAGGAATTCTGGTCCCCTGAAACTTGGTGGCGATGGCGGCAGAGATCGGAATTGCTTCTGGAGAAAAGGGTTCTGGAATCAGGGTTTTCGCGACGGGAGAATAAATAGGAGGCCAAGTAGGGCACCAGAGGAGGTGGGAGCCCCCCAGGCGCCCCCCCCCCGGCGCGGCCAGGGGTGGGGCCGCGCCATCAGGGCGCCTGGGGCCCCTCTGGCCCCCCTCTGGCCCCACTTCTGGCACATGGAAGCTTCTGGAGCGCTGATTTTTTATATATTTTTCCCTTAATTTTTCTGGCAATTTAAGTAATGGGAAAACCTGAAATACAAAAACAGCAGAAAACAGAAACTAGCACTGGGGTGCACTGAGTTAATAGGTTAGTCCAAATATGATCAAAAGTGTATGAAAGTGTATCAAAATCATAGCAATATCACCCAAAACATGCATGGAGCAAGCAGAAATTATAGATACGTTTGGGACGTATCAACATCCCCAATCTTAATTCCTGCTCGTCCTCGAGTAGGTAAATGATAACAAGCACAATTTCTGTGGTGACATGCTACCAAAGAGTCTTTCACAATCACATGACAAATGCTTATTGAGATAATGAATCTTTTGTAATTAAGTTGCCTCATGAGAATATCACAAAGAACTGAAAGTTTACAATATGATATTAAAACACCCAATAGATTTGTAGTGAGCATGGTGTGCAAACATGACAAAGTGATACCTTGCTTGCCCCCTTTAGTGAAGCAAAACATAAATGCAGGAGCACCTCCGAAGTTTAAGTGACGACTAGATACAATGATTTCAGAATAAGCGATATCACAATCATGTAGAAGACAATGGTACTTTGGGACAATGCACATTACACTCAGAATGACAATCATGCTCTCAATAGTTGGTGCTTTGAAGAAAGAAGGTGGAGACTTTTGAACCGTGGATTTTGATGGCAAGGTTGAAAACCCGTGGCCGGAAGCAAAGACTAAACAAGTACCAGAGCTCGTGGTTTTAAAAACAGAGATAAAAAGCTTTTGGGAGGTGCATAATTCGTCAACGAATGCTAGTAGATAACCCAATTACTTCTTATGCTGGACAAGTTTCGAGGAACGGCTCCCACGCGGGGACGATCACATCCCCTTAATCTCCTTTGTTTATCACTGCCAGAGTTTTCTGATTTCTCATGAACAAAGCGTGAAGGAGGGTTTGTTTGTTGCTATTATCTTTTGTGATCTGGGCGCACTCATGAGCTAAAACAGAGGCACAAAAGAGAAATGCTTTTGAATAATTTTGAGATGGTACAAGAAAGTCTTCGTTAGGAATGGCAAGTAAATACCATATATAGGAAGGTATGGTGGACTCATATGGCATAACTGGATTCAAGGATTTTGGATGCACAAGCAGTCAGTCCGCTTAGTACAGGTGAAGGCTAGCAAAAGACTGGGAGCGACCAACTAAGAGAGCAATGACGACCATAATCATGCAGAGCGATAAAGCAACATTGAATTGGGCATGGAAGTTATATCACTACTCAGAAATTAAAGATCATCAAGGCTTGATAGACTTTCTTTACAGTCTTAAATATGCGTGAGCATATGCCAAGTCAATCAAAATAAATTCTTGGAGGAAGATATCACTAAACCATACCACATCATAGGCAAACAAATCATGCTAGTACTTCAATAACACATTAAGAACCCCCAGCTATTTGAGACTAACCATAAGAAAACATGAACTACTAAGCACCATTATGCACATAGCATTTTTATCATAGACATATCAACCGGTGCCACAGAAGCCAACTCTCTTAACAAGATAAGCATGATAACTCAAGAGAGTTCCAGAAGCAACAACCTAAACAAAAGCTCTTAAAAAGATAAGCATGAAAACTAAGAGCTAAGCATGACAACAGCTATGAAAAGATAAAGAACACACACAAGAAGATACGCATGCAAGCCTATGTTGTGTTCTACAGTGGAGTGGAGCGTGTTTCTCTCCCAAACAATGAAGGCTAGGATCCAACTTGTTAAGAACAGCAAGTAAAACTAAATAAACTAAAAAGAAAAGAGCAAGACGCTCCAAGCATAGCACATAACGCATGAAGTGATAAAAATATAGTGGAACGAAGGACGAACTGATAATTGTTGATGGAGAAGGGGATGCACGGGGGCATCCCCAAGCTTAGATGCTTGAGTCTCCTTGGATATTTCTTGGGGGTGCATGGGGGCATCCCCAAGCTTGAGCGTTTGACACTCCTGAATCTTCTTTTATCATCTTCCCTCGCACACTTGAAAACTCCCTTCATACATAACTCATCATAATATGATTAGAGAGGTTAGTACCCATAATAAAATAAGTTTTCTCTATTGGAAACAAAGATATTCTTGAAGGTCTACTGTTTCTCAAGATCACCAAAAAGTTTTTGCAAAGAAAAAGCAAGCTTAAGGTCTGCAAAACAAAGAAAAGGCAAAACAGGGCAGAATCTATGAAAAACAGACCAGCAGGTAGTAAATAATATTTTTTGGGGTACTTCTGCAACTCAAATCAAAAAACTCAGAACGGACGCGCGAAAGCCATTTGTATAGAGCATGCTGTCAAAAAAATTCAGATCAAAAAGATGATCTGGTGATTTTATTCGAATTTTTTCTTTCCAAGGACAGAATCTGTTTTCTGGACAGCATGTCACAACTTTTGAACTTTCTTGCAATCAGAGGCTAAAATTGGCACAAAGCTGAAAAATAAAGATACAATGATGTTGCTACAGTATTAACAAACATCAAGACCACTAAAAACTGAAAGCAAATATAACAAGGGTTGTCTCCCTAGAGCTCTTTCTTTATAGCCATAAAGATAGGCTTAAGACTTTAATGATGCTCTCGTAGGAATAAGAATTGAAGAACAAAAGAGAGCATCAAGAAGCAAATACCAAACACATTTAAGCCTAACATGCTTCCTATGCATAGGAATATTGCAATAGAATAATTCATTGAAGCACAAAGCAATAAGCATAGGAAGACAAAACAAGTGCAGCTTCAAAACCTTCAACATAAAGAGAGGGAACTTGATATTATTGAAATATCTATAAGCATATGTTCCCTTCTCATAATAATTTTCAGTGGGATCACGAATAAACTCAACAATATAAGCATCACGTAAAGCATTGTTACCATGATCCACATGCAAAAAGGTACTCTTACTCTCCACATAAGCATAATCTTTCTCATAGGTAATAGTGGGAGTATGACTATCATAAACAACTTGAACACTATAGATTAATTGTGTATTAGGAAGATAGTGTTCAACAAGGGAGTAATTCCCTCCATGATTATGACAAGTTTCATAAGGATAATTTCTCCTTATGTCATAGGTACCTTTATAATCACTATAGATTGGAGTTATAACATCATCATAGTAGAGAAGAGCATTATCATTGCTAGCAACTATATTTGTAAACATGTTGTCTTTATTCTTACTAGCAAAAGAATTATCAATTATCACATCACTAGTGGGTAAAGGATTTGCAATCCTATCATCCCCAAGCTTAGAGCTTTCCATATCATCACTTTCAGAGTTGGTACCAAAAAGATTTTCAAGATCATAAGTAGCATTATCATCATTTTCCCAATCACAATAAGTAACATGCATATCATAATCAAAATCATCTTCAATAGTACCTACGGACGTATCATCAAGATGACAATTAAGGCAATAAACTTCACCTTCTTCTTTAAACTTACAACCTTTAGGATAAAAGTTGATGGGAGGAATATGCTCAGGCCAGGTTGATACCCATTCTTCTTCCTTCTTGCTCCTCTTCCTCCTCCTCTTCTTTTTCTTCTTCTTCACCTTAGGAGGGAGTGGTTGGAGATGAAGCTTCTCCACATATCCTGGTTTATCATTAGAAACAATAGGGGAAACTTGGGAGAAACTCTCCTTTTTATTAGCAGAAATATAAGGGACATTTTTATACTTTGGTAAAGTTCCATCCTTTCTAATCTTACTTATGTAATCATTTTTATGGCAATTAACAACACAATAGAGATGGCAATTTTGCAAAGTGTTTTTTATTCCTATGGCATTAACATCTAGCCAAGAAGTCTTTTCTGATAACTCTTCACACATCAAAAATAACATAAGCTCATCATAAAGATCATGGGTGATCATGTTATCACACATCTGGTTAACAGTTATGTTTTGAAAGTGCATGCATTGAAAATTAAAGTGACCCTCTTTACAGCAAAGTTCACAAGTAAAAGGATAAAGGTCACACAATTCTCTAGCAATTTCATTTAAATCTTTGACCCAAGTGATTGTTCTTTCATGCTTATGTTGCTTACAATACTTCTCTTCTTCAATCATAGGCCTTTCACAAGGTCTATCCACTCCACAAAAATTAACATGCTTATATAAAACTTCATTTTTAGGAATTGGATCATGCATGTTGCAATCATCATGAATAATTTCATTTTCTTTGCAAATCTCTTTAAAAGGTTCATGATGCTTGTCCAATCCTCCTTAGGCATATTAAGATGTGAAGCAAAAGATTTGAGGAAATCAACAAGGAGTTGAGAATCAAGCCCAAACTTAGCACTAAACTTATTAAAACTTGTAGTTTCAACAAAGGACTTAATGCAATCATACTCATAAATTATACCTGACTCTTTACCTTTGTCGATCTCCCAATCTTCAGTGTTGCGTTGAATTCTTTCAAGGAGTTCCCATTAGGATCAATCTTTTCGTTTGTGAAAGAACCCACAGAGGAAGCATCGAGCAAATCTTTATCCTGTCGAGAGAGCCTCGCGTAGAAATTAGTAATAATCATATCTTTGGGGAGCCCATGGTTAGGACATTTTAGCATTAACGTTTTCAGTCTCCCCCAAGCTTGAGCTATGCTCTCTCCGTCATGAGGATAGAAATTATAAACATAATTCCTATTCTCATGGACTTCATGAAGAGGATAAAACTTGGAGTAAAAGAGAGACTGGATCTCTTCCCAATCCAGCAGGTGAGGGTCATCTAGTAGCCTATACCATTCCAATGCTTTTCCTTTCAGTGACAAGGCAAATAATTTCCTCATGACTCCATCTCTTGTCAAACCTGAAATCTTAAACAACTCACAAAGTTCTGTAAGTTTCAACAAATGAATACTAGGATTGACTGTCCCATCATAACAATCATTCCTAATTATTTCAATTATCCCAAGTGGTATTTGGAACGGGATACATTCAGTAGGTGGAGGAGACTTCTCTACCACGGGTGTGGTAAAGCGGCCTTCCCCAAGCAGCGAACTAAGATTGCGGTTTTCCATAAACATAACTAGTGAAACTAAAAACAAGAAACGAAAAGATTTAATTGCAAGATCTAAAGATATACCTACAAACACTTACTTCCCCGGCAACGGCGCCAGAAATAGCTTGATGTCTACACACACTTCTATTTCTTGTAGACTATGTTGGGCCTCCAAGCGCAGAGGTTTGTAGGACAACAGCAATTTCCCTCAAGTGGATGACCTAAGGTTTATCGAACTCAGGGAAGTAGAGGTTGAAGATGGTCTCTCTCAAGCAACCCTGCAACTAAGATACAAGAAGTCTCTTGTGTCCCCAACACACCTAATACAACTAGGAGTTGTATATGTGCACTAGTTCGGCGAAGAGATGGTAAAATATGGATGATAGGAGTGGCAAAGCAAAGTAATATAAATCTGTAATAAAAAGTGCAGCAAGCAAACAAGTGGTAAACGTGAGCACAAATGGTATTGCAATGGTGGAAACAAGGCCTAGGCTTCATACTTTCTCTAGTGGCAACTCCCAACAACATTAACATAGTCTAATCACATGATATTTCCCATAAAACATGCAATGGAGACGCACTCGAAGGTCATTCCTTTGTGGTCAAGAGAGGACGAGAATTATGTAGGGCTACAAAAGCACACCTCAAAGTTCGTAGTTCTCAATCTATGGATTTCCCAATGTCACCACGGCCATCCAAAGAGAGTACCACAATCACCACAACATATCTCAAGGATAGTCAAAGACAAGCACCAGGAGACTCTCAATCTTCAATCAACACACAAGAGAGGAAATCACTCATGAAAATATTCTTCTAATCCATGTCCAATAGACCGCTGTCACCTTGGTCTCGGGGATTATACTAGATAAAGACAAGTGAGTACATCAATCCAATACATAGAGGAAGGGGAGATATCATGGGATCACCCTAGATTAACATAGCCTATGATCACAACGAAGATCACATCATGGGAGAGAGAATTGACCACGTAGCTACTGGTAGAAACCTCAGCCCCGAGGAGGAACTACTCCCGCATCATGGAGGGAGGAAGCAACGTCGATGGAGATGAATCCGGGGGCACTTCCCCGTCCCGGCAGGATGCCGGCACAGGAATTCTAGTCCCCCGAAACTTGGTGGCGATGGCGGCGGAGATCGAAATTGCTTCTGGAGAAAAGGGTTCTGGAATCAGGGTTTTCGCGACGGGAGAATAAATAGGAGGCCAAGTAGGGCACCAGAGGAGGTGGGAGCCCCCCAGGCGGCCCCCCGGCGCGGCCAGGGGTGGGGTCGCGCCATCAGGGCGCCTGGGGCCCCTCTGGCCCCCCTCTGGCCCCACTTCTGGCACATGGAAGCTTCTGGAACGCTGATTTTTTATATATTTTTCCCGGAATTTTTCTGGCAATTTATGTAATGGGAAAACCTGAAATACAAAAACAGCAGAAAATAGAAACTGGCACTGGGGTGCACTGAGTTAATAGGTTAGTCCAAATATGATCAAAAGTGTATGAAAGTGTATCAAAAGCATAGCAATATCACCCAAAACATGCATGAAGCAAGCAGAAATTATAGATACGTTTGGGACGTATCAACAACCCATTGCCCTTCCTTGGCTTGCCTGATCTGTCTCCCCTCATCAGCCCTTCTTGCGAACCCCATTCCATTACCAGTACCTCTTCCCAGACCATTTCCAGCTCCAACTCAACCTCCTCCTTTTCCCAAGAAATCCCTAGATCCATCTGTGGGAGGATATATGTTCCTCTCCCCACCAAAGCCCCGACCAACTTGGTTATTTCTGGTATCAAAATTTCCCACACCTCCTCCTTTGTTAAATCTAGTCCCTCCAAACCCTCTTCCAAACTTTCCAGCCATCCTGTCTCCACAAGTGCCGGCGTGGGGGTGGGAAACCCTAGTATCTGGGTGTTTCTGCCACCCCCTCATTCTTTTGTTCCTTTATAGACCCTCCTCCCAACAACTTCTCAAGGGCCAAGTCACCTCGTGGGCCTCCATCAGCCCATAGGTCCAAGTCCAAATCTATATTCATAGAAGTCTCCCACCCCACCGGGCCACCAAAAATGATTGGAGGTCTCCAGTTTTCTTTTTCTTCATCTTTTTTCTTTTTCCTTCTTTTGCAACCATAATAAGAGCGACTGGGGTATGGGTAATTAACAATTCCCCAAAATCAACCTCTTTTTCCTCATACCAATTGGCAACAGGCTGGATATTTCCACACCACATATGCTTCTACACAATCTGTGCATCAATCCCTCTTACTTTCGCCCATTTGATTTTAGCACGACCATTGATGTCTACTACGCAACTTTATTCTTGTAGACACGTGTTGGGCCTCCAATCGCATAGTTTTGTAGGACAGTAGCAACTTTCCCTCAAGTGGATGACCTAAGGTTTATCAATCCGTAGGAGGTGTAGGATGAAGATGGTCTCTCTCAAACAACCCTGCAACCAAATAATAAAAAGTCTCTTGTGTCCCCAACACACCAAATACAATGGGAAATTGTATAGGTCCACTAGTTCGGCGAAGAGATGGTGATACAAGTGTAATATTGATAGTAGATATTAGTTTTTGTAGTGCGAACAATAAAAAACAGCCAGTTAGCAAGTAACAAAAGTGAGCACAAATGGTATTGCAATGCTTGAAAACAAGGCCTAGGGTCCGTACTTTCGCTAGTGCAATCTCTCAACAATGCTAATCTAATTGGATAATATAACCACCCCTCAACGAAATCACCTCAAAGTTATTCTTTCCGTTCAATCTATCAAGAGTTCGTACTAAAACAACATAAAGTTATCCTTTCCGGTCTATCTATCAAGAGTCCGTATTAGAATAACACAAGGTTACCTTTTCCGATCGATCTTTCAAGAGTTCGTACTAAGATAACACAAAAGTATCCTTCCCCATCGATCTATCAAGAGTTCGTACTAAGATAACACCAAAACATATTCAAAGAGTGCTCCAAGATTTCTACTGGAGAAACAAAGACAAGAACATGCATCAACCCCTATGCATAGATTACCCCCAATGTCACTTCGGCAATCCGCAAGTTGAGTGCCAAAACATATATCAAGTGTTCTCAAATCCATAAAAGTATTCAATCCAAAGAAATCTCAAAGGAAAGACTCAATTCATCACAAGATAGATAGGGGAAAACACCATATGATCCGACTATATTAACAAAGCCCGCGATGCATCAAGATTGTGCATCTCATGAACGCGCGCGAGAGAGAGAAAGATAGATTAAACACATAGCTACTGGTACAAACCCTCAGCCCTGAGGGTGGACTAATCCCTCCTCATCATGGTGGCCGCTGGGATGATGAAGATGGCCACCGGTGATGATTTCCCCCTCCGAGAGAGTACCAGAAAGGGTCTAGATTGATTTTAGGTGGCTACAGAGGCCCGCGGCGGCGGAACTTCTGATCTAGGGTTATTTCTGATGGTTTCTCTATTTATAGGAATTTTTGGCGTCGGTCTCAGGTTTGGCTGGGCCTCGAGTGAGCACAACCCACCGGGGCACAGGCAAGGGACCAGGCGCGCCCCAGTGTCTTGTGCCCTACTCCTTCACCTTCCGGTCCTTCCACGAAGCTTCGGGGGCATCTTTTGTTCAAAAAAATCGTCAAAAGTTTCAGCTCATTTGGAGAACTTTCATTTTTGCACAAAAAACAACACCACGGTGGTTCTCTTGAAAACAACGCCAGTCCGGGTTAGTTCCATGCAAATCATACCAAAACCATATCAAATTGTTATAAACATGGCATGAATACTTCATAAATTATAGATACGTTGGAGACGTATCAGCATCCCCAAGCTTAATTCCTACTTGTCCTTGAGTAGGTAAATGATAAAAGAAATAATTTATGAAGTGTGAATGCTAGCAAAGTGCACAAGTTTGATCAATGACAATTTCGATCACTTTTCCTAGCATCATAACAACAAATCTTTCTTATAAAATTTCTCATGTTTAAAGTAGCAACCAATTCACATGTTCAGGTTCAAACAATGAATTCTCTTGAAACTCAACAACCTATGTTCTCAGTCACCAAGCAATCATAATCCAACTTATTCGACATAGTTTAAGTAAGAGCTCCACATACTCAACCATCATATAGTCTTCCATGATTTCTAACACTCACCGCATACACATGAGCAAAATGTTTCAACCAGACACATAGAAAGATATGGGCTTGTAATTTCGCCTCCCATCGTATTCACCTTTGGGTGATGTCAACAATAATAACTCATGCTACCCATATTCAGCTGGACATATGTGCCTAGATCTTTCCTCACCACATGATGCTTGCCAAAGGAGACAAATAAAAAAACGAATAGAGGGAAAAACTTTGACTCTTTGCATAAAAGTAAACACCGAAAAGTAAAAGATAGGCCCTTCGCAAAGGGAAGCAGGGGTTGCCATGCGCTTATTTGTTTGTATGCTCAATCCCTTAATGCAAAGGAACGTCACGTTATATTTCCCCTTATGATAGCAACCTTTATTATGTAGTCCGTCGCTTTTATTACTTTGCCATCACAAGTTCGTACAACGCTCAATTTTCCCTTACACTAAATGATCTAACACTTTTAGAAGCAATTTTTATTGCCTTTTTGCACCGATGACAACTTACTTGAAGGATCTTGCTCAATCCTTAGGTAGGTATGGTGGACTCTTGAAGATAAGATTTGGGTTTAAGGGTTTTTGTATGCACAAGTAGTATCTCTAGTTGGTGCGGAATTTTTGGCTAGCAAAGATGGGGGGCAAGCACCACATGTTGAAGGATCTATGACAATATAACTTCTATGTGAATATGAACAAACATAAACCATTACGTTGTCTTCCTTTTCCAATGTCAACAATTTTGGCATATAATATTTTGATGGGGGCTCACAATCACAAAAGATTTCCAGGATAGTGTATTTGCATGTGAAAGTTCTCTTCCTTATACTAATTATTCGTGAATTGCTTGTATGACCAATATTGTGATTGTCAAGCCTCAAAAGATTTCACTATCTAAACCTAATGTGAAGCTACCACTAGGCATGATATGATTTCAACTTTATGACATTCAATTTATTCAAGAATTTACTCATAGGATATAAGTGAAGCACAAGAGTAAATGACAAGCTACTCCACAAAGATATAAATGAAGATAATGAGAATAATATTTCTTTCTCTCAAATTAATCTAAGTGAAGCATGAGATATTTTCTTCAAAAATACTAAAGCACACTGTGCTTAAAAAGATATAAGTGAAGCACTAGAGCAACGGTGTTAGAAAAGAGCTTCTTTGACGGGATGTGAATGCCGCTTATCTAGATTTTCCGGCAACTATTTGGGGGCTTTATTTTGTTTAAAGACTTTCAGATCTAAGTATTATATTAAAACATCAAGCAAACAAAATATAATGACATTTCAAGAACAACACATCTCATGTGAAGAAGCAAAAACTTAGGATCAACTGATACTAACTGATAATTATTGATGAAGAAAGGTGGGATGCCTATCAGGGCATCCCCAAGCTTAGACGCTTGAGACTTCTTGAAATATTATCTTGGGGTTCCTTGGGAATCTCCAAGCTTGATCTTTTGTGTCTCCTTAATTCTTCTCATATTATGGTTTCCCTATATCTCAAAAGCTTCATCCACACAAAACTCAACAAGAACTCGTGAGATAAGTTAGTATAAACCAATGCCAAACCTTATCATCCTCTACTATAGCAAATCATTAAAATTATTAGTCAACATTGCATAATAAATGCCTATGCATATTTAATACTCCTATCCTCAAATAGAATCATTAAACAAGTAAACATATGCAAGCAATGCAAACATAACAACAACCTGTCAAAACAGTACAGTCTGTAAAGGGTGGAATTATGCTCATACTTCCCTAGCTCTAAAAATTATGAAACATTAACACGTTACAAATAACTTATTCATTCTAACTTTGTAAAAATTCAACATTTTATCACGTTCTCACTATCCAGAAGAATTCATACAATGATAGAAAACTTTCTGTTTTCAAACAGCAACATATAGACTTGCAAAGTAAGCATGCTAAGGCTATCCTTGACACTTTTATCGAAATAAAAGATGCAAAACATTATTCTAAATACCAGAAAGAAAATTATAACAAAATAAATTGACACTCCAAGCAAAACACATATCATGTGACGATTGAAAACATAGTTTCAAGTGAGGTTACCAATAATGTTGGAGACGAAAGAGGGGATGCCTTCCGGGGCATCCCCAAGCTTAGTTGCTTGGATATTCCTTGAATTTACCTTGGGGTGCCTTGGGAATCCCCAAGCTTAGGGTCTTGCCGCTCCTTATTCTCCTCATATCGATATCTCACCCATAACTCGAAAACTTCAACCACACAAAACTTAACAAAACTTCGTGAGATGAGTTAGTATGATAAAACAAATCATTCACTTTGGGTACTGTCAAAGACAAGGTTCATAATTGTTCTCACACAATGCCTACTGTAGCATATCATTTCTACAATTCATATTGATCAATATAAACCATAGAAACTAGAAAATAAGCAAACTATGCATTGAAAACAGAATCTGTAAAAAACAGAACAGTCTGTAATGATCTGAACATTCACCATACTTCTGCAACTCTAAAAATCTTGAAAAAAATTTGACCATGTGAAAAATTTGTATATTGATCTTCTACAAAAGGAATCATCTTAAAAGCACTCTTCTGTTAAAAATGAGAATTTTTCACGTGAGCGCAAACGTTTCTGTTTTTCAGCAAGATCAAATCTACTATCACCAAACATGATCCTAAGGCTTTGCTTGGCACTTTATTGAAACAAAATCTATAAAACATGATTACTACTGTAGCATAATCATGTGAATACACAAAAACAATAGGTATAAGTGTTGGATTGTCTCCCAACAAACGCTTTTCTTTAATGCCTTTTAGCTAGGCATGATGATTTCAATGATGCCCACTTAAAAGTAAAGAATTGAAACATAAAGGGAGCATCATGAATCACATGGCAAGCACATTTAAGTCTAACCCACTTCCTATGCACAGGGATTTTGTGATCAAACAACTTTTGGGAGCAAGAATCAACTATCATAAGAAGGCAAAACATGCAAAATTTCAAGATTTTCAAAGACTAGTGATAAAACAAGAAACTAAAAGATTCGATTGCAAGATCTAAAGATATACCTTCAAGCACTCACCTCCCCGGCAATGGCGCCAGAAAAGAGCTTGATGTCTACTACGCAACTTTATTCTTGTAGACACGTGTTGGGCCTCCAAGCGCAGAGTTTTGTAGAACAGTATCAATTTTCCCTCAAGTGGATGACCTAAGATTTATCAATCTGTAGGAGGTGTAGGATGAAGATGGTCTCTCTCAAACAACCCTGCAACCAAATAATAAAAAGTCTCTTGTGTCCCCAACACACCAAATATAATGGGAAATTGTATATGTGCACTAGTTCGGCAAAGAGATGATGATACAAGTGTAATATTGATAGTAGATATTGATTTTTGTAGTGAGAACAATAAAAAACTGCCAGGTAGCAAGTAACAAAAGTGAGCAAAAATGGTATTTCAATGCTTGAAAACAAGGCCTAGGGTCCGTACTTTCACTAGTGCATTCTCTCAACAATGCTACTATAATTGGATCGTATAACCACCCCTCAACGAAATCACCTCAAAGTTATTCTTTCCGTTCAATCTATTAAGAGTTCGTACTAAAACAACATAAAGTTACCCTTTCGATCTATCTATCAAGAGTCCATACTAGAATAACACAAGGTTATCTTTTTCGATCGATCTTTTAAGAGTTCGTACTAAGATAACACAAAGTTATCCTTCCCGATCGATCTATCAAGAGTTCGTACTAAGATAACACCAAAACATATTCAAAGAGTGCCCTAAGATTTCTACCAGAGAAATAAAGACAAGAACGTGCATCAACCCTTATGCATGGATTACCCCAATGTCACTTCGGGAATCCGCAAGTTGAGTGCCAAAACATATATCAAGCGTTCTCAAATCCACAAAAGTATTCAATCCAAAGAAGTCTCAAAGAGAAGACTCAATTCATCACAAGATAGAGAGGGGAAAACACCATATGATCCGACTATATTAACAAAGCCCGCGATACACCAAGATTGTGCATCTCAAGAACACGAGAGAGAGAGAGAGAGAGAGAGAGAGAGAGAGAGAGAGAGAGAGAGAGATTAAACACATAACTACTGGTACGAACCCTCAGCCCTGAGGGTGGACTACTCCCTCCTCATCATGGTGGCCGCCGGGATGATGAAGATGGCCACCGGTGATGAGTACCCCCTCCGACAGAGTACCAGAAAGGGTCTAGATTAGTTTCCGGTGGCTACAAAGGCATGCGGCGGCGGACGTTCTGATATAGGGTTATTTTTTATGGTTTCTCTATTTATAGGAATTTTTGGCGTTAGTCTCACGTTCGGATTGGCCTCGAGGTGAGCACAACCCACAGGGGCACAGGCAAGGGCCCAGGTGTGCCCCGGTGTCTTGTGCCCTACTCCTTCACCTTCTGGTCCTTCCACGAAGCTTCGGGGGCCTCTTTTGTTCCAAAAAATTTGTCAAAAAGTTTCAGCTCATTTGGAGAACTTTAATTTCTGCACAAAAAACAACACCACGGCAGTTCTGCTGAAAACAGCGTCAGTCCGGGTTAGTTCCATGCAAATCATACCAAAAGCATATAATTTTTTTTATAAACATGGCATGAATACTTCATAAATTATAGATACGTTGGAGACGTGTCAAGTATCATTGATATTATTATTCTTTTTACAATCCCCATTTTTTGCTCCCTCATCTATAATTCTTTGAAATTGGGATGATTCTTTTTTTCTGAATTTAATTCTCCCCATTCAAAATTTCTTAGCCTGCCATTTTCTATCTACATCAAGCGACGTAGTAGATGCGAGATATTTGCTGTAAGATAAGTTACCTGACAAGATGGAGAACGTCAAACTCTCCCCCTCCTCGTCCGAGCACTCCCTAGCCAATAGCTAGAAACGACTGCCGGCCGGGAAGACCCCTACTGGAAGCGGAGCAGAGCTTGGAGGCGCGGCGAGCGCCTCGATAAGCGGTGAGTGGCGAGGCATAGTCATGACCACCCTTTCCCGCCTTCCCCTTGGCATCTGCACCTCCTCTTCGTCTTCCTCGACCTCGATCAGAGCCCACATCAACCCCGGAGCAGGCATCCCCATCACCAGTTCACCACCGCCCTTGGTGGAGTCGTCTGGCTCTGGCGGTAGCGCAGGGACCTGAACATCTTCCACCTCGGCCTGTGCTCCGGGATAAGAGATTCTGCCTCGAGCATCGCCCAGAGCAGGACCCCCATCACTGGCTGTTGATTGAAGTTGGGGAAGCAGCGTAGGATCTCCTATTCGTTCAGCCTTCCCCACACCATCTCCGCCGCCTTGTTAAGCACCTTCGCCTTGGGGAACCATTGATCGATCTCCCTCGGTCTCCCCATCATCACCTCACCGCCATCGGCAAGCGCCGCCATCTGCTGCTCGCGGGTTGTCATCAAACCCTAGCTGTCGATGTGGGGCTGCGGGGCAAGTTGATATGTGTGTGGGTTGCGGGGAGGAAATGCGAGGAGTCGGGGGGATTGCTTAATAGCCACCCCTCCCCTCTCGCCATTACTCACCTTGGGACTCGCACCGTGACCGTCTCCCCGACCGGTTGTCGCGACCCTGGCCAGGTGGCTCGAGAACTGTACAAACTGACCCTCTCGAAATCCATCATCATCCCGCCACCCCGCGCATCAACCGCAAGCTCGTCGGCGTTGAGGAGGACCAGCCGGGTCCCTCGAAGGAGGAGGAACCCCAGCCGGAATTCCAGCAAGGCCGATCCGAGGTTAGGGACGAAGTTGCACTTCAGGCGCATGTCATGCCAGAGCCGTGTCGCACCATCCATCACTACAAGAGAGCGCACCGGCCAGTAGTACTAGTGCAAGGGGAACTAGAAAATGACAAGGTGCATGCGTCTGCTAATTTGCCCTTTTCGGACCAACTATATCCTTCTATATAAGAATGCAGGAGCACCGTACCCTTTTGACGAGGTTCCAAGAAAAAGGAATGCCTTTACAACTTCAAAACAAGAAAAAATGTCTTAGAGGTAAAACAATTTCAGGTAATGCTGCCCATGTTGTTTTAAATGTATTATCTAAATGCGATGTTGCTAGTCTTTTGCATATGTGTCTCGGCATATGATGAACTTGGTTTGACGGAATGAAACAAAGTAGGACTTGAATATCACTAGCTAACGGAATTTCTTCGAGGATTGCATCTTTGGTGAGTACATGAGGGCCTTCAAAAAGGAGCGAGGTTGTGATGCGTAGTAGTACTGGCGTTAAAGGATCAATCCTTCAATTGCAGATCATTCACGGGTTGAACTTGCTCTTGCCATGTCTTTAACTCACGAACTTGAGTAAGACTCATTCACTGCTTACTTAACTAAGGATCATTCGTTCTTCACTCTTTTGCTATTACATGCTTTCAAAATTGGATACTTTTCAACGTTCGAGCCACTCTGAGTGGTTTTGTGTCAATGTGGACTACGGTGAACGATGGAGACATGGATCTCATGGACATGGGAGCTAAATACAACTTCTATGGTTCTGACATCACATGTTCATACCCTACTAACGGGAAATTCACAAGAAACCAGACAATTGTACTTGTATACAATGTTGTCCTCAAGGTTCGTAATGACGTGATATCACATATGCGGCCTGGAGTCAAAATGGATCGACATGCACAAGCTGGCAGAGCGGAGAATACTCGAGTCTATAAAGAAGGAAGATATTATCCATGGTGATATTGGTGACATGATGAATAGAAGGTTGGGTGCTGTTTTCATGCCTTATGGTCTCGGGCACTTGCTTGGAATCGACGCCCATGATCCCAAAGGCTACCCTGAGGGTCTAGAGTGGCGAGAGGAGCCGTGATTGAGATCCCTGCGGACACAAGAGAACCTAAACAAGGCATGGTTATTACGGTCGAGCCGGGCTATTATTTCATTGACGCTTTGCTGAGGCAGGCCAGGGATGGCCCAATTTGCTGAGACTTCTTCAACTGGGAGAATATTGAAATGTACAAAAGCTTTGGTGGTGTTCGCACCGAGAGTAATCTGTATGTGACAACACATGGATGCAAGAACCTGACGAACTGCTCCCGGGAGATCTGCGAAATCAAAGTGGTGATGGCTGGCGCGCCATGGCATTCATGTGATTCCTGTTCCAGTGCGACAACAACAGAGAATGGCCTTGCCAAGGTCTAAGCACTTCAATTCGCCATGCCCTTGATAGAGAAAAGATAAGAATAATAATTTTATAAAATATAGGGTACTTTTTTTCGGAATAAATATACGATACTTTGATATAAGAGAGCCTCTAACATGTTGTTGGTTGGTTTGAGTTTATTATTATTATAATATAAGATAGACTACGATTTGTTCTAGGTTGTCTTGTTCTTTAAGAAGACCACATACTTCTATATATATGCAATAAACAATTTCAAGGTATCATGTATAGCTAATTTTTTTTAAATAATACTTTTTTTTATTAATTTTCATAAATATTACGTCGGATAAAAAAATTTCAAAAATAATACACCGTCGGCCCGCTGCAGGCCGACTGGGCCTAGTCGGCCCACAGTAGGCCGATTGGATTTCAGTCGGCCTACAGCTGGCCGACAGGCCCCTGTCGGCCCACTGTGGGCTGATTGGGTCTTGTCGGCCCACTGTGGGCTGACTGGAGCTAATTGGCTCGCTGTGGCTAATTGTTTTTTCAAAAAAAAGTAGGCATAAAAATATATGTTTTAAAAAATGTTAATCATGTTATTAAAAAAAATTAAACATGTATAAAAAAATGTTTCTGATGTATACAAAAAATATACAATATATATGCAAAAATGTTGACTAAAAATATGTTTTAAAAAGTGTTAAGCATGTATTTAAAAATTGTTAAATGCGTGTATAAAAAATTTCCTTATTTATGCATAAAATATAGAATGTGTACGAAAAAAAGTTGACACCAAAAAAATATGTTTGAAAAGTTGACATTTTTTCAAATACATGATTAAAAATTGTTAAATGTGTGTATAAAAAAAATAGAATTTGTATGAAAAAAAGTTGACACCAAAAAAGATGTTTGAAACAAATATTCCAGTTCCATACAAAAAGAGCGACCAATCATACTTAGGTCCGTGATGCTTCCATACCGGATCCGGAGCTGGAACATTTTGTTATACACGTTTAACCTTTCATTCGAATACATGAAACATTTTTGTGTACTCGTTGAACATTTTTTCAAATACATGATTAACATTTTCTTCAAACATATTTTTTTGGTGTCAACTTTTTTTCATACACATTCTATATTTTCTGTATAGATAACGAACATTTTTTCAACTACATGATTAACATTTTTTTTCAAATACATGATTAACATTTTTTTCAAACATATTTTTTTGGTGTCAACTTTTTTTCATACACATTCTATATTTTTTGTATAGATAAGGAACATTTTTTATACAAACATTTAACAATTTTTAAATACATGATTAAACATATTTATAGTCAACTTTTTTGCATATATATTGTACATTTTTTGTATACATCAGGAACATTTTTTATACATATTTAACATTTTTTATTTACATCATTAACATTTTTTAAAACATATATTTTTATGCCTACTTTTTTTGCAAAAACAATTAGCCCACAGCAGGCCAATTAGCTCCAGTCGGCCCACAGTGGGCCGACAGGACCCAATCAGCCCATAGTGGGCCGACAGGGGCCAGTCGGCCAGCTGTAGGCTGACTGGAATCCAATCGGCCTGCTGTGGGCCGACTAGGCCCAGTCGGCTTGCAGCGGGCCGACGGTGTATTATTTTTGAAATTTTTTTATTCAGCGTAATATTTATGAAAATTAATAAAAAAAATTGTATTATTTAAAAAAAATTAGCTCATGTATACACCATCTTCTGGCTCTATCACGTATACATCCTCTTGAAAGTTTTCATTTATAAAAGTTGTTTTGACGTCCATCAGCCATATATCATAGTCCTAATATGTAGGAATTGCCAACATAATCTCGAGAGACTTAAGCATACATACGAGCGTGAAAGACTCGTTTCAGAGCGTGTTCGGATTCTCTCCACTCCTCAACTCTGCTTCGAGAGCCGACGGAGCGGCGCCGAACGCTCGAACTCCCCAGAGTTGCAAATTCGGAGCGGAGCAGGCTGCTGTGCAATTGTACAGAGCGGCAATTTGCAGGATCTCAAATCAGGAAATTACGGAGTTGGTAAGATTTATAGAAGAAGTGCCACAGCCAAGTGAAAACGGTTCCGGTGGGCATGGCTGACTCGCTCGTTTCTATCAGTCCTAGTGAATAGGGACGGCAATTTGCAGGATCTCAAATCAGGAAATTACGGAGTTGGTAAGATTTACAGAAGAAGTGCCACAGCCAAGTGAAAACGGCTCCAGTGGGCATGGCTGACTCGCTCGTTTCTATCAGTCCTAGTGAATAGGGAGTGGAGCTGCCTGCCGCACAGACTTTTCTAGTGCTGTTGTTTTACAAGGAGCAGCTTTTTGGGAGAAGGAGCTGGAGCTGAGGATTCGGAGATCTGCAGTTCCGAACAGGCTCTTAGTGAACTCTGAACTGTTTGAATTTGCCGAAACCCTTTCACAAGAAGCCTAGCTTTATAGATAGTAGGATTATCATCCACCTCCATCTTTCTTTTGAAAATCAATTTACATTCAGATTTCACTCCTGGAGGCTCTATCAAGCTTCACACTTGGTTTTCGTGCATGGAAGTGTTTGTTAATCTCCTGACAAGAGGGGTTAGTGGCATGTTACCATCGTATACTCCACATGGAGCATTTTTTACAAGATGTAAACATCATATCTAAATTTTTACATACCCGCAAAACAAAATAATATATTTATTTCTACAAGTTGTTGCCGTCCTAATTTCTTTTATAAGAAGTTACCATCATGATATATACTGTATTTTACAAGATGTTACCATCATATATGGTCTGGTCTCGGGTGATAAATTAAGTTCGTTACCATCGCGGTGTGAGCAGAGCACAGAGCACTGCTACCACGCTGACCACCCTTGGCCATGGACGCCGGGTTCTCAACTACCGGGCCGCTTCGTATTGTGATCTGCCCGTGGCTGGCGTTCGGCCATCTGCTCCCGTACCTGGAGCTCGCGGAGCGCCTGGCGTCGCGCGGCCACCGCGTGACCTTCGTCTCCACGCCGCGCAACCTGGCTCGCCTCCCGCCGCCCGCGTCGCGGTGCAACGTTGACCTCCTCCCGCTGCCGCTGCCGCGCGTCGACGGCCTCCCCGAAGGCGCCGAGTCCACCAACGACGTCCCCGACGAGAAGCGGGAGCTCCACTGGAAGGCCTTCGACGGCCTCGCCGCGCCCTTCGCGGAGTTCCTTGCCGCCGCGTGCGCGGACGACGGCAGGAGGCCGCACTGGGTCATCGCCGACTGCTTCCACCACTGGGCCGCCGCCGCCGCCCTCGACCACAAGGTTCCATGCGCGGTGCTTCTGCCGACGGCTGCCATGCTCGCTGCCGCGCCCCGCCAGCAACCGCTGGAGTCGGAGCCCGTGGAGGCCGCCGCTGCCTCTGTGCTTAGACAGGCCGCCGCGGCCGTGCGCCTCGCCGTGCCCCGTTACGAGCGGGACGAGGTGGCACCTGCTTACGCCGACGACTGCGCGTCGGGTATGTCCATCGCCCAGCGCTGGTTTTTGGCGAAAGAAAAGTGCACGGTCCTGGCCATCCGGAGCTGCGTGGAGTGGGAGCCCGAGACCTTCCCGCTGGTGGAGGCACTCCTCGGCAAGCCGGTCGTGCCCCTAGGCCTCCTGCCGCCGTCGGCGGACGGAGGCAGGCGCCGCGCGGCCGGATCATCGGAGGACCACGTCACCCTGCGCTGGCTAGAAGAGCAGCCGCCCGACTCCGTCGTATACATCGCGCTGGGGAGCGAGGTGCCGCTGAGCGTTGAGCAGGTGCACGAACTGGCCCTGGGGCTGGAGCTCGCCGGGACACGCTTCCTATGGGCTCTGCGGAAGCCCGCCGGTGCCGTCCTCGACAACGACGACGCCCTTCCCCCCGGTTTCCAGGACCGCACCCGCGGCCATGGGGTGGTGACCACGGGATGGGTGCCCCAGATCAGCATCCTGGCGCACGCCGCCGTGGGCGCGTTCCTGACGCACTGCGGCCGGAACTCGCTCATCGAAGGGCTTCTGTTCGGTCACCCTCTCATCATGCTGCCCATCTTCGGGGACCAGGGCCCGAATGCCCGCCAAATGGAGGCCAAGAAGGTAGGGTTGCAGGTGGCCAGGGACGACGACGACGGGTCGTTCGACCGCCATGGCGTTGCGGCTGCCGTCCGGACCGTCATGCTGGACGGAGAAGCCAGGAGGGGATTTGTGGCGAGTGCCCTCAAGATGCAGGCGATCGTGGCCGACAAGGAACGCCATGAGAGATACATCGACGAATTTGTTCAACAACTCAGATCGTATCTGCCAACTGACGATCTCACTACCACCACCCCCAACTCCTCCAGCTGAGACTGAGAGAGCCTTCAAGAATAAGATGTGGGTACGCCAGGATCAGGTGCCTCCGAAATTGTGCCTTAATTTGACTTGCCAAAGGCTGTCCATAAGACTAGACATAATGGGTAGTAACATAGAGTAGTAACATGCCCATGTTACTACTCTATGTTACTACCTCTATAGTGGGGAGTAACATATGTGTGGTAACATGGAAGACTTCATTTATTAGGCCATAGACTCATCTTACCTTGATATGTGTGATGTTACTCATACTAGTAGTAACTAGCTATGTTACCGCATGCCTCTCTTTCTTCATTTATTGCTTGCCACATCATCTTTTTTATCTAGATATGTGTGATGTTACTACCTATGTTACTCCCACTATGGGTAGTCTAACAGTACAGTTAGAGCAAATGTGTTTCGCCGTCTAACGCTGTCCTCTCGTGCGTCGGTTTGTTTGAATGTCCGAACGCACTTTTTTCCCTAGGGAGTTGTGGGCGTTCAGACTGTTGTAAGAGCATGGTTAATAGTACAGCCAGCTGCTGGCTATAAATCAGTGTCATGTCATTTACAGCCCATCGCTCATCTTATAGCCAACATGTATAATAGTAGATCGAAATATGTATTTGGCACATCTGTGCCACTTTGCAAAATTGCCACACCTGCTGGATGTCGTCCATTTGAAATCCAACGACACAAGATACGGTGGAACCGTCTTGTTTCTCTGTTCGTTTCTTCTATCTCGCTGGGTGGTGGGCCAAGCCAACTACGACACGCGCCCGATACGCTCGACCTTCTCGCTCGCACTTTAATCCCCCGTCCCCCACGTCTCTTCTCTGTAACGGCTCGCCCACTACTCTGTCTTCCCGGTCCCGCTCTCTCTGTCTCCGTCCACGGCGAGCGGCGGCGCGCCTTCTCCGGCCCATTCTCGGCGCTGGTTTTCCGTTCCACCGGTGAGTATCTACTCAATCTTCCTCACATCCGCCCCCAGTAGTTCGTGCGCCTCAAATCGACTGAACCGCGCGCCCGCTTCTCTGTCGCTCCGCCCCCGCTCTCTCTGCGTCGACGGCGAGCGGCGGCGCCTTCTCCGGCCGATTCGCGGCGTTAGTATTCTGTTCCACCGGCTACTATCAACTCAATCACCCTCGCATCCGCCCCCAGTAGTTTTTGCTCTGTTTCTCGACGCCATCAGTGGTGGGAGGTTCATCGGGATGGTCACATGTTAGAACATATTAGAAATGCGCCCAATGCGTTCAATTCATGGTTCAGATGCTATAATTTAGCCCCTGTTTTGCATGCACATCATTCCAGTGATTAATTTGCCATTTTCGATTTTTGTGGCTAGTTGCTGTAATTTTTGAACTAATCCCCTGTTACATTGTTCGATTCTTATTTCTAGGGTTTTCTCTAGATGGAAAACCATTATGTATACATTCATGATTCGCCATCAATGATGTATCCATTCATGATTCTGATTTCTAGGGTTTTCTATAATTGCTACATGGCTCGATTTCCCTGATTTTTGTTAGCACTATTAGTGGTGTCTCGTTTCTTGATGCATTTTGTGTTTCTAACTTAGGAGAGCGATATTTGGCAACTTATGGATATGCCCCCATTTAGTTTACCCGAACTTTAATTGTGAATAGGATTACCATCATTGGTGTGACTAATTTATCAGGAGTCTACTGTAAAATTTATCATGTCATTGATTTTTTAATACTTAGTTCTGTGATGTCCAATATATGTGTTTACGTGTAAGTTGTTGCCATCCCTAATTTGCATAAGTTATCTTGCCCGATACATACATTTTATCGGTGCATCATAAGCAAACAAAAATTGAGATATTCAATATCTAGTAGAAGCACACATGTCCTTTTTTGTTTTCGTCTTTCTCTGTTGTGGATGAGTTATCTTGTTGTATGCTCACAAGTTACCAATGTATCAGAAGAATATGTGTGTGACTACTATTTCAACAGCCTGCATTCTTTATGGTCACTTTTTTCTCTTTGGTATTCTTGTGTGTCAGGTCACAATGCCAAGGAAGCGCAAATTAGATGATGATTTTGAAGAGGCGTACCCCTTAAAGAAGCAGAAGCCTCCCGCAGATCGGAACAGGGCTTCTCCTAGTCCTCTTGTGACTGCCTGTAAGGATATGTCAGATGAGAGGATGTCCGCGATTGATGACATGGATTTCACTAGTTTGCGGAATATCAAGTGTGATAATCTGTTCAATCGGCTTTCTCAATGGCTTGCTGGTCTATACGACCCTGATTCTCGTGAGGTTGTTGTACCTGGTCGCGGGAGGTTACCGGTCAGTGAAGAGTCTGTGCATCGTATAATGGGTGTGCCTCGAGGTGATATTGCGGTGGATTTCAAGTTTCCTACAGATGCACAGCTTGAACTTGCGGGAGATCTTTTTGGTGATCTTGGACATGCTCCTAAAACTGTAGATGTATTAAACCTTATCTTGAGCACCAACCAGCATGATGACAATTTCAAGCGCTTGTGGCTTCTGCTTGCTGCCAGCACTGTGATGGCGCCGACGACTTCCAACAAGATCAGCACCAGATGGTATCCTGTGTTGGTAAGCACATCTGGGTATCTTTCTAGTTCATACTATTTATCTCTTTTATTTTTTGTATTTTTACCTGATAACTTCTTTGCTTATCAGTCTGATGATTTATGCACATATGCACTTGATAACTCTTCCAGCTTTTTGTAGTGTGGTAATTTCTGTCCCTTTGATTATTTTTTATGATCTGAAGTGTGGTAATTATGTAGTAATGCACCTGATAACCTTTTTCTGACAGTGTTGTAGTTATACATCAATGCACCTGATATCTTTTTATGAAAGTGTGATAATCATATAGCAATGAACCTGATAACTTTTCATGAAAGTGTGGTAATCATATAGTAATGCACCTGATAACTTATTTATGCCTTGCATTGAGATTCTTCTCAATAATGTTGTATTTGTGTGCTTATGTACTTGGTGATATAATGTTTTAACAGTGTTGTAAGTGTCTACTTATGTCCCCTGCTAACTTGTGTTCATACATTCCTCTATTGTTTCATGTGTTTTCTTTTTTTTCACAACAAAATATTGGCAATGTAAAAAACCTCAACTGGTGCAAATTTATTGCGGATCAGCTTCACAAAGCTCTTTCAAAAGGAAAGCCTACTACAGGCTGCCTCCTATTCTACAATGTTAGTCCCCTTATTCTTGTTTTTGTTCCCATGATTTTTGGATTGTATATCTTTTTCCGCCAAACAGGTAGATTTGTAATGACCTTTTCTGTTTTTCCAGCTTCTATATATAGATGCTATTGACTTAAATGGCCTTGGTATCATCTTGCCTAATGGTCCTTTTGCAATTAATGTGTGGACGAATGAGTTGGCATCAAAAGTTCTCCGGATGGATGTCCAGAGGGACAAGCTTTCTTATGGGAAATTACCGGTAATTTCTCAGTTGTCATTTTTCTTACCTTCTATGTATTGCCATCTATTTTATAACAATTTTTACTTGTTTTATCATATTTATTTCAGCTTAAGCCCCAATATGGCCAAGACTATTGCTTATTTGGTGGCTTGCAAGGTCTAGATAAATTCATGCGTGTTCATGCACCCCAAAACTGTTCCGAACAGGTATTTTACCCTTTTTTGTGTGTTTGATTATTTTTCTTTTTCCATTTCCTGGTAAAAACTGTTATAAATACCTTTTAACTTTTACTGTTTTTAGGGTGATAACTTTTTTTTCCTAGTTTGGATTCTCACTTTGGATTAACTTTGTTTCGAACTTATTTTTGTGTGGTATTTTTAGTAATTGTTTGTATGGTAATCAATGTTTCTCACAACCCTATTTATTTTGTTTTTTCATTCTTGTTTTTTGTATCAGAAACTTGCTAAAGCTTCTGCTATTGTGGGCCGCTTTTCGTCTGGCATGGTTGGCCTCATCGCTGGTCTTGTTAATGAGTTCATGTCCTTGGATTGTGAAGACAGCTCGATGTCCCGTGTGTTAGAGAGCCAACTCAAGGGTTTATCTTCTGCCGGCGGGAATTTGCTGGGAAGACTGCGAGCACCCGTCTTGCATCCCGTTCACGTGAAGTAAAAGATTCTGGCAAGCAAACTGTTGAAGGTTCAGATTCTGATCATGAGGTTGATGATGGTGGCGGTGATGGTCACTCTGACGAAGATCTAGATTTTCACGTTCATTACCATCATTCTTCAGGTGGACCGAACGCCCATGAGGCTTCAAGTAGTGGCGGTAGTGCTGGACCGAGTGCCCCTGTTGCTTCAGGTAGTGGCGCAGCGAATCCAGATGTGGATGCAACTACGTTCGCAACTGCCACTGTGTCTGTAAGGTCAGCTGGAATTGATGGAACTACTACTGCAGGAACCGATCAACCTCTCGAGTCTCAGATTATGCTCACTTCACGTTCTAGTGATGTATCTAGTGATGGATTGCATAACCAGCCAGATATGACGGATATTCAAAACGAGGCTGTTGTTGATGCTTCCGTGAAGAGGTGCGGTTCTTCTCTTGTCCGTAACTTGGGTAAGCAATATGTCAGGCGTCGCAAGAAATTACGCCTCCCTTCTCCTCCGATGGCCACTGGTACAACTATTTCTGACCAGCCGTCGTTGGATGATACACATCGTTCTATCAAGGCAATCGTCATCAAAGAGCTTGGCATTGTATGCCCTAATAAGGGCACTAACTCAGTAATTGCCTATCCCACGCGGAAGAAGCAACATCCTAAAAAGTGAGTTTCTTATCATCTGCTAGTTGAGTTCTTTTTATTTCATTTTTATATTGCTTTTTTGTTCATATTTAGTTGTTGTTACTCTTTTGTGTTATAACTTCTGCCAGCACCTACCTTATGAAAATTAGAAGTAACTCTGTGTGTAAATTGTTTATCTGAACAATATCATGGTGATAACTTTAGTTTTTTTATAAGCATGTGTTCTTGTCTAAAATGAATAGTAATAATATCATGGTGATAACTTTAGTTCTTTATCTGAACAGTATGTAGTTTTAACCCTGTTTTGCATTATAATTTTAGTGATTATACGTTGGTAAGCATTTGTTATTTGTCTATGGTAACAATTTTCTCACGTGCACTATATCCTTTTAAAATAATAAATTTTCAGGGGTTCCAATGCTCCAGTTATTAGTGTTGCCGACCTTCAGCAGTCGTAGTCTACCAGTGTGGGTGTCACGTCTGAGGTTGTACCTAGTAATCTTACCCTATCTCCGGCAGATGTTGACTCGTCTGACACGTCACGCAGGTAATTATGAATGCTATTTTTTCTCACTATATGAAATCTAAATTATTTTTTCTATTTTTTATTTTTCTTTGGTAAATTAGGTGAATGTACACCGATAATTTAACTTTTTTTATGCGTGGCATTGTAAACTGTATGCAAAGTGCTGTTAGTTTTTACAGTCAAATCTGTTATAAGTTTACTGTTATTTTTAGCATGATAAATTTGTTTGGTAACTTTTACAGATAATGTGAATACAATATGGTAACTAAAGTTTTATTAGCTGGTAACTAATGTCAATATAAGCTGATAACTAATGTTATTTTTGCTGTTGTACAATACAAATATAACCTGATAACTAATGTCAATATAAGCTGGTAACTAATGTCAATTTAAGCTGGTAACTAATGTTTTTTTAAGCTGGTAATGTTTTCTTTTCTTGTGTGTAGTCAGAAGACCAAGGTTACTGTGAGAAAGGTTTCAAAGTCTTCTAAAGTTGCAGCTGCAACTATATCTTCTCCTCGTGTTGCTTTCAAGGATGCGAAAGATGCTTTCAAAGACTCGCCCGTGGTCAGTTCTCCAATTGCTGTTGTGCAAGATGATGCCCTTTTGAGGAATTTACCAGATGCTTGTTTTGGAGCTGTGGATGAGCTCGCGGAAGCAGCCATTATTACTCAAGTGGTAGAAGAGATTGCCAATGTTGTTATTGGCACTGAAGCTGAAACTTCTGCTGATCAACCTCAAGTAATTGCTCATCCAGTGAGCGCTGCCGTAGCTGAAACTTCTGCTGATCAAGATCAAGGAATTGCTCCTCCAATGAGCGTTGGCGTAGCAGAAGATGTCCAAGCTCTTGTTAAAATACCTTGTGTTGTTCAAGCTCCAGTTGAATATGCCCAATCCAATGTGGCAGAACCAGTTGAAACTGAAGATGCATTGTTTGTTGAAGCTCAAGTTGGGGATGACCGAGTCGCTGCCCAAGAATTCAGCATTAATGAAGATGTAGAAGATGTTGTTGCTGAGAGGCCCTACTAGGATTTCACCCCACCATCTTGCTCTCTTGGCCTAGATTTTGGCCCCACACCGCCCGGACCAGATATTAATACGATAGTTGTAGTCCCAGCTGCAGTACCAACACCGCCCCCAGCTGTTGTTTCGACAACTCATGTACCAGTAGTTGACCCAACCGTTAACAATGCTCCCCAAGACCGAGCAGCAGCATCCCCAATTGATGAGATGGTGGCAAATGCAGGAGATAATCCTGTTGACTCCAAGCTGGTTTCATGCTCTGAGCCTGTCGACCTTGGTAAGTGAAGGCATATACGTGTCTTCGCTTTATCACAAAAGATTGATGGGATGGATGTCTGCTTTTCGAAGACCCTGTTTATGCTTTTAGTTTGATCCTTGTGTGTATATTTATGCTATTTTTACCCTTTTTATGGACAACCCCCCCTCTCACATGTAATGACTTGTGCTTTTGCGTGTGTGCTATGAAATGAACCATGTGTTTTCGTTTCACATTCGATCTCTTTATTTTTATGATCATTTGGATGTATTATATGTGATTATTATTGTTCATTAACCCTAGTAACTTTTACTAACATCTGACTGATAATTACTGCGCTCTCTACTTGTATCTGATAATTATATCGCTCTACATGAAAGAAATTTTACCTTGTTTTCTATCTTACGATAATTTTTAATTGATCTGATAACCTTTTTGCGAATGTGGCGCTGGTATTTTTTGTTTTGTTTTAACAATATACCTACATGTTTTCATTTTTTCGCTAACTAGTTACTTAAATGGTTACATTTTTCTGATATCTCCTGATAACTTTTGCTAGCACCATGCTGGTAATTTCAACCCTTTTATTTATTTATCCATGGTATCTTTTACTAACATCTGACTTATACTTACCGCGCTCTACTTTTAACTGATAAATATAGTGCTCTACATGAAAGATATTGTACCTTGTTTGCAGCTTTTCATTTTTATCGTATGGTAACTTTCACCATGATAACCTTTGTGAATGTTGCGCTGGTAACATTTTATTATCACACCCTGATAACTTCTGCTACCACCATGCTGATAACATTTGTGAATGTTGCGCTGGTAACATTTTATTATCACACCCTGATAACTTCTGCTACCACCATGCTGATAACATTTGTGAATGTTGCGCTGGTAACATTTTATTATCACACCCTGATAACTTCTGCTACCACCATGCTGATAACTTCAACCCTCTTTTTCTTTTATTATTGCTAGAAATACCCCCCCTTTCC
>LR738709.1:109354419-109418167 GCA_902687465.1 Secale cereale
GAAGAAGATCCAACTAGAATAGCAAAGCTCGCGATTCATCAAGATCGTGACATCTCAAGAACACGAGAGAGAGAGAGAGATCAAACACATAGCTACTTGTACATACCCTCAGCCCTGAGGGTGGACTACTCCCTCCTCGTCATGAAGAGCGTCGGGATGATGAAGATAGCCACCGGAGAGGGATTCCCCCCCTCCGACAGGGTGCCAGAACGGTTGTAGATTGGTTTTCGGTGGCTACAGAGGCTTTCAGCGGCGGAACTCCCGATCTAGGTTAATTTCTGGAGGTTTCAGTATTTATAGGAATTTTTGGAGTCGGGGCCAAGTAAAGGGGAGCTACGGGCCGTCCTCGAGATAGGGGGGCGCCCCCCTGCACAGGGCGTGCCCCCCACCCTCGAGGGCAGCCCGTGGCTCTCCTGGCCCAACTCTTTTGCTTCGGGGGCTTCTTTTGGTCCAGAAAAAATCGAAAAAATTGGCTCGTCAATTGGACTCCGTTTGATCTTCCTTTTCTGTAAAATCCTAAAACAGGGGAAAAACTGAAACTGGCACAGGTGTAATGCCCCAGATGTAACACTTTCCCAATATGACAATATATAAACTTTGGCTTCATCAATTCCATTTTGGGCTCTTCTTTCATTTCGGGTTTCTTCGTTTTGTCGTGTGCGTGTGTGCATTTCATCCATGTCATGTTGTCATGTGCATTGCATTGCATTTGTGTTGTCACTTGCACCCGGTCCCACTCGTCTCTTCCCGTTGTCCGTTTTGAGTTCTGACGCTCACACACGTGCCCGTGGCATCCCCGAGTCCTTCTTTCGTGTGTGGCCGTGTAACATTTCCGGTATGACGTGAGACTTGTCGTGCGATGTTGTTTTGGTACGTGTAGGCCGCCTGTCAAGTTTCGTCGCGTTTGGAGTTCGTTTGGTACTCCAACGGTTAACCTAGTGGGCTAAAAGAACCTCTTCTTTGAGGCCCAAGACCCCCTCCACAACAGCCCACTAACCCAGCACAACCCTTCCCATCATCTCGGTCGTCGAATTGTGATCGCGTGGCCGAAAACCGCTCCCCATTTGGAGTCTTCTAGCTCCTTGTGCCTATAAATTAGCCCACATGTCCATTTTTTTGCGTCCAAACCCTAGCTTCTCCCTCCTCTCGCCGCCGGACACGTCTGGACCGGACCGGACACGTCCGCCCGGATGCGCCCGGCCAACCAGCAACTGCCATGTGTCCTCCGCCGCCGCTCCCACCGCGCGGGCCCGCCGGGCCCGAGGCCGGCCCCCGCGGCCCGAGTCGCCTCCGCCCCGCACCGAGCTCTCCGCCTCCGCAACCGGCGCCATCGGCGCCGGCCGCCACCGACGCCACCTCGCCGCTCCGCCTGAGGATCCCCGCCGCCGTCCTCCTCCGGCGACCCCACGGCCAGCCGCCGGGCCGCATCCCTGCCGCCGGCTCGTCCCTCCGCCACCGTGCCGCCCCGCGGCCTCCTCCGGCCGAGGCCCTCGCCGCCGGACTCGCGCCGCCTCGCCCCGGCCGCCGGGCTGCCCCACCGGCCACCTCCAGCGCCGGAGCCGCCGCGCCCCACCGTCCAGATCGCGCCGCCGCGCCAATCCGATCCAGCCGCCGGGTCAAAACCCTAACGGGTCGGCGGACCCAACCCGCTCCGACCCGATCCACCCGCTCCGATGCGATCCGCGAGGTTGTTGTCTTATTTTTTTCCACTAAGTCCCTGTTAACTTGTTGTCTGATGGCATCTTTGCATGGCTGTATCTTTTATTGTGCTTGTCCAAATTGTGCATATGATATGTCAAAATGACCGTGGTGATGTGCTCTACGTTTTGTTCCATTGTGTCATGGTTGTTTGAGTCCATATAGAGGTCCTAATCTTCGTGAAAAGAGTGCTACTTGATATAAACTGCTGCTACTTGTTATTTTCATGCCATGTTTGAGATAGGATAACTTGGTGAATGTTTATCCAAATGAAGCAAATGAGATGTCAAAATGTTTATCATGAGATGCTTTACATGATGGTTGCTGTAGCATGCATGTTAGGGTTCATATTGCCATGTTAATCTCTGTTGCAAAAGTGCATGAGGCTGTTAAGTTTTGTAACATGTTATGAGATACTGATTTGAAGTGCTCGTTGCTATTGATGTGTTTGTCCCCATGTCACATGTTAATATGTTTTAAAATCTCCATCATGTGGTCTTTGCTGTGGTGCAAACCATTTTCCATGATATGCCTTGAGGTGACTTAAACATGCTTGTAAACATGCCATGCCAACATAACTGTTTTATACTTAGTGAAATTTCTACTAAGTCTGGAATCTGTCATAACCTGATGCTATGTTTGCTACTTTTGGAGTGGCCATTGATCATTCCTTGTTGTACACGTTATTGGCTTTCCATCCATGCCCTCACTTGCTCATATGGGTTGCTGTAGCTTATTTATTTCTTGCTCCCAAATTGCTATAAAATATAACTGTCAGGTTTTTAACGTCATGATCAAAATGGCGTATCTTGTTGCTATTGATCCATGCCTCCTATGGAGTTGCTCCAATGGAGTTGTTTGCTGTAGGATATGTCTACTTCATGTCCATGCTTATTGTCATCGTGTTTGGGTGCTGTAGAGTATATATTCCTTGCTCCAAAGTTGCTATGTGGCTGTTAATTTTAGCTTTGCATTGTATCTTGTTTCGAGTGTATGTGTTGAACCGTTGCTCCGTTTTGAGTGTGCCCTATATGAAAATTGTGTGATTTTGCATGGAGAATCATAATATCATGTTGTTAACATGTTTGGAGTGTGTTTTCTTGAAGTTTGAGTGCATCATGCACCGTTGCCATGCTTGTCTTGTTTTGCTCATATCTTCTAGACCGTAGCTCCGAATTAAACAAACTTTATATGAAACTTGACTAGAATTTCGTGTAGATCATCTTGGTGCATGTTTACTTGCTGTTTAACAACTTTAACTTAAGGTTTGTTCAGATCTGGACCAATGTCAATGTATGCATATGAGGACTTACCGGATTAGCTATATGTGGATTCCGGCCTCATTTAAACTTGTTGTCTTGTGTTGTTCTTGTGTGCTTCATCCCTTGACATGTATTGCATCATACATGCATCATACGTACATCATGATGATTGTGCATTGAACCTTGTTTGATTTCGTGCCTCGTTGTGTTCTTGTGTTGAGTAGAGCCGGAAGCCGAGACTGAGAACGAGAACGAGGTTACTACCGAGGTTGAGTACGAGGAGCCGTCTTACGATCCCATCGACGACTCGACAGGCAAGATGACCTGACCCAGATATCACTACTATCTTTGCCTATTGCTAGATGTCTCGCTCTTTAGCTTATTGCCTCGATGCCCATGTTTGTTTGTCAGCCTCCTATTGTAACCATGAATCTGTCAGCCTCCTATTGTAACCATGTTACTACTTCTAGAAATCCAAAAAATTAAAACTAAATTGGTAAATTTGCGCAATTTTCCTACCAATCAGCAGCAAAAAGAATCAGCTAAAAAGCATGCTCCAGTAAAATCTGAAGACTACTTTAGCGAGCGCTAACGATTCTGTTTTTCACAGGAAGATCAAATAAACTTCACACAAGTCCTACCAAAGGTTATACTTGGCACAAACACTAAACAAAACATGAAAACACATCCAATCAGAGGCTAGATGCAATATTTATTCTCTAATAGCAACAAAGGCAAAAACCATAAAATTGGGTTGCCTCCCAACAAGCGCTATCGTTTTACGCCCCTAGCTAGGCATAATGATGCTCACATAAAAGATAAGAATTGAAACATAACGGGAGCATCATGAAGCATATGAAATTATGAATAGCACATTTAAGTCTAACCCACTTCCTATGCATATGGATTTTGTGAGCAAACAACTTATGGGAACGATAATCAACTAGCATAGGAAAGCAAAACAAGCATAGCTTCAAAACTTTAAGCACATAGAGAGGAAACTTGATATTATTGCAATTCTTACAAGCATATGTTCCTCCCTCATAATAATTTTCAGTAGCATCATGAATGAATTCAACAATATAACCAGCACATAAAGCATTATTTTCATGATATATTTGCATATAAATTTTACTACTCTCCACATAAGCAAAATTCTTCTCATTCAGAATAGTGGAATTATGATAAGAGATTTGAATACTATAGATTGTTTCCACATTAAAAGAGTAATGTTCAGAGAAAGGGTAATCATAATCATGACAAGTTTTATAAGTATAATCATCACTACTTTTTATAGCATAAGTGTCATCACAATAATCATCATAAATAGGAGGCATGCTTTCATCATAATAGACTTGCGTATCAAGACTTGGGAGGCTAAAAATATCATCTTCATCAAGCGTAGCATCCCCAAGCTTGGAACAAACATTAACTGCAGCAAATAAATTATAAAATGTATCATTCTCATCAAACATAGCATCCCCAAGCTCGGGCCTTTCCATATCATAAACTGTAACACCCCAGATGTAACACTTTCCAATTATGGCAATATATGAAACATTGACTTCATCAATTCCATTCTGGGATCTTCTTTCATTTCGGGTTTCTTCGTTTTGTCGTGTGCGTGTGTGCATTTCATCCATGTCATGTTATCATGTGCATTGCATTGCATTCGTGTTGTCACTTGCACCCGGTCCCACTTGCCTCTTCTCGTTGTCCGTTTCGAGTTCCGACACTCACACACGTGCCCGTGGCACCCCCGAGTCCTTCTTTCGTGTGTGGCCGTGTAACGTTCCCGAAATGAGGTGAGACTCGTTGTGCGTTGTTGTTTTGGTACGTGAAGGCCGCCTGTCAAGTTTCATCGCGTTTGGAGTTCGTTTGGTACTCCAACGGTTAACCTAGTGGGCTAAAAGTACCTCTTCCTTTTGGCCCAAGACCCCCTGTGAAACAGCCTACTAACCCAGCACAACCCCTCCCATCATCTCGGTCGTCGGATCACGAACGTGTGGGCGAAAACCGCTCCCCATTTGGAGTCTCCTAGCTCCCTATGCCTATAAAAAAGCCCCATCCCCTCCATTTTCGGGCGAAACCCTAGTCCTCTCCATTTTTCCCCTTTTTCCCCGCGCCTCATAGCTCTTCCGGCCGCCGGACGCGCCCGGCCAACCGGAGCGCGCCACGTGCCCGTCCGTGTCTCCCACCGCGCGCGCCGCTGGCCCGCCGGGGCCCGGGTCGCCCCCCCCCCCCAGCTCACGTCGCCTCCGCCGCCGGGGCCCGGGTCGGACTTAAACAAGCTTGTAAAAGTGCCATGCCAATGTTACTGTTTTATACTTAGTGAAAAAACTGCTAAGTCTGGAATCTGTTTTAACCTGATGCTATGTTTGCTTGATGCCCCACTCAAATACATGCTTGTTTTGGAGTGGCCAAGGGTCATTCCTTGTTGTCCATGTTATGCTCTATCCATCCATGCCCTTACTTGCACATATGGCCTGCTGTAGCTTATTTATTTCTTGCTCTCAAGTTGCTATAAATTATGCCTGTCAGGTTTTTATCAGCATGATCAATTTGGTGTAGCTTGTTGCTATTGATCCATGCCTCCTATGGAGCTCCTCCAATGGAGTTGTTTGATGTATGTTATGTCTACTACATGTCCATGATCTTTACATACTTGGTGGAGTTGATATGCATGTTGTTTTGTGCCTCCGAAGGCAGCATCGTGATGATGTTTTTGCCTTCCCAGATTTTGGCCAAGTCTGGATAATTTTATTGCAACTTGCCATGCTTGGTTAATTGTGTTCCAGTAGGTTATTGGGTGTGTTCTAAGTTCATGCTTGTTAAGTAACATGTCTACTTCATGTCCATGCCATTTGTCTCCATGTTTGAGTGCTTTAAAATAATTATTTCTTGCTCCAAAGATGCCATGTGGCTGTTAACTACAGCTTTGTGTGAATATTGTTTTGCTTGCCTTTTGCAAACCGTGTGTCCGTTTCCGGCGATCTTTATATCAATTTCAACCGAAATCTTCCCCTCTATCCAATGGCACGCTTGGTTTTCCAAGATGAGGCCTTCTTCATCATCTTCTCATTAGGCTCAAGTGCTTCCACATGCATACGCTCATCATACTTGCATCATGTTGTTTGTGCATTGCACCGTGTTTGATATTGTGCCATGTTGTGTTCTTGTGTCGAGTAGAGCTGGGACCCGAGACCGAGTACGAGGTCCCTACCGAGGTTGAGTACGAGGAGCCGTCTTACGATCCTATCGATGACTCGACAAGCAAGATGACCTGACCCAGGTATCATTACTATCTTTGCCTATTGCTAGATGTCTTGCTCTTTAGCTTATTGCCTCGATGCCCATGTTTGTTTGTGAGCCTCCTATTGTAGCCATGACTCTGTCTAACCACCCAACCTAGCAAACCTTTTATTGGCTACGTAAGTTTCGCTCAGCCCCTCTTATAGCATTGTTAGTTGCAGGTGAAGATTTGAAGATTCTTGCTTCATGATGAAGTTATTGTTGGGATATCACACTATATATCTGTTAAACTAAATCATCTATATACTTGGCAATGGGTGGAAGGCTAAGCCTCTTGCTTGGTGTTTTGTTCCACTCATGCCACCCTAGGAACCGTTTAAACCGATGTTATGTTCCTTGATTATGTGTCCCTAACACGGTTGGGGTTTATGGGCTCCCCTCGATAACCCGCTTAGCGCTAAAGCTTTTCCAGCAAGGCCCAACATTGGTTCTACATTTGCCTAACAACTAAAACTTGCATAGGGAGTTATAAACCCTTTTCTTAATCAACAACCCGGGCCAGTGCTCCACATGAGTGTTGGTCCAAACTGGGCAACCTGTGGGGCCACCTTGGGGAAACTCGAGGGCTGGTAAAAACCTGTAGCTTATCCCATCCGGTCGTGGCCTGGGACGAGATACGCGCGGCTACTGTCAGGGTGTCGGCATGCCGAGAGGTCTTGCTGGATTAGTTTTACCTTAGTTAGAATATCTTGAGCACGGGATTCCGAGAATACTTGGGTCTTCCCACCTTGGAGTTGCGACTCCGCAGATCGTGAGCTTGTGATGGGGTAAGTTGGGACACCCCTGCAGGGTTTGATCTTTCGAAAGCTGTGCCCGCGGTTATGTGGCAGATGGGAATTTGTTAATATCTGGTTGTAGACAACTTGACACCATGTTTAGAATACACTACCAGCGTGAGTAACCGTGACAGTCATTTTCCGAAGGGGTTCGGGAAGTGAACACGGTGGGGTTATGAATGACGTGCTTAGATAGGATCACTTCGTGATCACTTTATCGATCGTTGGCACTTCTCTTCTCGCTATATACACGTAAGCTAGTGCTAGTGCAGCTGCAACCTTGTTCTTGAGCCTTGTTCACACCCAAGGCTTAGATAGTTTTGCTACTCGGGAACGGGATTGCTGAGTCCTCTGTGGCTCACAGATTCTACACAACACCAGATGCAGGTACCATGGTGAACTACACAGGAGATGGATAGAGCTGTACTGGGAGTTCGATGAAGAACGTGGGAGATACTACGTGTCTTATCCCGAGGATCAGTAGTGGCTTCTACTAGGGGCGATCGGACCTTGCGTTATTTCTTTATGGTATCTTTAATTTGGATCTTCATCCGTAGTTGGACTGTGATGTTATTGTGTGACGTGGCGAGTGCAAGCCAACTATTCTTTTGCAATTTCATCCCTCTATTACATGAGTCGTGCCGGCCAGATCCGTCGGATCCGATGGTGGGATCAGATCCACCACCTCACCGATCCAAACGCGTCTTCCCCGCAGCCTGGATCTCTCCATCCCGCTCCATCCCGTCCCGTTGACTTTTCAGAGGGTATAATTTCCACTAAGTCCCCAGATCTGCTATATTTTGTTGCCTCCTTTGCAAGGTTGTAACTTCATGCTCGTAGATCCGTTTTGGACGTGTAATATATCAAAATGATCGTGGTGATGTGCTCTTCATTTTGTTCCACTGTGGCATGTTTGTTTGAGATCATCTTGATGCCCTAATCATCATTGCAAGAGTGCTATATGTTAAAAACTGATGTTACTTGTAGATTTGTTGCCATGTTTGAGATGTGATAACTTTGTGCATATTTATCCAAATGGAGCATATGATATGTCAAAATGTTCATTGTGAATTGCTCTACATGATGGTTGCGGTAGCATTCATGTTAGGTGTCATGTTACCATGTTAATCTACGTTGCAAAAGTGCATGTGGCTGTTAAGTGCTGAAACTTGTTGTGAGATGCTGTTTTGACATGCTCATTGCTATTGATGTGTTTGTGTCGTGGATTTAGCACGGCAGATGTCCTAGCAAAAGGACTTAGTCGTGAGGCCATCTCTATGGGTTAGCTCAAAGGGGTTAAAGCGGATGAAGGACACAAGGATTTTATACTAGTTCGGCCCCTTCGATGAAGGTAAAAGCATACGTCTAGTTTGGTGTGGTATTGCTTGGGCTTCGATGACCAGGGGGCGAATCCGCTTTGCCTGTGTCTCGAGCTGTTGTTTCTTGTCCTAAACCGTCGCCAGGTCGCCCCTTTATATAAGAGGTGACGCCCGGTCCGGTTTACAGAGTCCCGAGGCCGGCTCATAAACGTGTCCGCCCCGGTCTCTGCTCTTTCTATCTTACATCCCAAGTTACATAGTATGACGGTTTACAAATTATGGGCCCTAACATATGGGCTCTAAGCCTCTTGGGCTACAATCTTTACTTCATACTCCGCTGGGCTTCCGATAATATAATCTTCATGACTTAAACCGGACCCTCCTGGCCGGTTAATATCTGGTAGTAATATCTCTGACATTAGGCCCCATATTGATTTGAATTTGTTCATGTCAATCTCCAAAGTCTTGTACATCTTTTCCTTTTTGCAGCCTCAATATGCTTGGTAAACCGGCATGATGTCATCCCCTCGAGTCGCTTTAAACCGTCGTGACGTCATCTGCGCATTTAATGCCTGTACCTGTTCTTTTACCTTTATTTATTAAGGCTCCGAAGATCGAGGCGACAGCTTGATCTATATCCGATTTTTGGTCTCCTTGATTCCCGCGCTTGCCGTTTTATCTCATCGGCCTATAAATAGGGCCGAGGGCCATCTCATTATCCCCCTTCGCTTTCTTCTTCCTCTGACCTCCAGCGCCCGAGCTCCGCCGTCATTCTTCGAGCTCATCGTCTTCACCAAGCCCGGCCGCTGCATCAACCTGAGCGGGTCTAGAGTTTCGCCACCGTCCTTCTGCTTCTGCTGCCTCAGGTATGTTCATTCCTTCTTCCCTATAGATCTCCGTTCTAGGGTTCCTTAGGAGCTCGCCCACGAACCCTTGCTCTTCGCAGTTCATCACCATAGGCAGTTCTTAGTTGTAGACGTAAGACTTTTTAGATCGACCTTTGCATGCATAACTCCGCTCCATCTTTATAAACTTAGCTCCCCCAATACTGCTAATTAGATTGGATCTGTAAAGGACCTTCGCCGCCCCTGACGAATATAATCTTAATTATCTTTGAGTTTTCCGCCTGCTGTAGATCCATATTTTGCTGCTGCTCGTGTTAAAGTTGTTTTCCACACTTTAGATCTGCATCCTGTTTACCCACGCCGACGGTTCAACCTTGAATCTGCATCTCACATGCCCATGCTGACGGTTTAGCTTTAGATCTGCTCCTGACCTGCCTGTATTGGGCAGTTTAACTTTTCACTTCTAATCTTCTTAATCCGGTAGCTGTCTCGTTCATAGTTGTTCCGGATCGGTAGATACCATTAGTCCCTTGCTTAAATCGTCAATTAGATCAATACCTTCATAGAACATGCCGGTTTATATCTAGTGGATCGTAAACCGGGTCTTGTATTGTATTTTTCAGCATCCCCCCTTTGAAAAAGATGACTTCTGCGGCTAAACAGTTTGTCGCTTGCAACTGGGTCCCATCCCGGATTACCGAGGATGACTTAGCAAAGGTGGCCTCAATCGGCGGTTTAGGTCCGAAAGACGTTCTGCACTGGTGGGCCCCTGGGAAAGAGTGCCCTCCTCAGCCTAAGGAGGGAGAGACCATCGTCTTTTTTGATCACCTGGCTCGGGGCATTAGCCCTCCCGGTTCAAAGTTTTTCCGCGACGTTTTAGCCGACTTTCAACTCCATCCACAAGACATAGGTCCCAATTCCATACCAAACATCTACAATTTCCAAGTCTTCTCAAAAGCCTATCTGCAAGAGGAACCATCCGTAGAGTTATTCCGGGACTTCTTCCATCTGAATCGCCGGACTGAATTCCATGACGGGCCGAATACTGAACTTGGCGGTATGAGCATCCAGAAGAGGAAAGATGTCAGTTTTCCTCACGCCACTCTTCACAGCCATCCCAAGGAGTGGAATCAGACCTGGTTTTACTGCATGGACACTTCACCAGACGGAGAGAATCCACTGCCGGGTTACCGACCTTATCGTCTGACAGTGGATCACCCTTTCCCGCAACGTCTGAGTGCCCAAGACCGGGCTCGATATGCCCCCAACTTTCAAAACTCAGGGCTTTTGTTGCCAACGGTTTAACCGGGGTTGACTTTGTCCGCTGCTGGCTCCCTTGGAGCATTCTCCCGTTAAGCCGGCGTTCCGGCTTAATGTGCGAGTATACCGGTAATCCGAAGGACCCTCAACGTCACTCAGCTACGGTGCTTCCAGACAATGAAGTTACTGAGTCTGCTAAGAAGATGTTGAATATTCCTCTGGAGGAGTGTAGCTGGACCGGTTTAGCACCCTTCTACGTGAACAATAAACCACCATCGGTAAGATTCTTCTGTCCCTTTCTCTTTGTTTTAATCCGTCCATATTACTTGTCTTCAATACACTTTATTCCTTTATACAGGCCAATGACCCCTTCTGGAAGCGGAAAGCCCAAGATAAACCGGCAAAGCCATCTCGCAAGAAGAGTCTGGCCGTGAAGAAACACAGGAAAAGGCCTGCGCTGCTTCCGGTTCAAACCCCGAAGAAGATGATCCAGCTTCTGAGGTACTGCTTGGTTCTTACACCTTTCAAATTTCCTTTGTTTGTATTTATATTAACAATGTCCTTTCCCATGATCCGGCGGAAGGGAGTAAAGCGGATGAAGTTGAGGTAATCTCTCTTTCCTCTGATTCAGAACCATTACCACCCAAAGCTCGTCGGGTAGCCCAGAAATATCCATTTTCTCACCCTTATGCTCAACTGGCTCCCCATTTTCTTTTGAAGAAGCAGCAACATGAGGCTCACCGGACCACACGCCACAGTGGTCACGTGGTCAAATCAACCGGATTAACCCACACTCCGGCTCGAAGACGCTGCTCAGAGGTTTTGCTTACTCCAACCACTCTTCATCCCAAAGCAGGCCTTATTCATAAACCTCTTAAACCGTCTGATCCAAACTATCAGGAAACTCCTCTATCTTCTTCTGGCGAGTCAACTGCCACCCAAGTCCCGGTGCTCAAGACCGTTCCTGGGTAACTCATCTTTCAGTATATTCGGTTTATCTTTTCCTTTTTGACTTGTGATTTTCATTATTCCTTTTAATCTTTTCAGTATGCCCAAGCCTAGCAAGAAGGCAAAGTTGAATAAACCGGCGACCGAAAACACCACCGCTGAACCGTCAGAAGATCCTGAAGCTGCCAATCCTCTCGAGGAAAATGTTGAAGTTCAGCACGATGATCCTTCCCCTATGGATCATGAAGATCTTGCTGCTCTGGGGGTGACGCTATGGAGAACACTGCTGAACCGGCCAGCCCTGTCCGGGTTAGTCCTGCTCGGGCTAGCCCGGCTCCTGTCAGTCCGGTGCAGACCAATCCCGCTGCTGCTGCTGATCCCCCCAGGCCAACTGCTACCTTGCTAGATGACATTGAGATTACTGGAATAAGCTTTACCGCTCCCGCGGAGGCTGTCATCTTGACCAGACATACTGCTAAGGAGGAAGTTCTTTAGAAGGACAAGGGTAAGTGGAGCACTGATCTGTCTAGCTATGCTCCACTTAGCGCCCAGGAGCTTCATTCTGGGTATCTAAACCGGCTCTTCACCAGCCGCGACCACGAGGCCGGTTTGGTAAACTTGATGAAGGAAAAATATGAGGTAACTCCTTTGCCTTTCATTTCTGCTTGTAACTTGTAGCTGTACCTTTAATCCATTGTAGCCCCCAAGTGCCGGTTTAGCCTTCAGGGTAAATCGGGACTTTGGTAGATTAACTGGAATAGCTTGATTTGCACCTTTAGCCCCCAAGGGCCGGTTTACTCCACTGCGGGTGAATCGGGATTTCTACTATGTTTGAGAATGACCTTACATTAGCCCCCAAGTGTCAAGGACACAACTTGTTATGTGCTTGGAACTTGTTTGAAAAAGTTACTTTCTTTCACTTCAATTGTACATTAGCCCCCAAGTGTTGAGTGCATAACTTGTTAGGTGCTTGAGACTTTTAATTGAACTGTCTTCATGAATACCTGATATTTTCTATTCTCTGCAGACTGACTTGAACCGGAGGGCTTCGGAGATAACTGAGCCTCGGAATAGCCTGGCGTTCCAAGAAACTGCTTCGACTAAAGTCAAAGAGGAACTTACCCTTGCTTTAGCTAGTATGGAGAAGCTCAAGAAAGATTTTGAAGTGGAGCGGTCCACTTGAGAGGTACAAAAAGCTGCTTTAGAGAAAAGAGCCAAGGATGCTGAGGCTGCTCTTAACCCGGTGACGGAGGAGTTATCCGGGTTAAGGCAGCATATAGACGATATGACATCTGCCATCTTCGATAAGTACTTGTTTTCATACGCTTTATTATTGCTATCTTATACTGCTCTGGCTTAACTCATCACTTGTACACAGGGAGGCGCGTGACTCATCTTGGGGATGATGTACGGAGGAAGCTAAAGGCTGCCTACACCTTGGTGGAACAACTCTATGCTAGTGCTGAGATGGCCATCAGTGCTATTTCACATAATAAACTGGCGCCAACCACCATCCAAGGTACCCTGGAGAAATTATCAATCTTGCCTACCCGAATTGTTGAAGTGAAGAAATCTTTTGCAAGAGCTGGTTCCCTCATGGCATTAACCCAGGCGAAGGCATGGGTTCCCGAATTTGATCCGGCGGAGGCCATGAATGGTTATCCCAATATGAAAGAAGACGGGTCAGCCTTCTCCGCTGAAGATCTTTGTGCTTTGACCAAAGACATGCGCCCTCTTGCCAGTAAGCTTGCTGATGAAGCGGACTTAACAAGGTATCATCCGGGTTATGATCTAGAGAATGTGCGGGTGGAGCGGCCGTCTTATGACATCGAAAATCTGAATCCACCCGTTCGTAAGCATACCTTCGCTCCTGATATTGAACCGACATAACTTATAAACGATGAAGTATATTTCCGCGCCCTTGCCAAGATTGACTGGAGCACCCCTGATTTCCAGCAGCTGCTAGAAGTCGTCGAAGATCCGGAACAAGCTGACCCTCAGTCGTCACAGCAAGCCGAAGAAGAATCCTAAACCGGATCCGGTTTAATCTTATGTGTTGAATACTTTGCGAGAAACTGATATTCTTTTGGGCCTGCCAGTGCCTTGTAATAGAATAGTTGAGATACTGTCTTTGTCCCACTCTATCCTTCATGGATTTACTTTGTTTGGCAATTCCTAAATTATCTCCTGCTTGCAATGCTTTGACAGCTTATATTACCTGTGTCTGCATGAACAAAGCTAAAAAATGTCCTAGCGGTTTACCACCGGACGGGTTATACTGCCCAAACACACGATCTAAGTAAATAACTTGAACTGTGTAAAAATAGAAACACGTGCCGTACCTGCGATTAGGTGTATATATAAACCTTAACCCGACAGGATCAATCCAAAGGCATGAGTGTTGATGACTTACTTGGCTCTTTGTCGGTTTATCATGAAGGCCGATCCGGGTTATAATGAACGCCGGTTTAACTAGCACTGGTGTTCATGACCCAGACTATAGCTCTGTAAATACAGATGTAGTGACAACTTTGTAGTTATCCAGTCTTGAATCAATGGACTTGGTTGAAAAACCAATGACCTTGAAGATAAAGATTTGAGAAAACATAAAAAATGAAAAATAAAGTTCTTGGGCAAATAAGACCATGTAGTCGAGGCTTTTTATGAGCTGCTAGGCTCCAAATTCGAGGCTTTTTTTGAGCTGCCAGGCTACTATCATTAACCATTTTAGCAAAGCCTGTTAAGATGATACGCAATCTTTAACCAAATCATCAATGTCAAATGTTACCAATGTTCAAAATCTCATAAACATTTTGGCTTGTGTAATCAATTGATGATCGTCAATTTAACGTGACCAAGTTCAGGGTCCCGAAGGATTGACTTGTGATACGTTCGACGGGTCATACCAGGTTTACCTGGACGGCGCGATGTACTTGATGCAGGAAGGTTAATCCGGGGTTTTAGGTGTATACACCGGGCTTCCAAGCCGTGTTCACTACAAGAGTTTTCAACTCACTGATGAACTTGCATCAGGAGCCCCCAGGTAGTGTGTGAGCATTGCTCGTCGGGGCATATGTTTGAGTTGTGCTAGACATCAAACCCTCTTTTGCCCCTCATCATCATGTGGAAATTGCCGAAGCAACCAGAGCAGTGCTCTTATGATGGTCTTCATATGGCCGCCGGTTTAAGAGGCCATGGGAAACTTCCTTGCCCACGGAAGCCCCCATGTGATTCTTTTTTGTACAGAGAAGACGACCGATTCCTTGATTTATCAAGGGCGCCGGTTTTAAGAGGCCATAGAAAACTCCCTTGCCCACGAAAGTCCCCACGTGATACTCTTATGAAATGGATGGCTGATTCCCCGGTTTACCGGGGGCGCCGATTTATTTTATTAATCATAATATATACATTGTACATAAAGCGGAGCCGATGGCTCAAGTACAGTAAGGTCGAAGAAGAGCGATGTTCCATGGCTGCTTGGTCTCCTCCTCCGCCGTGCGTGAGTCCTTATGTTCTCGAACGTCGACGAGGTAGTATGATCCGTTGTGCAGGTTCTTGCTGACCACAAAGGGCCCTTCCCAAGGTGGGGATAGCTTGTGCATATCTGTCTAGTCTTGGATGAGCCGAAGCACCAGATCTCCTTCTTGAAACGTCCTGGTTTTAACCCGGCGACTGTGGTACCGGCGCAGGTCTTGTTGGTAAATTGCTGATCGAGCTGCTGTTGTGTCCCGTTCCTCGTCCAACTGGTCCAGAGCGTCTTGTCTTGCTTGTTCATTATCCGCTTCAACATAAGCCGCCACCCGCGGCGAGTCATGACGGATATCACTAGGGAGGACAACTTTAGCTCCATATACCATGAAGAAAGGCGTGTACCCTGTAGATCTGTTAGGTGTAGTGTTGATGCTCCATAAGACAGAAGGCAACTCCTCCACCCAACAACCCGGTGTTCTCTGTAAAGGAACCATAAGCCGGGGTTTGATGCCTCTCAAGATCTCTTGATTGGCTCTTTCAGCTTGGCCATTAGACTGAGGGTGAGCTACTGATGAAACATCAAGACGAATATGCTCACGTTGAGAGAATTCCTCCATAGCTCCCTTGGACAGATTGGTGCCATTATTAGTTATAATACTGTGTGGAAAGCCAAACCGAAAAATCACCTTTTTGATGAACTGAACCGCTGTTGCTACATCACACTTACTGACAGGCTCTGCTTCAACCCATTTTGTAAACTTATTCACTGCTGCCAACAGGTGGGTTTTTTGGTCTTGGGATCTCTTGAAGGGTCCAACCATATCAAGCCCCCAAGTCGCAAACGGCCAAGTAATTGTGATCATCCTCAACTCCTGCGCTGGTATATGAGCACGCCGTGAGAATTTCTGGCAAGCATCACATTTTCTGACCAAGTCCTCTGCGTCGGCGTGAGCCGTCAACCAGTAGAACCCATGATGAAAAGCTTTAGCCACCAAGGATTTTGAACCAGCATGATGACCACAGTCCCCTTCATGAATCTCTCGAAGAATATCACAACCTTCTTCTGATGATACACACCGCTGAAACGCTCCAGAAATGTTGCGATGATAAAGTTCTCCATTCACAATAGTCATAGATTTAGACCGCCGGATTATCTGCCGGGCCTCGACTTCGTCCTCTGGTAACTCACCTCGGTTCATGTATGCCAAGTAAGGGATCGTCCAATCTGGAATGACATGAAGTGCTGCAACCAATTGTGCATCCGGATCAGGAACAGCCAAGTCCTCCTCTGAAGGTATCTGCATCGACGGATTATGCAATTCATCCAAGAAAGTATTAGGTGGAACCGGTTTACGCTGGGAACCCAGCCGGCTTAACACATCGGCTGCTTCATTCTTTCGCCGGTCTATATGATCCACCTGGTATCCTTTGAAGTGTCCAGCGACAGCGTCCACCTCTCGTCGATATGCTACCATAAGCGGATCCTTGGAGTCCCACTTGCCAGATACTTGCTGTGCTACCAGATCTGAATCGCCAAAGCATTTAACCCGGCTCAAGTTCATCTCCTTGGCCATCCAAAAACCATGGAGGAGAGCTTCATACTCAGCAACATTGTTAGTACAAGGGAACATTAAACGGAGGACATAGCAGAACTTATCACCTCATGGGGAAGTTAACACGACTCCAGCCCCCGAGCGCTCCAACTACCTCGAGCCGTCAAAGTGAATAGTCCAGTATGTATGATCCGGCTTCTCCTCAGGTGCTTGCAACTCTGTCCAATCGTTAATGAAATCCACCAGCGCTTGGGATTTTATAGCAGTACGGGGCACATACTTTAATCCGTGCGGGTTAAGCTCAATGGCCCATTTTGCAACCCTACTAGTGGCTTCTCTATTCTGGATTATATCCCCTAACAGAGCAGAACTGACAACGGTGATTGGGTGGCCCTGAAAATAGTGCTTCTGCTTCCGGTTTGCCATGAACACTCCATATACCAGTTTCTGGCAATGTGGATATCTATGTTTCGACTCAATGAGCACCTCACTGATGTAGTAAACCGGCCGTTGAACCAGATATTCTTTGCCTGCCTCCTTGCGCTCTACCACAATGGCAACGCTTACCGCACGGGCATTGGCAGCCACGTATAACAGCAGCGGCTCATTGTTAACCGGGGCCGCAAGGACCGGCGGCTCTGCCAATTGCCTCTTCAAATCCTCGAACGCAGCATCAGCAGCATCACTCCAGACGAACCTGTCTGTCTTCTTCATCATCTGATAAAGCGGGATCGCCTTCTCCCCCAAACGGCTGGTAAACCGGCTCAGTGCTGCAATACGGCCCGCCACGCGTTGGACATCGTTGATGCACGCCGGTTTAGCCAGGGATGTGATCGCCTTGATCTTCTCCGGATTAGCTTCAATCCCTCTGTTTGACACTAAGAACACCAGGAGCTTGCCTGCCGGAACACCAAAAACACACTTCTCCGGATTAAGCATCATTTTATAGGCACGTAGATTATCGAAAGTTTCCTTCAAATCATCTATCAGCGTTTCCTCCTCCCTGGATTTCACCACAATGTCATCAACATATGCATGAACATTCCGCCCAATCTGCCCTTGTAGGCAGTTCTGCACACAACGCTGGTAGGTTGCCTGGGCGCTCTTAAGCCCAAATGGCATAGATACATAGCAGAAGGCTCCAAATGGAGTTATAAAGGCTGTCTTCTCCTGGTCCTTAACTGCCATCTTGATCTGATGATAACCTGAATATGCATCCAAAAAACTTAGCCGCTCACATCCTGTTGTAGCATCAATAATTTGATCAATATGGGGGAGAGCAAAAGGATCAGTTGGGCAAGCCTTGTTCAAATATGTGTAATCAACACACATTCTCCAAGTTCCGTTTTTCATAAGCACTAGCACCGGATTAGCTAACCACTCTAGATGAAACACTTCGACTATAAAGCCTGCAGCCAAGAGCCTAGCCACTTCTTCTCCAATAGCCTTGCGCCTTTCCTCATTGGAGCGGCGCAGATATTACTTGACTGGTTTAAACTTAGGATCGATATTAAGATTGTGCTCAGCGAGTTCCCTCGGTATACCTAGCATGTCAGAAGGCTTCCACGCAAAGATATCTCAGTTCTCACGGATGAACTCGATGAGCGCGCCTTCCTATTTGGGATCTAGGTTAGCATTGATAGTGAACTGCTTGGATGAATCGCTCGGAACAAAGTCCACCTGCTTAGTCTCCTCAGCCGATTTGAATTTCAATGCCGGATCATGCTCTGTGGTTGGCTTCTTCAGCGGGGACATATCCGCCGGATCAACATTGTCCTTATAGAACTTCAGCTCCTCCGTAGCACAAACCGCCTCAGCATAAGCTGCATCTCCTTCCTCGCACTCCAATGCAATTTTGCGGCTCCCATGAACTGTAATAGTTCCCTTGTGGCCCGGCATCTTGAGCTGTAAATAAACATAACACGGCCTAGCCATGAACTTGGCGTAAACCGGCCGCCCAAACATGGCGTGGTATGGGCTCCTGATTTTTACAACCTCAAAGGTCACAATCTCTGATCTAGAGTCATGCTCATCTCCAAAGGTGACCTCCAAATCAATCTTGCCAACTGGATATGCCGATTTACCGGGTACTACCCCATGGAACACTGTGTTGGACTGTCGAAGCTTTTTATCTGTCAGCCCCATGCGCCGAATTTTTTCATAATATAGGATGTTGATGCTGCTGCCTCCATCCATAAGCACTTTGATGAACTTGTAACCACCCACCTGTGGTGCCACTACCAGAGCCAACTGACCCAGATTATCAACCCGGGCTGGGTGATCCTCTCTGCTCCACACAATCGGTTGCTCAGACCAACGCAAAAAACATGGTATCGCCGGTTCAACAGAATGCACTGCCCTCTTCAGAACCTTCTGATCCCGTTTGCATAAACTCGTGGTGAAGACGTGATACTGCCCACTGTTCAGCTCCTTCGGATTATTCTGATATCCGGATTGCTACTGCTGCTGACGCTGTTGGTTCCCTTGGTTGTTGTATCCGCCCTGAACATGCTGCTGGTTATGCTGATGCTGGTTGTTGCCATTGTGGTTACCATTACCGCCGTGGTATCCTGAACTGGATTCGCCAGCTTGATAACCCGGACCTTGAAAACCGGGGCCTGATCCGCCGGGGGGGCCCTGATCATACTTAGTCTGTTTCATAAATTCTTGCATAATGAAACAATCTTTCCAGAGATGCGTAACCGGGTTTTCTGCTGTACCGTGCTTTGGGCAGGGCACGTTCAACTGGCGCTCTAGATTAATAGGTGGCCTCCCGTTGCGTGGGGGCGGTCTACCCTTGCGGCGCTGCCCATTGTCCTGAGCGTTGGTATTGGCCACAAAGTCTGAGCTGCCTTCCGCTTTACGCTTGCCATTGTATCCTTGACTCGTCGGATTGGCCTGCGGCGGTTTACCGTTCTTGCTCGCCTTCCCGGACTTGTCTCCATCTGCGTCTGGATATTTGGTGGTATCAGAATCTCCGTATTTCACCAAAGCGCCCATGAGTGTTCCCATGTCGTTGCAATCACGTTTGAGCCGTCCCAACTTCTGCCTCAAAGGTTCAAACCGGCAATTGCCTTCCAGGGTTACTATTGCTGTACTTGGGTTGATGCTATTGGAGGAGTGCAAGATTTCGGACACTCGATGCACCCAACTGCTTGTAGACTCTTGCTCCCCTTGAACGCAGACAGCTAAGTCGACAACAGACATCGGCTGATTGCACGTGTCCTTGAAATTATTGATAAACCAGCGCCGCAATTCTCCCCATGATCCGATGAAATTAGGTGGTAAACCCATCAGCCATGTTCGAGCCGTACCCTGGAGCATCATTGTGAAATACTTAGCGCATGCTGCCTCGTCCACATCGAGCATCTCCATTGCCATCTCGTAACTCTCAACCCATGCCTTCGGGGCAAGATCCATCGTGTAGTTGGGCACCTTGCGTGGACCTTTAAAATCTTTGGGTAGTTTTACGTTCCGTAAAGCCGGGATGAGACACTGTACGTCCAGGGAACTGGACATGACCCCCGGTTCAACTGTGGTGGTGGGATGAATCGGCGTCGCCTGACGGGCGTTGTACTGGGCAGTGTGTCTGGCCTGATCAACCATCTCTTGCTCATGTGCTTCCTCTCCTGCCAGATTATCCTGCCTCGGCCGATGACGTCTCCGTGCGCTGCTTGATACGGCCGGTTCATCCAAACGCCTCGTATAACTCCAGCTCGGGCGAGGGGTTGAGTGAATCCTCTCTCGGCTATATGAATAAGCTTGCTGTTGAGTTAGCGCCGTGTCCAACAACTCCTTGGCCCGTCGTGCCTCCAATGCTATGGGGGAGGTACCTTCAATGGGAAGGGCGGCCAGTCGTGAAGCGGAAGCAACTATGTTGTCCAACGGATTAGAATAATGACCAAGAGGGGTGGGCACATGCTGGGTCGGCACAACTTGGCGATTCGGCTCTGCGGCCGGTGGCTGAACCGACACGGCTGTTCCTGGTGCTCCTCCCCGGTTTACCTCCGGCTGGTTACTGGTTCCCGCGCTCGGTGTACTGAAGAGATTTCTTGCCTCATAAACCAGTGCTAGGCGAGATCGTTGTCTCCTCATCATTACTCCTTGCGAGGCGGCCTGGTCAAACATAAGCCGATAGGCCTGAGCCTCTAGCTCCGCCTGCCTTGTAGCCATCCTAGCTTTGTCAGCAGCCAGGTCCAACTTCGCTTGTTCAATCCGGATCTTGACCTGAGCGATCTCCGCATCATCCTGCTCCTTGTTGGCCTGGGCTGCCTGTGATGCTACAAGCGCTGTCAAAGTGTCGACCAAGGTGGATAGAGCGTCAGAAGGCGACGGGGCAAGATGTCCAGCTCTAGCTCCCATTGCCTCTGATGTTAACGCCCCTATCGTCGAGGGCTGCTGCATGGATTGTGTCCGGCCATGAAAACAGCAACCATGTTTGGTGGAACGAGGGGGTCCGGAATACTGTCACCATCGGAACAACCCTCAGACCGGCCGTCCTGCAATAGATACAAAGATTCGGTCTCTCCGGACGAAGATTCATCGCCGGAATAAACAACGGTGTCGCCGCCAGAGTCCGATCCGTCCTCGGATTGTACTTCATGCACTACTCCAACGAATACGTGCTTCACGGTGGTCTGAATCCGGGCAGGTCTCGCACGCTGAGCCGACTCGACGATGTTGGGGAAGGTGTCCGGCTCAGGGCCCGGTTCGCCGATCTTGCCGATGAAGACGTGGATGCCGCCGAAGGGGACCCCGTACCCGTATTCGATTGAATCGGCCTCGGGGCCCCAGCCTGCATCGTCGATGTAGATGCGGCCGCGATGACTCTTAGTCATCCGGCCCATTGCGTAGCCCTTGAGCCCTTCCAAGCTGCCCTTCAAGAACTCGAAACCATCGTGCGATAGCCTCACGGTGGGTGCCAACTGTCGTGGATTTAGCACGGCAGATGTCCTAGCAAAAGGACTTAGTCGTGAGGCCATCTCTATGGGTTAGCTCAAAGGGGTTAAAGCGGACGAAGGACATAGGGATTTTATACTAGTTTGGCCCCTTCGATGAAGGTAAAAGCCTACGTCTAGTTTGGTGTGGTATTGCTTGGGCTTCGATGACCAGGGAGCGAATCCGCTTTGCCTGTGTCTCGAGCTGTTGTTTCTTGTCCTGAACCATCGTCGGGTCGTCCCTTTATATAAGAGGTGACGCCCGGTCCGGTTTACAGAGTCTCGAGGCCGGCTCATAAACGTGTCCGCCCCGGTCTCTGCTCTTTCTATCTTACATCCCAAGTTACATAGTATGACGGTTTACAAATTATGGGCCCTAACATATGGGCTCTAAGCCTCTTGGGCTACAATATGTACTTCATACTCCGCTGGGCTTTTGATAATATAATCTTGATGACTTAAACCGGACCCTCCTGGCCGGTTTATATCTGGTAGTAATATCTCTGATAGTTTGTCCTCATGCCACATGTCAATATGTTTTAGAAGCACCATCATATGGTCTTTGCTGTGGTGCAATCCACTTTCCATGATATGCCTTGAGCTGACTTAAACAAGCTTGTAAACGTGCCATGCCAATGTTACTGTTTTATCTTAGTGAAAAAACTGCTAAGTCTGGAATCTATTTTAACCTGATGCTATGTTTTCTTGATGCCCCACTCAAATCCATGCTTGTTTTGGAGTGGCCAAGGGTCATTCCTTGTTGTCCATGTTATGCTCTATCCATCCATGCCCTTACTTGCACATATGGCCTGTTGTAGCTTATTTATTTCTTGCTCTCAAGTTGCTATAAATTATGCCTGTCAGGTTTTTATCAGCATGATCAATTTGGTGTAGCTTGTTGCTATCAATCCATGCCTCCTATGGAGTTGCTCCAATGGAGTTATTTGATGTATGTTATGTCTAATACATGAGCATGATCTTTACATACTTAGTGGAGTTGATATGCATGTTGTTTTGTGCCTCCGAAGGCAGCATCGTGATGATGTTTTTGCCTTCCCAGATTTTGGCTAGGTCTGGATAATTTTATTGCAACTTGCCATGCTTGTTTAATTGTGTTCAAGTAGGTTTTTGGGTCTGTTCTAAGTTCAGGCTTGTTAAGTAACATGTCTACTTCATGTCCATGCCCTTTGTCTCCATGTTTGAGTGCTGTAGCATAATTATTTCTTGCTCCAAAGATGCCATGTGGCTGTTAACTGCAGCTTTGTGTGAATATTGTTTTGCTTGCCTTTTGCAAACCGTGTGTCCGTTTCCGGCGATCTTTATATCGATTTCAACCGAAATCTTCCCCTCTATCCAATGACACACTTGGTTTTCCAAGATGAGGCCTTCTTCATCATCTTCTCATTAAGTTCAAGTGCTTCCACATGCATACACTCCTCATACTTGCATCATGTTGTTTGTGCATTGCACCGTGTTTGATATTGTGCCATGTTGTGTTCTTGTGTTGAGTAGAGCCGGGAGCCGAGACCGAGTATGAGGTTCCTACCGAGGTTGAGTACGAGGAGCCGTCTTACGATCCCATCGACGACTCGACAGGCAAGATGACCTGACCTAGATATCATTACTATCTTTGCCTATTGCTAGATGTCTCGCTTTTTAGCTTATTGCCTCGATGCCCATGTTTGCTTGTCAGCCTCCTATTGTAGCCATGACTCTGTCTAACCACCCAACCTAGCAAACCTTTGCTTGGCTACGTAAGCTTCGCTCAGCCCCTCTTATAGCATTGTTAGTTGCAGGTGAAGATTTGAAGATTCTTGCTTCATGATGAAGTTATTGTTGGGATATCACACTATATATCTGTTAACCTAAATCATCTATATACTTGGCAATGGGTGGAAGGCTAAGCCTCTTGCTTGGTGTTTTGTTCCACTCATGCCACCCTAGGAACCATTTAAACCGGTGTTATGTTCCTTGATTATGCGTCCCTAACACGGTTGGGGTTTATGGGCCCCCTCGATAACCCGCTTAGCGCTAAAGCTTTTCCAGCAAGGCCCAACATTGGTTCTACATTTGCCTAACAACAAAAACTTGCATAGGGAGTTATAAACCATTTTCTTAATCAATGATGGCTTCTCACCACTCGTTGGTTACCCCAAGTGGAAGGTTTGAGATGCAGTGTAGCGGAAGTTTTCCCTTGGCAAAGATACCAAGGATCGATTTCCCCTGAGACTCCTAGTTTCAACAAGAAGGTGTCAACTGCTAACGGCGCCAGATATTAGCAATCAACTTGGACCTGCACACAGATACAAATAACTTTGCTCCCAACGAGTACAGAGAGGTTGTCAACCCTCTGTCCTTGTCGTTTACAAAGGGTCAAACACGAGAGATAATAGTGATAGGTAAAACTGTAACTAGTATGTAAAAGCAGAAAGTAAATAGCGGATGTGATCAGTGATGGTAATATGGACCGGGGTCCCATGATGTTCACTAGTGATGTCTCTCTCCCAAAAGATGATAAAACAGCTATGTGAGGTAAACAAATTACAGCTGGGCAATTGACAGAATTATGTGCGCAAACCAATGCTAACTATGTTGCAAGAAAGGTTGAGGTTCAAAGCATGGGCGGTACGCCAAGGCAAGTAGACCGAAATCCATCTGCATCTACTACTAATCATCCACCTTGAGATATCTATCCAGAACATCTCGCTGGTATTAAGTTGCGAGTCCCACCCATAGTGTAAACTCAAAGCAACATACAACTGCATTAAAAGAACTTTGCGTAAAGTAAACAATCCTTGCATCCGCGGGCACAAGCACCGTTGTTTTCCCCCTTGTGGCAACAGCACATCCCCTAGACTCATGTTTCTGTCACTCAAGCTAGTCATCGAGGGGCATGAACCCACAATCAAGCATAACGTTCCCTCTTGGAGTCACTACCTACTACTTGGCCAAAGCAATAAATAACAACGGAGAACATGCAAGAATTACTTACAAACATAAATATAAAAGAGGTGAATCAAATATATTACTCAAACACAATCTAAACATAATCTCACAATCCATCGGATCCCAGCAAACTCAACATAGCAACAGCATAAGGATTACATATGTGCCTCGATCATGTAGGGAAGCTCACGAGGTCTAATTAGTGAAGCACAAGAAGGGGAGGAGAACATCACATAGCTACTGGTCATGGACCCATGGTCCAAGGGAGACTACTCACAACTCATCCTGGAGGCGTCCATGGTGGTGGAGAGGCTCCCGGTGGTGATCCTCCCCTCCGGCAGGGTGCCGGGAAGGGTTCTCCTGGTGCTCCCGATCTTGGAAGCGTGACGGCGGCGGAACAGAGATGAGATCGCGAAAAAGGGTTCCGTCCTCGAGGGTTTCGGGACGCGTGTTAAATATATGCCAAAGGGGGGCATCAGCGGAGGCCTAGGGGGCCCAGGCGCCCCCCCGGCGCGGCCAGGAGGGGGGCCACGCCACCAGGGCGCCTGGAGCCCTGGTGGCCCCCCTCCGGCCCTACTTCGGCCGTGTGGAAGCTTCCGGAATGCTGATTTTTTATATAATTTTTCCGGGATTTTTCTGGCAGTTTTCGTGACGGGAAAACCTGAAATACAAAAACAGCAGAAAACAGAAACTGGCACTGGGGTGCACTGAGTTAATAGGTTAGTCCAAATATGATCAAAAGTGTATGGAAGTGTATAAATATCATAGCAATATCACCCAAAAGAGGCATGGAGCAAGCAGAAATTATAGATACGTTTTAGGCGTATCAACATCCCCAAGCTTAATTCCTGCTCATCCTCGCGTAGGTAAATGATAACAAGAATAATTTCTGTGGTGACATGCTATTAACCATATAAGGACTTTTCATAGTCACATGACAAAAGCTTACCGAGACAATGAATCTATAGTAATTAAGTTGCCTCATGAGAAAATCACAAAGAACTGAAAGTTTTACAACATGATACTGAAACATCAAATAGATTTGTAATGAGCATGGTGTGCAAATATGATAAAGTGATATCTCGCTTGCCCCCTTTAGTGAAGCAAAACATAAATGCAGGGGCACCTCCAAGGTTTAAGTGATGACTAGATACAATGATTTCAGAATAAACGATATCACAATCATGCAAAAGACAATGCTACTTTGGGACAATGCACATTACACTCAGAATGACAATCATGCTCTTAATAGTTGGTGCTTTAAAAGAAGGCGGAGACTCTCGAACCGTGGCTTTTGTTGGCAAGGTTGAAAACCCGTGGTCGGAAACAAAGACAAAGCATGTACCAGAGCTCTTGGTTTTAAAAACAGAGGTAATAATTATTTTTTAGATTATGCATGTTCCGTCAACGAATGCTCGCAGATAACTCAATCACTTCTTGAGATGGACAAGTTTCGAGGAACGGCTCCCGAATGAGGACGATCACATCCTCTTAATCTCCTTTGTTTATCACTGCCAAAGTTTTCTGATTTCTCATGAACAAAGCGTGAAGGAGGGTTTGTTTGTTATATTAATTTTGAGCCGGGCGCACTCAATGCCAGTTCCTTCTCGTATTATGGGTTTGCACATTAGACATGCAATCCCGGGGTGAAGCTTGTCCAACTTAAAAAGATCATGAATTAACTACTACTTCCTCATGAACTAAAACGGAGGCACAAAAGAGAAATGCTTTTCTGAATAATTTCGAGATGGTACATGAAAGTCTTCGTTAGGAATGGCAGGTAAATACCATGTATAGGAAGGTACGGTGGACTCATATGGCATAACTGGTTTAAAAGAATTTGGATGCACAAGCAGTCAGTCCGCTTAGTACAGGTGGAGGTTAGCAAAAGACTGGGAGCGACCAACTAAAAGAGCAATGACGGTCATAATCATGCAGAGCGACAAAGCAACATTGAATCTGGCATGGTAGTTATATCACTACTCAGAAACAAAAGATCATCAAGGCTTGACAGACTTTCTTTACAGTCTTAAATATGCGTGAGCATACACCAAGTCAATCAAAATAAATTCTTGAAGGAAGATATTACTAAACCATACCACATCATAGGCAAACAAATCATGTTGGTACTCCAATAACACATTGGGAACCCCCCAGCTATTTGAGACTAACCATAAGAAAACATGAACTACTAAGCACCATTATGCACGTAGCATTTTTATCATAGACATATCGACCAATGCAACAGAAGCAAACTCTCTTAATAAGATAAGCATGGTAACTAAAGAGAGTTCAAGCGACCACCTAAACAAAAGCTCTTTTAAAAGATAAGCATGAAAACTAAGAGCTGAACATGATAGTAGCTATTGAAAGACAAAGAACACACACAACAAGGATAGACATGCAAATTCTATGTTATGTTCTAGGTTGAAGTGGAGCGTGTATCTCTCCCACACAAAGAAAGCTGAGTTCCAGCTCGTTATGAAAAGCTAAAGAAAACTAAAAAGGAAAACTAAAAAGCAAGACGCTCCAAGCATAGCACATAACACATGAAGTGATAAAAATATAGTGGAACGAAAGACGAACTGATAATGTTGATGGAGAAGGGGATGCACGGGGGCATCCCCAAGCTTTGATGCTTGAGTCTCCTTGAATATTTCTTGGGGGTGCTGTGACGCCCGAAGATCGACGTCCCAGAAGATTCCAAAAGATTCCAGATGTTCCGGGTTCTCCCGTGTGTTCTTTGTGCTTGTGTTAGTTATTTTTGCATTGCATCATGTCATCATGCCATCATGTCATATTTTCTTTTGCATCTCAACCTAAATAAATTTTGTGGACCTTCGGTCCATTTAAATCGAGGGAAGAATGTCTTCTCTTTAAAACATATAAAGCCTCTCAATATTATTAGGGAGCTATATAATAATATTCCATTTGTTTGGAATTAACCAACACACGTGCATAATTTTCCCCATGCTTTTCCTACTTCGAGTTTCTCCTTCAAAAACCTTGCCAATAATTTCTTTTCCGTTGTTTCGAGGTTCCTCCAAAATCCTCATCATTTTTGGACACCTCAAAAATCAAGTCTTAGTTCAAACCCATTTGAATTAAATTAAAATATGTTTGAATTATATTTTTCGATCATGCCTTTTTCTATTTTCTCGGACCGTGCTCATTTTTACGAGCCCGAGAAAATTAGTCCCTTGTGCTAAATCTTCCCCTAACCTTTCTTTTCTTTCCTCTTATTTTAATTGTTTCTGCTTCATTTCTTTAATTAAAAGATCACAGGGCAAGAGCAGCCAGGCCTCAGGCCCAACTGCCTCCCAGAGGCCCAGCCTCCCTGGCCTTCAGGCCAACCAGCCTCACTTCCCCCGCGGCCATCTTCCCTCCTTGGCCTGCGGCCCAGCATCCTTCCCCCTCCAGGCCCATCTAGGCCCGCTCCCCAACCCTAGCTAGCGACTCTCCCCCGACCCGTTTCCCCTCGTCCCTCTCTCGCAGTCCCCTGCGCCGCCAGGGTCGTTCGAGCCGTTTCCCTCGACCCGTCGCTCTCGCCCGAATCCCTCCTCTCTTCTCCCTCGATCTCCTCTGGCCTCATCCCGATCCAGCGCCCCTTCCTCGCCGCTCTCCCTCGCCAGGACGAGCACCTCCCTTCTCCAGCGCCCAAGACCCCGAGGCCTCGTCCTCCGGCCTCCCCGTCCTCCTTCCTCCGTGCACCTCGCCATGACGCCTCCAGACAGGACCGGCCAGGAGTGCCGTGGCCTTCCGCCCCTGCCTCACCTTCCGAGCGCCTCGCGCCAAGCCGCCCCAGCGACGACCAGCAGCGCCGCGCCTCGGTTTCCTCCAGGCCGCCGCGCCATGGCGCCCCTCCACCTCGTCCCCTCCAGCGCCGAGCCCGCTCCCTCCTCTCCTCCTTCGGCCGTCGCCGCGCCAGCCATGGCCTCCCTCCTACGCCAAGGCTGCAGCAGCACCGCAGCGGACGCACCTCTGCCTCTACCTCGTCTCCCTCCGCCTCGCCAAGCGCCGGTGCCGCCAAGGCATCGTCTCCAGCCGCAGCTCTGGCGAGCCCTACCGGTGACCAGCAACAACTACCAAGCGTGCCTTCCTCGACGTCTGCAGCCGCCGAGGCGCTGCCTCGCCTCTGCTCCGGCCACCGGCGCCGCCTAGTCTGCTGCAGGGGCGTCGTTCACCTGTATGCAGAACCCCGAGACCACCATGTTTATTTTGTGGCTGTGGTTTTTTGCCAAGTGCACCGCAGCCGCAAGAACCGTGTACGACTACAAGGAGAAACGCAAGTTCCACGACGTGACAAGTACCTCGACGCACGGGAACGCCTACACGATGGATGCGCCAAGTACATCTACGAACTCGACGCCCGAACGTCTACCGTCGCCCCGTGTACCACTACTTCCCTCTACGGAACGACTACTCGTTGGCGACCTCGTGAACGGCTACTTCCTCTCCGAACGTGAACGCCTTCTTCCTCTACGATCTCGAACCGCCCCGAATACGAACGCTTCGAAGGTATAACCCCGAGACGATGCCCGTGGATGTTGCATGTGTTGTATGAGATGTTGCCCTTGTGTGCACCGTGCCCGCTTCGCCCGTTTGTCATGTTCCTCGGTTGCCTCGTCGCTGACCCGTGGGAACCCGGTGACGGGATCAACCCACTTTCATCTTGTTCAACTCGCTCACGCCATCTTTCTTTTGCATTGGTCTCTCAACGAGTTACCGGTACCGATATGATGCCGTTGCATCATTTTCGGATCGTTGCCGTGGCACCTTTCCTTTCACCACGGTGACAATGCTCCTTATCATCTTCATGTCAACTTTTAATAAAAATTGCATAAACTTGTTCATGTCATCCGCATCATATTAACAACATTATATGTGTGAATTGTTGTTGCTTAATAATTGCTAAACATGCTCATGGGGATTTCCGGAATTTATTGTTGTTATTTCCGGCCTCATTTAAAATGTCTAAATAGTGTAGTTTTATTATGCTTCACCTCTTGTTATGTTAAAAACATTTAATCTTGTCTTGTAAATAAACGAGAGTCAACTAAATAAATAAAATGTGGTGTTTCGTCAATATGCAACTCGTTGCATATTGAGCTCCACTTAACTTGTAGTACTTGTTTGTGCATTTTGCCATGCCATGCATAATTAAACCGGACATGCATCATACTTGGATGTGCATCGTATGCCATGTTTATGCTTGAGTGTTTACCGTGTTGTTTGCTTCTTTCCGGTTGCTTCTCCTGTTAGCTTCGGTTTCGTTCCGGAGTTGTGAGGCTTCTTCTTCGTCTTCTTCATGGATCCGTTCTTCTCCCTTGTGGAATCCCAGGCAAGATGATCATACCCTTGGATACCTTTACTACCATTGCCATGCTTAGTTGTCTTGATGCTATCGTTACATGTCGCGCTACCCATCTTTTATGTCAGCCTCTCCTTGTTGCCATGAAACCTCTAACCTTGAAACCTTCCTAGCAAACCACTGTTTGGCTATGTTACCCGCTTGCTCAGCCCCTCTTATAGCGTTGTTAGTTGCAGGTGAAGATGAAGTTCGTTCCAGGAGGGAACTTGTTGTTGGAATATCACAATATCTATAATTATTATTTAACACACCTATATACTGGGCATGGGTGGAAGGCTTGGCCTTTTGCTCGGTGTTTTGTTCCACTCATGCCACCTTAGGCGCCGATAAACCGGCATTATGTTCCTTGATTTTGCGTTCCTTACACGATGGGTGGATGGGGACCCCTTGACAGTTCGACTTTGAATAAAACTCCTCCAGCAAGGCCCAACATTGGTTTTAATTTGCCTCATAATAACAACTTAACTAAATAATTAAATTTGCATAGGGGGTCACACCCTCGGGTTCTTAATTCTACATAACAGGGGGGGGGCAGTGTTGATGGTGTTGGTCCCAAACTAGAGCCACTTGCGGTACCACCCAGTTATCTGGGATCTTCGGTTACTGTACGTAGCGCTCATCCGGACGTGGCTGAGACGAGATGCGCGCAGCTACCATCAAGGTGTCGGCACGCCGGGAGGTATTGCTGGACTTGTTTTACCATTGTCGAAATGTCTTGTGCTACCGGGATGCCGAGCCTGATCGGATTTCCCTAAGATAAGGGTGATGATATTATATTTATCACTTCAGCTAATCGTGAGAGCTTGTGATGGGCTAAGTTGGGACACCCCTGCAGGGTTATAATCTTTTGAAAGCCGTGCCCGCGGTTATGTGGCAGATTGGAATTTGTTAATGTCCGGTTGTAGAAAACTTGACAGAGGATCCGAAGTAAAACACACAACTGTGTGAGTAACCGTGACTGTCTCTTTTCACTTTGAGAAGAGAACACGGTGGGGTTATGTTTGATTCGTATGTAGTTTAGGATCTTTAGCGATCACTACTTTTGCGACCGTTTGCGTAGATGCTCATCTTATTCTGGTACTCGTAAGTTAGCCACCATATTATGCTTAGCCGCTGCTGCAACCTCACCACTTTACCTCTTCCTACCCACAAAGCTTTGCTAGTCTTGTTACCCATGGTTATGGGATTGCTAAGTCCTCGTGGCTCACAGATACTACAACACCAGATGCAGGTTCAGCCGAGTTCGATGCAGGAGCTGGTTCAAATACTTCACTGGGAGCTCGATGAAGAGTTTGGCCGTTTGCTTGTTACGTTTTGACGATCAGTAGTGGTTTCTACTAGGATTCGATCTTGACCTGTGGTTTTATGTTGTTTGGTATCTTGTCTTCTGGATCTTACCCTTAGATGGGCTGTGATGTTTTGAATGATGTTTTGCTTATGTAATGTACTGTGTGAAGTGGTGAGTGTAAGCCAACTATCTCTCTTTTGCATTTTAATCCCTCTTTTACATGAGTCGTGCAAAGATACCAAACTTGCGATCATTCCAGAATGGGCTTATATCTTTAAGTCGTGCCTCGACACGTAGGAGATATAGTCGCATCCTGGGCATTACAGGTGCATGGGGGCATCCCCAAGCTTGAGCGTTTGACACTCCTGAATCTTTTTATCATCTTCCCTCGCACACTTGAAAACTCCCTTCATACATAACTCATCATAATCTGATTAGCGAGGTTAGTACCCATAATAAAATAATTGTTCCTTGCTGGAAATAAGGATATTCTTGAAGGTCTACTGTTTCTCAAGATTGCCAAAAGGTTTTTGCAAAGAAAAAGCAAGCTCAAGGTTTGCAAAATGAAGGAAAGGCAAAACATGACAGAATCTGTGAAAAACAGAACAGCAGGTAGTAAATGATTTTTTCGGGGCACTTCTGCAACTCTAATCAAAAAACTCAGAACAGACGCCCGAAAGACAATTGTATAGAGCACGCTGTCGAAAAAATTCAGACCAAAAAGATGATCTGGTGATTTCATACGAATTTTTCTATCCAAGGACAGAATCTGTTTCCTGGACAGCACGTCACAATTTTTGAACTTCTTGCAATCAGAGGCTACACTTGGCACAAAATTGAAAAGTAAAGATACAATGATGATGCTACTGTAGTAACAACATCAAGACACAACAAAAGCAAAATAAAATTTTTATTCATTGTGGGCTGCCTCCCAAAAGCGCTTTCTTTTATGCCTTTAAGCTAGGCATAATGCATAGAGGAATCAATAATCATCATAATAATCGGAGTTATAAATTGCTTCAAATGGTTCCTCAACAAGTTCACTCTTGTTCCTTCTAGGAAAGGGGTACACACCTTTTGCCTTCCCGCGTAAGCGGATTTGTCCCTTACCTATATCGATGAAGCCTTTAACTGCTCGGAGGAAGTCCCTTCCAGGCACTATATTTCCTTGGTTTGGCTTCATGATGAAGAAATCAACCATTGTAATCCCTTTAAGGAATTTAACTGGCACGTCTTTTATTCTTCCCTGGATTTCAGAAATATCTCCATTAGTGTGTTCATGATAAGATGATAATCTATCCATGTTAAATTTTAAAGAGTCATGAACAATTTTTGGCATAGTAGAAACCATAGATCCAATATCACAATAAGCAAGGAAGTCTTGATTAGAGATGCTAATCCTAACAAAAGGCTCCCAATCATTGTCTATTTCCAAAATGTCTCTCTTATTGGGTTTGGGTTTCTCTACCTTCATTAAGTCTAGAGCATCAATTCTTTTCTCAATAGTAGCAAGTCTATCTATGACAGTATCAAAATTATGATCATAAACAAAGTAACTGGATAGACCATGTATAATTTCAAGAGCTCTAGCTTCATCACACTCTAGGAAATCTCCTTCAGCTATAATATCAAGAGAGTGTTTACACCATTTAAAAAGACCATGGTAAAAATTTCTAAGCACAATTTTTATAGGTATCCAAGGCATAATTCTCCTATGTGCATCAGATATTCTGTCCCATGCCTTCTTCATATTTTCTCCATCCTTTTGATGGAAATCTAGGACTTCTGATGCCCTCAAAGCACCAAATCCTAACATGCTTGACTAAACAGAAAGGACTACTAGCAAATAATTAATATATTTTTTGTGGTTTTCGATAAAAGATACTAAAGCAAAAACTGAAAGGTAAACTAACAAGACTAAAAGCAAAGGTAAAAGATAGCGTGCAACTCCCCTATCTTGAAGAGTGGAGTCCCCGGCGACGGTGCCAGAAAACTTTGCTTGATGGCTTCTCGCCCCTCGTTGGTTACCCCAAGTGGAAGGTTTGAGATGCAGTGTAGCGGAAGTTTTCCCTTGGCAAAGATACCAAGGATCGATTTCCCCTGAGTCTCCTAGTTTCAACAAGAAGGTGCCAACTGCTAACGGCGCCAGATATTAGCAATCAACTTGGACCTGCACACAGATACAAATAACGTTGCTCCCAACGAGTACAGAGAGGTTGTCAATCCCTCCGGCCTTGTCGTTTACAAAGGGTCAAACGCGAGAGATAATAGTGATAGGTAAAACTGTAACTAGTATGTAAAAGCAGAAAGTAAATAGCGGATGTGATCAGTGATGGTAATATGGACCGGGGTCCCATGATGTTCACTAGTGATGTCTCTCTCCCAAAAGACGATAAAACAGCTATGTGAGGTAAACAAATTACAGCTGGGCAATTGACAGAATTATGTGCGCAAACCAATGCTAACTATGTTGCAAGAAATGTAGAGGTTCAAAGCATGGGCGGTACGCCAAGGCAAGTAGACCGAAATCCATCTGCATCTACTACTAATCATCCACCTTGAGATATCTATCCAGAACATCTCGCTGGTATTAAGTTGCGAGTCCCACCCATAGTGTAAACTCAAAGCAACAGACAACTGCATTAAAAGAACTTTGCGTAAAGTAAACAATCCTTGCACCCGCAGGCACAAGCACCGTTGTTTTCCCCCTTGTGGCAACAGCACATCCCCTAGACTCATGTTTCTGTCACTCAAGCTAGTCATCGAGGGGCATGAACCCACAATCAAGCATAACGTTCCCTCTTGGAGTCACTACCTACTACTTGGCCAAAGCAATAAATAACAACGGAGAACATGCAAGAATTACTTACAAACATAAATATAAAAGAGGTGAATCAAATATATTACTCAAACACAATCTGAACATAATCTCACAATCCATCGAATCCCAGCAAACTCAACATAGCAACAGCATAAGGATTACATATGTGCCTCGATCATGTAGGGCAGCTCACGAGGTCTAATTAGTGAAGCACAAGAAGGGGAGGAGAACATCACATAGCTACTGGTCATGGACCCATGGTCCAAGGGAGACTACTCACAACTCATCCGGGAGGCGTCCATGGTGGTGGAGAGGCTCCCGGTGGTGATCCTCCCCTCCGGCAGGGTGCCGAGAAGGGTTCTCCTGGTGCTCCCGATCTTGGAAGCGCGGTGGCGGCGGAACAGAGATAAGATCGCGAAAAAGGGTTCCGTCCTCGAGGGTTTCGGGACGTGTGTTAAATATATGCCAAAGGGGGGCATCAGCGGAGGCCTGGGGGGCCCAGGCGCCCCCCCGACGCGGCTAGGAGGGGGGCCGCGCCACTAGGGCGCCTTGAGCCCTGGTGGCCCCCCTCCGGCCCTACTTCGGCCGTGTGGAAGCTTCCGGAACGCTATTTTTTTATATAATTTTTCCGGGATTTTTCTGGCAGTTTTCGTGACGGGAAAACCTGAAATACAAAAACAGCAGAAAACAGAAACTGGCACTGGGGTGCACTGAGTTAATAGGTTAGTCCAAATATGATCAAAAGTGTATGGAAGTGTATAAATATCATAGCAATATCACCCAAAAGAGGCATGGAGCAAGCATAAATTATAGATACATTTTAGACGTATCAATCAACAACCCGGGCCAGTGCTCCACATGAGTGTTGGTCCAAACTGGGCAACCTGCGGGGCCACCTTGGGGAAACCCTAGGGCTGGTAAAAACCTGTAGCTTGTCCCATCCGGTCGTTGCCTGAGACGAGATACGCGCGGCTACTATCAGGGTGTCGGCACGCCGGGAGGTCTTGCTGGATTAGTTTTACCTTAGTCGGAATATCTTGAGCACGGGATTCCGAGAATACTCGGGTCTTCCCACCTTGGAGTTGCGACTCCGCAGATCGTGAGCTTGTGATGGGATAAGTTGGGACACCCCTGTAGGGTTTGATCTTTCGAAAGCCGTGCCCGCGGTTATGTGGCAGATGGGAATTTGTTAATATTCGGTTGTAGACAACTTGACCATGTTCAGAATACACTACCCTTTTGCAATTTCATCCCTCTTTTACATGAGTTGTGCAAAGATACCATACTTGAGATCATTCTAGTATGAGCTTATACCTTTAAGTCGTGCCTCGACGCGTAGGAGGTATAATCTCATACTAGGCATTACAAGTAGGTATCATCGAGAACAATGTTCTCATCACAAAGACATCGGAACAATCCAAACAATACTCGCGTGATCCTAAAAAAAATTAGTGAATATTTGAGAGTAGAAGAGATAGAGTAATCGTCCGGAGTCCTCACTAGAGTGATAGAGGGATGAGGAGTAAAAAGAAATCCTACTCTCCGATATATATATAGGACTCAAAACATTTTCAAGTGTGTGCCTAGACTCAACCGTCAACGATTCGATCAATCAGTGGGGGCTCCTAGGTCGGAGAAGGCTCTGGTTACCAACTTGTAATGCCCAGTATGAGATTACACCTCCTACGTGTCGAGGCACGACTTAAAGGTATAAACTCATACTAGAATGATCTCAAGTATGGTATCTTTGCATGACTCATGTAAAAGAGGGATGAAATTGCAAAAGAGTAGTTGGCTTACACTCGCCACATCACACAATACATTACATAAGCAATCATCATCCAAATAACATCATAGTCCGACTACGGACGAATATCCAAATGAAAGATACCATAAATAAATAACACAAAGTCCGATCGCCCCTAGTAGAAGCCACTACTGATCCTCGGGATAAGACACGTAGTATCGCCCACGTTCTTCATCGAACTCCCAGTACAACTCTGTCCCATCTCCTGTGTAGTTCACCATGGTACCTGCATCTGGTGTTGTGTAGAATCTGTGAGCCACGGAGGACTCAGCAATCCCGTTCCCGGGTAGCAAAACTATCTAAGCCTTGGGTGTGGAACAAGGCTGAAGAACAAGGTTGCAGCTGCACTAGCACTAGCTTACGTGTTTAGAGCGAGAAGAGAAGTGCCAATGATCGATAAAGTGATCACGAAGTGATCCTATCTAAGCGCGTCATTCATAACCCCACCGTGTTCACTTCTCGAACCCCTTCGGAAAATGACCGTCACGGTAACTCACGTTGGTAGTGTATTCTGAACATGGTGTCAAGTTGTCTACAACTGGATATTAAAAAATTCCCATCTGCCACATAACCGCGGGCATGGCTTTCGAAAGATCAAACCCTGCAGGGGTGTCCCAACTTAGCCCATCACAAGCCCACGATCTGCGGAGTCGCAACTCCAAGGTGGGAAGACCCGAGTATTCTCGGAATCCCCTTCTCAAGATATTCCGACAAAGGTAAAACTAATCCAGCAAGACCTCCCGACGTGCCGACACCCTGATAGTAGCCGCGCGTATCTCATCTCAGGCCACGACTGGATGGGACAAGCTACAGGTTTTTACCAGCCCTCGGGTTTCCCCAAGGTGGCCCCGTAGGTTGCCCAGTTTGGACCAACACTCATGTGGAGCACTGGCCCGGGTTGTTGATTAAGAAAAGGGTTTATAACTCCCTATGCAAGTTTTAGTTGTTAGGCAAATGTAGAACCAATGTTGGGCCTTGCTGGAAAAGCTTTAGCACTAAGTGGGTTATCGAGGGGGGCCCATAAACCCCAAACGTGTTCGGGACGCATAATCAAGGAACATAACACTGGTTTAAATGGTGCCTAGGGTGGCATGAGTGGAACAAAACAACAAGCAAGAGGCTTAGCCTTCCACCCATTACCAAGTATATAGATGATTTAGTTTAACAGATATATAGTGTGATATCCCAACAATAACTTCATCATGAAGCAAGAATCTTCAAATCTTCACTGGCAACTAACAATGCTATAAGAGGGGTTGAGCGAAGCTTACGTAGCCAATCAAAGGTTTGCTAGGTTGGGTGGTTAGATAGAGTCATGGCTACAATAGGAGGCTGACAAGCAAACATGGGCATCGAGGCAATAAGGAAAGATTGTAATGATATCTGGGTCAGGTCATCTTGCCTATTGAGTCGTCGATGTGATCGTAAGACGGCTCCTTTTACTCAACCTCGGTAGGAACCTCTTACTCGGTCTCGGCTCCCGGCTCTACTCAACACAAGAACACAACATGGCACAATATCAAACACGGTGAAATGCACAAACAACATGATGCAAGTATGATGAGCGTATGCATGTGGAAGCACTTGAGCCTAAGGAGAAGATGATGAAGAAGGCCTCATCTTGGAAAACCAAGCAAACCATTGGATAGAGGGGAAGATTTCGGTTGAAATCGATATAAAGATCGCCGGAAACGGACACACGGTTTGCAAAAGGCAAGCAAAACAATATTCACACAAAGCTGCAGTTAACAGCCACATGGCATCTTTGGAGAAAGAAATAATTATGCTACATCACTCAACCATGGAGACAAAGGGCATGGACATGAAGTAGACATGTTACTTAACAAGCATGAACTTAGAACACACCCAAAAACCTACTGGAACACAATTAACCAAGCATGGCAAGTTGCAATAAAATTATCCAGACTTAGCCAAAATCTAGGAAGGCAAAAACATCGTCATCATGCTGCCTTCGGAGGCACAAAACAACATGAATATCAACTCCAATAAGTATGTAAAGATCATGGACATGTAGTAGACATAACATACGTCAAACAACTCCATTGGAGCAACTCCATAGGAGGCATGGATCAATAGCAACAAGCTACACCAAATTGATCATGCTGATAAAAACCTGACATGCATAATTTATAGCAACTTTAGAGCAAGAAATAAATAAGCTACGGCAGGCCATATGTGCAAGTAAGGGCATGGATGGATAGAGCATAACATGGACAACAAGGAATGACCCTTGGCCACTCCAAAACAAGCATGGATTTGAGTGGGGCATCAAGCAAACATAGCATCAGGTTAAAACAGATTCCAGACTTAGCAGTTTTTTCACTAAGTATACAACAGTAACATTGGCATGGCACGTTTACAAGATTGTTTAAGTCACCTCAAGGCATATCATGGAAAGTGGATTGCACCACAGCAAAGACCATATGATGGCGCTTCTAAAACATATTGACATGTGGCATGAAGACAAACACATCAATAGCAATGAGCATGTCAAAACAGCATCTCACAACAAGTTTCAGCACTTATCAACCACATGCACTTGTGCAACAGAGATTAACATGGCAACATGACACCTAACATGAATGCTACAGCAACCATCATGTAGAGCACTTCACAATGAACATTTTGACATATCATATGCTCCATTTGGATAAACATGCACAAAGTTATCACATCTCAAACATGGCAACAAATCTACAAGTAACAACAGTTTTTAACATATAGCACTCTTGCAACGATGATTAGGGAATCAAGATGATCTCAAACAAACATGCCATAGTGGAACAAAATGAAGAGCACACCACCACGATCATTTTGATATATTACACGCCCAAAACGGATCTACGAGCACGAAGTTACAGCCATGCAAAGGAGGCAACAAAATATAGCAGATCTGGGGACTTAGTGGAAATTATACCCTCTGGAAAGTCAACGGGACGGGATGGAGCGGGATGGAGAGATCCGGGCTGCGGGGAAGACGCGTTTGGATCGGTGAGGTGGTGGATCTGATCCCACCATCGGATCCGACAGATCTAGCCGGAGCTCTCGCCGGAGCTCGGCCGGAGGCGGCGGCCGGAGGCGGAGAAGAGGCCGGCGAGGTGGGAAGGGTTGGCGGCGGCGTCCGGAGCCGCGGCAGCGACGCGCCCGAGTGTGGCCGCGGAGGGAGCGGCGACTGCCGGCGGTGGCCCGCGGAGGCGGCGACGAGGTGCCCGCGCCGGAGCCGACGGGGATGCGGTGCGGAGCGGGACGGGCGGTGGAGGCAACGTGGGCCGGGGGGCCCGACCCGGGCCCCGGCGGGCCGGCGGCGCGCGCGGTGGGAGAGGCGGACGGGACACGTGGCGCGCTCCGGTTAGCCGGGCGCGTCCGGCGGACGTGTCCGGCATCGTCCGGACGTGTGCGGCGCCGTCCGGACGTGTCCGGCGGCCGGAGGAGCTGCGGGGCGCGGGGAAAAAGGGAAAAAAAATGGAGAGGACTAGGGTTTCGCCCGAAAATGGAGGGGATGGGGCCTTTTATAGGCATAGGGAGTTAGGAGACTCCAAATGGGGAGCGGTTTTCGCCCACACGTTCGTGATCCGACGACCGAGATGATGGGTGGGGTTGTGCTGGGTTAGTGGGCTGTTGTGGAGGGGGTCTTGGGCCAAAAGGATGAGGTACTTTTAGCCCACTAGGTTAACCGTTGGAGTACCAAATGAACTCCAAACGCGATGAAACTTGATAGGCGGCCTTCACGTACCAAAACAACAACGCACAACGAGTCTCACCTCATTCCGGGAACGTTACACGGCCACACACGAAAGAAGGACTCGGGGGTGCCACAGTCACGTGTGTGAATGTCGGAACTCGAAACGGACAACGGGAAGAGGCAAGTGGGACCGGGTGTAAGTGACAACACGAATGCAATGCAATGCACATGATAACATGACATGGATGAAATGCACACACGCACACGACAAAACGAAGAAACCTGCATTGAAAGAAGAGCCCAGAATGGAATTGATGAAGTCAATGTTTCATATATTGCCATAATTGGAAGGTGTTACATCTGGGGTGTTACAGGCCCTCTCTGATTTTGTGGTCGTCCAAACAACAAGCCACGGTCTCACGATCGAGCATCCAGGCCGAGTATAGGGCTGTGGCCAACGCCGTCATGGAGTGCTCTTGGCTACGACAACTACTTCAGGAGTTGCTATGCGAGGTCACCAAGGCGACGCTTGTTTACTTTGACAACGTCTCCGCGGTCTGTCTCGCTGCAAACCCTGTCCATCACCGACGGACGAAGCATATTGAGCTCGACATCCACTTTGTCAGGGAGCACGTCGCACTTGGTCATGTTCGAGTTCTCCATGTGCCCACCGATCAGCAGTTCGCCAATGTCATGACGAAGGGACTACCTACCTCGACGTTTGAGGGCTTTCGGTCCAGTCTCTGCGTCACCGACGACGCTTCGACTGCCGGGGGGGGGGGTGTTGAACATGTGTACATGTACGTATGTCTGGGTTTTGTATGCCGCACCTGTAGTGTCTCTCTCCCTCTGTATTTACTTGTATCTTGGGTACAAGACACCGGTCGCACCCCTTGTACCTATATATATGTGCCTAGTGCACAATCAATTAATTATCGATGCACCAAATCATTCTCTATAGCTGGCTCCTACATTTGTGCCCATGGACCGGCCTTCCTGTCCGTGGACAAATGTGGTGTCCAATTTGGGGTTGCCGTTGGAGATGATCTTAGATGCACCAATGCACATAACCAACATCAACACATACATAAATAGTTAAACACAGGGTTTAGGGTTTTGCATGGGTGGTTGACATCCAGCCTCACGTCTCAATATATAGATGATCACTATTACAATTACATATGTATACAAATACGTGTACAAGGACAATATACTAGACCCTACTTTACATGCCCCCTCAATCTGAACTACATACAAGATTTAGATTGGTTCTGAAACGGTCTAGCATCTGTCTAGTAGCGGGTTTAGTAAATACATCCGCTAAATGATCATAATAAACCTGACTTCCAATTCACAAGCAGCTAATCATTCTCTCACAAAATGGAAATCCATCTCAATGTGTTTAGTCCGAGCATGAAACACCTGGGTTCACCCTCAGGTAAGTTACCCCTAAGTTATCACACCACAATATAGGAGTGCGCTGTCGTGGGACTCCAAGTTCTGTGAGAACTGAGTCTATCCAAATGGCTTCAGCCGCGCCATTGGCCACTGCCTTATACTCTGCTTTGATGCTTGACCTCGAGACTATGGGTTGATTCTTCGAACTCCAAGATACAAGATTCGGTCTAACAAACATAGAAAAACCCACCAGTAGAGCGCCTATCATCAACACAGCCTGCCCAGTCTACATCGGCGAATATACTCACTCCAGTAAACTTGGACTTACGAATCCGTAGTCCCATGTCTAGCGTACCTTTGACATATCTCAGAATACGCTTGACTGCTTCCCGATGATCCTCCGTTGGCTGGGACATGAACTGACACACTTTGTTCATTGCGAAGGAGATATCGGGGCGAGTGAGGGTCAAATACCAAAGTGCGCCAACCACACTACGATGCCGAAAGGAGTCATCTCTACCCAGTAGTGCACCACTATGATGTGAGAGACTCTCGGATGTAGCAAGCGGAGTGGAAGTGGCCTTGCAGTTCTCCATGTTGACGCGATGAAGAAGATCCAAAGCATACTTTTTCTGCGTCAAGGTCATGCCCCCTGAATGAAAGGCCGCTTCCGAACCAAGAAAGTACTCGAGGCGACCCAAATCTTTGATGGGAAAGCTAGCAGACAATGACTGCACAAGACGATCCACCTCGGTGGGGGTAGAGCCAGCAATCACAATATCATCAATGTACACATGCATGTATATCTGTATAACACCCTGAGAGAAGATGAACAGAGATGCATCTGATCTGGAGGCAACAAAACCGAGCTGTGAAAGACACTGACTCAAACGAGCATACCAGGCACGGGGCGACTGCTTGAGACCATAAATAGACCGCTGAAGTTTGCAGACATGAGAGGGATATGTGGCATCCTCGAATCTAGGCGGCTGCTGCATATACACATCTTTGGCCAAGAACCCATGTAAAAATGCATTGCTCACATCAATCTGTCGTAGGCTCCAACCACGAGACAGAGCAAGAGACAGAACCAAGCGAACCATGGCAGGCTTCACCACCGGGCTAAATGTATCTCCATAGTCAATCCCATGCTGTTGAGTGAAACCGCGAGCAACAAGGCGAGCTTTGTGCTTTTCAATAGACCCATCTGGACGATGCTTGGTTTTGAAAATCCACTTGCAGCTCACAATATTAACACCAGGTGGCCGAGGCACCAACACCCAAGTGTTAGTGTAACGTAGAGCAGCAAACTCCTTGGACATGGTGGCACGCCAGGCAGGTCCACGCAGAGCATTACGATGGGAAACTGGCACGGCGAAGAAGGCACGGCGGCGAGAGTCATACCTAACCGTACCATCAGTGTAAGACTTCTCCTTGCACGTATGATCACGATGACGTGTAATCATAGCATGCACTAGGGCTGCGTCGTCGGTAGGAGAAGACGGCGGCAACGAGGGCTCGGCCGTGGGTGTCGCGGCTGAGGAGACCTCATCAAGAGGCGACACGGGCCGAGAGACGACGGTGGGCTGGACCGGCCGAGGCAAAGATGTCAGCCCGGGCGATGCACCGGGCGAGGGTGGCGACCCAGCCGCATCCATGGTAGCGCCATCTAGCGAGGCAGCCGCGCCTGCCTCGGGCGGCAGGACATACACGTTCTGAGCATGCTCGTCGAGCTCATCGGGAGGCGGCGGAGCAGCAACATGTACCTGAGAGGAAGTGAAAACAGTAGCACCTGCAGAGGACACATTAGGTGACAAATAGGACAAGTCATATTTACGCAGATGGACATCCGGAACCGGTTCATCTAAGGGAAAAGTGATGTCATGTTCAAGAGAAGCAGGATCAACCGAGATGCCAGGTTGGGAGTAAGGAAACACAGTCTCGTCGAAAACAACATCACGAGAGATGTATATCCGACCGAAAGTACGGTCAAGACACTTATAGCCCTTATGCAAAGGACTATAGCCAAGGAAGACAGACATCTTGGAGCGGAACTCAAGCTTGTGAGCATTATACTTGCGGAGACTAGGCCAGCAAGCACACCCAAAAATCCGAAGGAAGGAGTAGTTGGGCTGAACATGAAACAGACAGAACAGAGGTGTGTCCTTGTTGAGAACCGGAGTGGGCATACGGTTGATGAGGTAACATGCCGTAAGAAAAGCCTCATCCCAAAACCGTAGTGGAAGAGAGGAGTGCGCAAGCAAGGCAAGGCCGGTCTTTACCAAATGTCAGTGTTTGCGCTCGGCAATACCATTCTGCTGAGAGGTATGTGGACATGACACTCGGTGAGAGATGCCCATGCGTTGAAAGTAGCGATGGAGTTTGTGGTATTCACCACCCCAATCGGACTGAACGACCTTGATTTTATAATCCAGAAGGCGTTCGACATGAGCATGAAAGTTGTAGAAAACTTGCTCAATATCAGACTTGTGTTTAAGCAAATAAATCCAGGTGAAGCGCGTGTAGTCATCAATAAAACTAACATAATACTTGTACCCTCCCGATGAAGCAAGAGCGGGACCCCAAACATCTGAATGTATTAATTCAAGAGGTACAGTAGTGATATGAAACGAAGTAGAATAAGGTAGTTGATGACTCTTAGCACGCTGACGGACATCACAAACTAACGATGAATTATTCAAACTAGAACACGGAAGTTCATGACTCCGAACAATGAAAGTGACCACATTATTAGTAGGATGACCAAGACGTTGATGCCATTGTGATGACGACACTCGAACAACGGAGGAGGCACGGCGAGACGATGAAGATGACGCACGAGCGAAGGGGACCGGGTAGACCTTCCCCCCGTAACTTCTACCATGAAGGATGACACACCTGGTTGCTTTGTATTTAACAAGGAAAAAACGACGGTGAAATTCAACAAACACGTCATTATCACAAAGAAGACGATAAACATAGAGTAGATGCTGGCTGATGTGTGGAACATGAAGGATGTTACGCAGTTTAAGAGATGAACCGGGTAAACGCGAATGACCAATGTGTGAAATAGACAAACCTGCACCATTGTCCACCTGAACCTGATCCTTGCCGTCATAGCGCTCGTGAACCTGGAGGCGCTCAAGATCATTAGTCAAGTGATCCGTAGCCCCGGTATCCAACACCCAAGGAAAGTGAACGGTGTTGGTGGAGGCCGAGTTGGCGGAGCGGGAGTTGTGGTCCTGATCATAGCGCTTGCGGCAGTCATTGGCTTCATGGCCCCAGTTCTTGCAAATTTGACACTGGGGACGCCAACGGCTGCGACGCCCACCCCCTCCGCCGTTGTTGCCGGTGTTGCCCCCTCCACCTTGTCGGCCATTGCCGGCATAACCAGCGTTGCGGTCACGGCCGCCGGTGTTGCCTCCATTACCGCCCTGGCGGCTCTGCCCTGGCTGGCCATGTCCATCAGCCGCCCCCCTTGGGAGGGATAGGGATCGAAGTAGGGCGCGCGTCCACCCGCGCTGTACGAACCCGAATGGGTCACAACATTCGCGGAGGGAGACCGCCACTCCACCGTACTCTGCTGTGCCTGCAGCGCCTCGAAGGACAGAACCAATGAGTAAAAACTGGAGTAGGGCATGTGTCGTGGAATTAACACGGCAGATGTCCGGTTTAACGGACTTGATGATGGAACCATCGCACGGGTTAGCTTGAAAGGGTTCATGGCGCACAAAGGACACAAAGGATTTTATACTAGTTCGGCCCCTTTGAGAAGGTAAAAGCCTACGTCTAGTTGGTTTGGTATTGCTTGGGCGTCGGTTTACAGGGAGCGGAATCGCTTGCCTGCGTCTCGACGTATCGATTGTTGCTTGTCCTTGAACCGGTGCCGGGTCGTCCCTTTATATAGAGGTGACGCCTGGTCCGGTTTACAGAGTCCCGAGGCCGGCTCATAATCGTGTCCGCCTCGGTCTCTGTCCTTTCTTTCTTATCTCTCAAGCTACATCTCCTTGGCGGTTTACAACCGTATTTCTATACATGGGCCTTGAAATCTCATAAGCCGTAATCTCTACTAAAATAATGAACCAAGTACAATATAACTAAACCGGTTTACAATATCCGGTTTATACCTACTAATCGTATCCCTGACATTAGGCCCCAGAATGATTTGAACTTGTTCATATCAGTCTTCGTTGTCTTCCGCGACTTTTCTTCTGTCTTCATTTTTTCCTGTAAACCGGCTCTGACGTCATCTTCCGAAATCATTAAAGTCTGACAATGACATCAGCTCCGCATTTATCGCCGCGAGCTGTACTGTGGCTTATTTTTAATGGTTATCCCGAGAATCGAGGCGTTCAACGGATCTTTATCCGATTTTCTTCCTTGATTACCGCACCTGTCGTTTCACATCCGCCTCTTCGTCTATAAATACCGCTCTGCTCCATTCATTATCCCCTCTCGCGTCGTCTTCCTCCTTTCTCCTCCTGACCCTCTAGAACTCCATTGCCGCCTGAGCCCGAGAACACCGCTGACGACCACCGGATCTTCCGTCCTCGACCGGCCGCTGCATCAACCTGAACTTGACCAGATTTTCTGTGCCGCCGATCCTCACCGTCCCTGGTATGTTCTTCCTCCTCACTGTAGATCTTATCATATTCGTCATTGCCTCGCCCGTGTTCTTCCGCCATTAGAACTCCCGATGAAGCTCCGTTCTTTGTAGATACTTATATCATAGGAATCTCGTAACCCCTTAAGCCTTAACCTGTAGATCTCACTTAACACCAGATTGGATCTTGTTGTAATGCCTCTACTGCCTTTATCCGTTCCGCCATTAGGGTTCTTCACAAGCTTTACGCTGTTCTTTTTCTGAGACCTGCAACTTCGGAATATTTTTACCTTCCTGATCTTTGCCGTAAATGCGTCTGGTATTTTAGATCTTGCTGCTTGTATTTCTGTTGCTACCTGCTTTAAGTCTCCTTTTATGCACATCCTGTAACCTTATCTGCTCTGAATTGGTCTTCTGTGTATTTCCCGTGTAATTTTTGTTTCTTTATCTTATTATGCTCAGATCTATTCTTCCTTAGCAACGCAGTGAAAACTTGTTTTTCCCTTCAATAAATCTGCTAAGTATACTTCGGTTTAGATCACCATATCATAAACCGGAAATGATGTAGACTGATGCCATGACGTAGTTATTCCGCTTCAACTGCCATTTTTAAACCGGAAATGATACATCTTGTATTTATGATTGCCGGTTTAACTTTGCTAGATAGTTCTTACCTCCCTTGCGCAATACACATATATAGGTCCCAGATCTTCTGTATGTTCATAATTTGTTCTGTACCTTCTTTTCTTCAGCACTTTGTTCAAATGGCTGCCAAGCAATACGTTTCGTGCGACTGGGTTCGTTCAGCTGTGACTGAAGAAGACTTAGTCAAGCTGTCGAGCATTGGTACGTTAGGTCCTCGGGCCGAGTTAAAATGGCGCGCTCCGGGTAATGAACGCCTTCCTGCTCCCAGGTCCGGAGAGGTCATAGTCTTTATGGATCATATCTCCAGGGGTTTCTCTCCCCCCGGTTCAAAATTTTTCCGGGACGTCCTTGCCACCTTCCAACTGCATCCACAAGACATCGGACCAAATTCCGTTTCCAATATTTGTGACTTTCAAGTTTTTTCTGAAGTGTATCTGCAAGAAGAACCTTCAGTCGACCTATTCCGGGATTTCTTCCATGCGAACCGGCGCACTGAATTCACTAGCGGGCCTCACCAAGAACTTGGCGGTATCAGTATTCAGAAAAGGAGGGATGCAGTTTTCCCGCACGCCTCTTTACACACTCACCCCAAGGACTGGAACAAGTCTTGGTTTTATTGCATAGACACATCTCCTGAAGGTGAAAATCCGTTGCCGGGTTATCGTGAGACTCGCATCCCGGCGAATCATCCTCTGCCGCAACGGTTAAGTGCTACTGAACGGATACAATTTTCACCTCAACTTTCCAAACTGAGAGCCTTCATGGCTAATGGACTTCTTGGAACCGATTTCCTTCGCTGCTGGTTGTCATGGAGCATTCTCCCCTTAAGCCGGCGCTCTGATTTAATGTGCAATTATTCCGGTAAACCGGAAGATCCTCAGAGGTTTACTAAAGAGGAACTTTCTGAATCGGAGGTGATAGAATCAGCCAAAAAGATCGTCAACCCCGCCTTAACAGACTGCTCCAAGGTTGGCTTGGCCCCATACTTTAAGAGGAATACACAGCCTGATGTAAGTTTTTCTTAACCCGTGCTTCATAACCCGTCCTTCTTTGAACCGTCCTTTACTTGATTTTGCTTTTTATTCAGGCTGATAACCCCTTCTGGAGAAGGAAACTTCAGGACAAACCTGTAAAACAGACTCGCCGGAAAACTCCTGCCAACAAGAAAAGGAAGGCAGTCGTTGACGCCGGTTCTCCTTCTGAAGATGATGATCCGGACTCCGAGGTATGCTTTACTCCGGTTTACATTTGCTTTTATATACTTGTCCTTATCTCTAATGATGCCCTTTTCACAGGATCCACTCGAAGGCGATAACCCGGTGGAGATTGAGGTAACCCTTATTTCTTCCGATTCAGAACCCCCTCCTCAAAAGATCCGTCGGACTGTTAGAAAGTATCAATTTTCTCACCCTTATGCTAAGTTGGATCCCAATTTTGATTTGAAGAAGCAACAGCACGAAGCCTTGCGCCGGACCACTCGTCATTCCGGTTTAGCAGTGGAATCCTCTGGAATCTCCTTAACCCCGGCTCGGAAACGCCGTGCTGAGGTGATACTTTCTCCAACACTTCTTCATCCCAAGGCCGGTCTTATTAGAAAACCACTTAAACCGACTGATCCTGATTATCAGGAAACTCCACTATCTTCATCGGGCGAGTCAACTGCGACACAGCTTCCACCCTTGAAGACAGCCCCAGGGTAATTCTCTTCACCTTTTCCGGTTTAAATCCTTCCTTTTCCTTTATAATGCTGACCTATCTTTGTTCGTTTCTCCAGTAAACCGAAACCCAGCAAAAAGGCTAAGGGTAAGAAGCCCGCTATTGATCCTTCTGCCGATGAACCAGCAATCGAACCGTCGACAGCTGTTCCTCCTGAAGGTACTCCTGTTACACCGGTTCAAGAACCTGTTCTTGATATTCCTGCTACTGATGCTGCCCAAGATCCACCAAGCCCAGCCCGGGTTAGCTCTCCTCAAGTTAATCCGGGCTCTCCTGATCCGGCTCAAGATAAAATTATTCCTCCCAATGCACCTTCTTCCCCTGACGTTGTGGTTACTGGCGCTGCCTATGTTGCGCCAGCCGAACCCACCGTTTTGGCAAAACACACTGCCAAAACGGAGAAGGTAACTCAGGAAAAAGGGAATTTAAATGCGGATATCTCCAGCCTTTCCAGCCTGAGTCCCCAGGATATTTATTCCGGATATCTGAACCGGCTTCACAGCAGCCGTGACTATGAAGCTAGCCTTGTGAACCTCATGAGAGAGAAATACGAGGTAAATTTTCCTGTTCTGACCTTGCTTTTTTCAACGTATCTTTACCTTATGACAGCCCCCAAGTTCCGGTTTATCTGCTTTATAACAGGTGATCCGGAACTTTTATAGGCTTGAACTGCTGTCTAATACATTAGCCCCCAAGTATCAAGTAGATAACTTGATTATGTAGTTGATACTTGTAAAAAATCTTGCCTCCGACGCATTGCTTCAACTGCCATTAGCCCCCAAGTGTCAAGTATACAACTTGGTTGTGTGCTTGAGACTTGCATTTCATCTTTGCCGGATTACTTCAACTGCCATTAGCCCCCAAGTGTCAAGTAGACAACTTGGTTGTGTGCTTGAGACTTGTATTTTCTAACTGTGCTTTTGAACTTGTCTGCAGGCTGAGTTAAACCGGAACGCTGTAGAAAATAGCGAACTTCGAACCCGGCTCATAGAGACCGAGGCAGCTGCTTCAAAGGCGAAAAAAGAACTTAAAGTAAGTTTGAAAACTGCTGAGGACTTGAAGAAGTTCTTTGATGAGGAACGGACTGCTTTTGAAGTCCAGAAGAAGGATCTTGAAAAGCGTGTTCAAGATGCCGAAGGAGCTCTTAACCCGGTCACTGAAGAATTGGCCGGGTTAAAACACCAAGTTAATTTGATGATTTCTGCCATCTTTGGTAATCATAACTGTAACTTTCATTTGTTATCTTTGCAACTTATAACCTGCACCGGTTTAACTTTCTCTTGTTGTATGTAGGACGTCGCGTCTCCCATCTTGGAGATGACGTACGGAAGAAACTGAAAGCTTGTTATACTTTGGTAGAGCAATTATATTCTGGGGCGCAAAGGATCATCAGCGCCACCTCTTTTGGTAAACCGGCTCCTTCAACCATCAAGGCTACTTTGAACAGTTTGTCAATTCTTCCAACCCGTCTTGAAGAGGTGAAGAAATCAGCTGCTCGAGGAGGTGCTCTTCTGGCCTTGACAAGAGCTAAGGCTTGGGTTCCAGACATTGATCCGGCAGAAGTGCTAACCGGGTTTCCAGACACAAAGGAAGACGGTTCAGCTTTTGGTGAGAAAGATCTGTATGTTCTGACGAAGGAAATGCGTCCACTCGCGAGCAAGATAGCGGTGGAAGCTGACTTATCCCGGTACCACCCTGCGTACAACCTTCAAAACGAGCGTGTGGAACGTCCGGTCTACGATGTTTCAAACTTAACTCCGCCGGTTCGTCCTCACACTTATGCTCCTGATATTGAACCTACCGAGTTGATCAACGATGAAGTGTATTTCCGTGCTTTGGCCAAGATTGACTGGCGTGCACCAGATTTCCCTCCGCTTCATGAGGAAGAAGATGTTCCGGAACCAGATGGTGGCCAGTCATCCCGGCAAGGAAGAACGGAATCTTGAACACTTATTGCTGTAACCCATAAACAATGCTTCCGGCTATCTGTCTTTCGTGCCTTGTAATAGGCTTAAACTGAAATTGCAATGTACTGTGATCCGGCTTTTGGCCATTTTATAAATATTCTTTACTGATTTGTTGATTGATGCGAATCTCTTGCCCTGTTCAAAAAAGATGAAAAAATATGCCCTAGTGGTATGACCACCGGACGGATTAACTTGCTCTTTTGATATGATAAACAAGTATACCTTTGATAAATAACTTAGATACCTTAATTGTATGCAGCCAAAACACCTTAAACCGGCAAGATGTTTAAAATTACCTTTATGAGTATTTGGAACTCTTCAACCCTAACTTGTCCATGAATTTTCCTTTTCTTTGTCCAGCAATTCGTAATTTGTATCTGACTCCGTGCTGCCAATTGTCAGCTCATAATGGTACTTGGCCGGTTTAATAAACATCGGTCATTATACCTGATCCTATACTGCCAATTTGTTAGCTCGTCCGGAAGGTCGATCCGGGTTATGATACACACCGGTTTAATTCTCGCTGGTGTTCATGACCCAGACTTATGATGTTATAAATAGGTGGTCAACTTCTGGAGCTGTTCCACTCGGTTTAAAATGTCATAGAACACAGAAAACACCAAAAAACACACAATTTTTGTAAATCAAACTATGTAATCGAGGCTTTTTCAAAGAGCTGCCAGGCTCAAAAAACTGTCGAAAGAACCAAGCCATCATTTTAACGCGTGTTGATACCGACTGCGGATTGGTACCGACTGCGGATTAATACCGACTCCGGATTGATACCGACTGCGGATTGAAACCGACTCCGGATTGATACCGACTGCGGATTGATACCGACTCCGGATTGATACCGACTGCGGATTTTTACCGACTCCGGATTGATACCGACTGCGGATTTTTACCGACTCCGGATTGATACCGACTGCGGATTTTTACCGACTCCGGATTGATACCGACTGCGGATTTTTACCGACTCCGGATTGATACCGACTGCGGATTGCTTCCTTTCTGTGAAGTTTTCCCTTCCTTGAACCGGATAGAAGCTCATATTCCGGTGCATTCTGCCGCTCCTTCACACACCCTGCAAAGGTTAATTTCTAAAAACCAGCCAATATTGAAATACGATTCTTTGATAACAAACTGATATGGACATTTGCCGCAAATTCGATATATGTGGAAAAAAGGGCTGAGCCCCCGGTTTACCGAGGGTGCCGGTTTATTCATTATTTCATAATATATATATATATATATAGGATACATGGGAGCCTATAGCTCAAGTGTAATATGGCCGTAGATGAGCGATGTTCCATGGCCTTTTTGTCTCCTCTTCTGATGTCCGTGAATCTTTGTGCTCTCGAATGTCCACCAAATAGTATGACCCGTTGCGTAAATTTTTGCTGATGACAAAGGGCCCTTCCCATGGCGGGGATAGCTTGTGCATGTCCGTTTGATCTTGGATAAGCCGGAGCACCAAGTCACCCTCCTGGAATGTCCTTGTTCTGATCCGGCGGCTGTGATATCTGCGCAGGTCTTGCTGATAAATCGCCGACCGTGCTGCAGCTATGTCACGCTCTTCATCCAACCGATCCAAACTATCCTGCCTTGATTCTTCGTTGATGGCTTCTACATAGGCCGCCACCCTTGGGGAATCATGGCGTATGTCGCTTGGAAGAACTGCTTCTGCACCGTAAACCATGAAGAAAGGTGTGTAACCTGTAGACCGGTTTGGCGTAGTGTTAATACTCCAAAGGACAGATGGTAACTCTTCAACCCAACATCCTGGGGTTCTCTGCAAAGGTGTCATAAGCCGGGGTTTGATTCCTTGCAAAATCTCCTGATTTGCCCTTTCTGCCTGTCCATTGGACTGGGGGTGAGCCACAGAAGATACGTCCAAACGGATATGCTCTCGTTGACAGAACTCTTCCATCTCACCCTGAGATAAATTGGTGCCATTATCTGTGATGATGCTGTGTGGAAAACCAAACCGGAATATTACTTTTTTGATGAACTTAACCGCTGTGGCCGCATCACACTTGCTTATAGGCTCCGCTTCAACCCACTTCGTAAACTTGTCCACTGCCACTAGTAGATGAGTTTTCTGATCTTGGGATCTCTTAAAAGGACCAACCATATCAAGCCCCCAAGTTGCAAAAGGCCAAGTTATTGGTATCATCCGGAGTTCTTGTGCTGGAACAAGGGCACGTCTTGAGAACTTCTGACAAGCATCACACTTTCGGACCAAGTCTGCCGCATCTGCATGTGCCGTTAACCAATAAAAGCCATGCCGGAAAGCTTTAGCCACCAACGATTTTGACCCGGCATGATGACCACAATCCCCTTCATGAATCTCCCTTAAAATCTCACAACCTTCCTCAGCTGAAACACACCGTTGAAATACTCCAGAGGTGCTACGATGATGTAGCTCTCCGTTGGCAATTGTCATAGACTTGGAACGCCGGATTATCTGCCGTGCTTCATCTTCGTCCTCTGGCAATTCCCCCCGGCTTAGATATACCAAATAAGGTAACGTCCAATCCGGAATAACATGGGTTGCTGCAACCAACTGTGCCTCTGGATCTGGAATAGCTAGATTATCCTCTGAAGGTACTTGAACCGAGGGATTGTGCAACTCATCTAAAAAGGTGTTTGGTGGTACCGGTTTACGTTGCGAGGCTAGCCGGCTTAAAGCGTCAGCTGCTTCGTTCTTCCGCCGGTCTATATGCTCCACCTGATATCCTTTAAAATAACCTGCGACCGCTTCAACCTCTCGTCGATAAGCCGCCATGAGTGGATCCCTTGAATCCCACTTGCCCGAAACCTGCTGTGCCACTAGGTCTGAATCACCCAGGCACTTAACCCGGCTCAGATTCATCTCCTTTGCCAATCTCAAACCGTGAAGTAGGGCCTCATATTCTGCTGCGTTGTTAGTACAAGGAAATAACAACCGGAGTACATAACAAAATTTATCACCTCGGGGGGAAGTTAAGACAACTCCGGCCCCCGATCCCTCCAACTGCTTTGAACCGTCGAAGTGGATCGTCCAATAAGTAAGATCCGGCTTCTCCTCAGGCGTTTGCAATTCTGTCCAGTCGTTGATGAAGTCAACCAGTGCCTGAGATTTTATAGCAGTCCGCGGTACATACTTCAACTCATGTGGACTGAGCTCAATGGCCCATTTAGCTATCCTGCCTGTTGCTTCTCTATTCTGGATTATATCTCCCAATGGAGCTGAACTAACCACAGTTATTGGATGCCCTTGGAAATAATGCTTCAATTTTCGGTTTGCCATAAACACCCCATACACCAATTTCTGCCAATGAGGGTATCTTTGCTTGGACTCGATGAGTACTTCACTCACATAGTAAACCGGACGCTGAACCGGATGTTCTTTCCCTGCTTCCTTGCGCTCAACCACAATTGCAACGCTAACTGCCCGTGTGTTTGCAGCAACATATAATAGCAAAGGCTCCTTGTCTATCGGGGCAGCTAAAACCGGCGGCTTCGCTAGTTGCTGCTTCAATTTCTCAAACGCTGTATTCGCTTCATCGCTCCAAATAAACCGGTCCGTTTTCTTCAACATTTGATAAAGCGGGATCGCCTTTTCTCCTAAGCGACTGATAAACCGGCTTAACGCCGTGATCCGGCCGGCTATGCGCTGAACATCATTTATGCAAGCCGGTTTTGATAAAGATGTGATGGCCTTGATCTTCTCCGGGCTGGCTTCTATTCCCCTGTTCGAGACCAGGAACCCCAAAAGTTTACCGGCCGGGACACCAAAAGCACATTTCTCCGGGTTAAGCATCATCCTGTAAGCCCGAAGATTATCAAAGGTTTCCCTGAGGTCCTCTATCATTGTTCTTTCCTCCTTTGACTTGACCACAATGTCATCCACATATGCATGTACGTTCCTTCCTATCTGCCCTTTCAAACAATTCTGAACACAACGCTGATAGGTTGCTTGCGCACACTTGAGCCCAAAAGGCATAGACACATAGCAAAAAGCACCAAAAGGGGTTATGAATGCCGTCTTCTCCTGGTCTTCAACTGCCATTTTGATCTGGTGATAACCTGAGTACGCATCCAGAAAACTCAGCCGCTCACACCCTGCGGTAGCATCAATAATCTGATCAATGCGAGGAAGAGCAAAAGGATCAGTTGGGCAAGCTTTATTGAGGTCTGTGTAGTCCACACACATCCTCCACTTCCCATTCTTCTTTAGAACAAGCACCGGATTGGCCAGCCATTCCGGATGAAAAACTTCCACTATGAATCCTGCTGCCAAAAGCCTGGCCACTTCTTCTCCTATAGCCTTGCGCCTCTCTTCGTTAAAGCGGCGCAGATATTGTTTTACCGGTTTAAACTTCGGATCGATATTCAACTTGTGCTCAGCGAGTTCCCTCGGTATACCTGGCATGTCAGAAGGTTTCCATGCAAAGATATCCCGGTTCTCACGGATGAACTCGATGAGCGCGCTTTCCTATTTGGGGTCAAGGTTAGCGCTGATAGTGAACTGCTTGGACGAATCCCCTGGCACAAAATCAATTTGCTTGGTTTCCTCTGCCGATTTAAATTTCAAAGCCGGATCATGCTCGGTAGTGGGCTTCTTCAGTGGAGTCATATCTGCCGGATCAACATTATCCTTATAGAACTTTAATTCTTCCGTGGCACATACCGCTTCTGCATAGGCTGCATCACCTTCTTCACACTCCACTGCTATCTTACGACTGCCATGCACTGTAATTGTGCCTTTATGACCCGGCATCTTGAGCTGCAGATAAACATAACATGGCCTAGCCATAAACTTAGCATAAACCGTCCTCCCAAACAAAGCATGATACGGGCTTCTGATTTTAACAACTTCGAAAGTGATCATCTCTGACCTGGAATCGTGCTCATCCCCAAAGGTAACCTCTAAGTCAATCTTACCAACTGGATAGGCTGACTTACCTGGGACCACCCCGTGAAACACTGTGTTTGATGCCCTCAGTTGTTTATCTGTCAGACCCATACGGCGAAAGGTCTCGTAATATAATATATTGATACTGCTGCCTCCATCCATGAGTACTTTAGTAAACCGGTATCCTCCTACCTGAGGTGCCACTACCAAGGCTAAATGTCCCGGATTATCTACCCGTAATGGGTGGTCTTCTCTGCTCCAAACGATGGGCTGCTCCGACCATCGTAGAAACTGTGGCGTTGCCGGTTCTACCGCATTGACGGCCCGCTTCAAAACCTTCTGGTCTCTCTTGCATAAACTCGTGGTGAAGACATGATACTGACCGCTACTCAACTCCTTTGGATTACTCTGGTATCCGGATTGCTGTTGCTGTTGCGGACGCTGCTGCTGCTGATTTCCTTGGTTACTATGACCCCCTTGGCCCTGCTGCTGATTATTCTGATTGTTGTAACCACCTTGATGATACGATTGATTCCCCTGGCCCTGATAACCACCTTGATACTGATTTCCTTGACCATTGTAGCTTCCTTGAGTACTCTGGCCACCCGGCCGGGGTTGATAACCACCGATGTTCCCTTGATAACCGCTGTTGCCCCTATATCCTGAACCGGAGCTGTTCCCTTGGTAACCCGGACCATAAAACCCGGGCCCCGAACCGCCACTTGGGGGCCGGCTAAAGGGATTAAAACGGCTGTTCCCTGGGCCCATGCACTCTCTTCCAGTGTGCTTTGCAGGCCCCCTTGCTCCGCTATGCCTTAGACAGGGTTGATCCGGATCCTGCTCCCAACCCGGGTTTCCTCCCCCAGCTTGGCGAGTGGGACCTTGCTGGTTGACCCGGAAACCACCTTGAATCTGTGTATTAGCCACAAAATCGGAGCTATTCTCTGCCTTTCGTTTTCCCAAGAAGCTTGAAGTAACCGGATTAACCGGCGCCGGCTTACCAGGCTTACTGGCCTTCCCTGTTTTATCTCCTTCTGGCTCCGGGTACTTAGTATTATCTGAGTCCCCGTACTTCACCAGGGCGCTCATCAAAGTCCCCATATCATTGCACTCCCGTTTGAGCCGTCCGAGTTTTAATTTCAAGGATTCAAACCGGCAATTGTTCTCCAATGTTACAATCGCTGTGCTCGGGTTAATGCCGTTTGAGGAGTGCAAGATCTCTGCCACTCTGCGTACCCACGCTGCTGTAGACTCCTGTTCTCCTTGTACACATGCTGCTAAATCTATTATCGACATAGGTTGCTTGCACGTATCTTTGAAATTTTTGATGAACTGGCTGCGCAGCTCTCCCCATGATCCGATGGAATTCGGTGGTAATGCCTTTAGCCAAGTCCGGGCCGTGCCTTCCAGCATCATAGTGAAATATTTAGCACAAGCCGACTCATCCACATCCAGCATCTCCATGGCCATCTCGTAACTCTCCACCCAAGCTTCGGGTGGTAAATCGGCGGTGTAATTAGGCACCTTGCGAGGTCCTTTGAAATCCTTGGGCAGCTTGACGCTCCGCAGTGCAGGGACGAGACATTGTATCCCAAAGCTGCTCGCTGTGGCTCCTGCCCCCGTAGCGCCGGCGTAAACCGGCGTCGACTGGCGGATCTCCTCTCGGGCCTCCGATCTAGGCCGGTTTTGATCTGGGGCCGGTATCTCCGCCCCTGCCGGATTATTCTGCCTACGCTGGTGCCTCCTCCGTTCACTGCTAGAAACTTCAGGCTCCTCCCAATGTCTGGAGTAACTTCGATTGGGACGCGGTGTTGAATGCAACCTCTCCCTGCTATGAGAATATGCTTGATGCTGTATTAATGCCGTATTAAGCAGCTTCTGGGCCCTGCGCGCTTCTATTGCCACCGGAGATGTTCCTTCCGCAGGTAAAGCGGCCAACCGTGCGGCCGCAGCAGCAATATTGTCCACAGGGTTTGAGTAATGTCCCGGAGGGACGGGCACATAAGGCACTGATGTAATCCGCCGCTCTCGTTCGGCAGTGGGCTGTAGAACCGGCTCCTCCTGAACCGGCGGACTCCTCCGGTTTAAGGCCGGATCGTTGCTAGCCCCCGTTCCCGGGGTTCTAAACAAATTCGCAGATTCGTAACCCGGCGGTAGGCGGGATCGATACTTTCTCCCCCTGACTGCCTCCACCGAAGCTTGCTCCATCCTCAAGTGAAAAGCTTGATCATCCAACTCTGCCTGTCTGATAGCTAACATCTCTCCTTCTGCCTTTAAATCCTCCTTCAATTGATTGATCCGGGCCGTTAACTGAAGAAGCACCGCATCATGCTGCACCTTGTCTGCTGGAGCCACGACCTCTACTGCTTTAGCTGCGAGCTCTTCGATCAAGGTGGATAGAACTTCCGTGAGGGGGGGATTTGAACCGCTTCCCCCTGCGCCGGCTTCCGCTGTTGTTCCGTTCACCGGGGGTTGTGAACCGGCCATGAAGACCGCCACCCGGTTTGGCGGGTCAAAGGGGTCCGGAATACTGTTCCCATCGGACTCGCCCTCAGACCGGCCGTCCCGCAACTGATACAGAGATTCAGTTTCCCCGGATGAAGATTCGCCATCTGAGTAAACGACTGTTGTCCCATCAGATTCCGAACCGTCCTCGGTTCGACCTCCGTGAATCGCCCCCACAAACACATGCCTCATGGCAGGCTGGATCCGGGGCGATCTCGCCCGCTGAGCCGGCTCGACGATGCTAGGGAGGGTGTCCGGCTCAGGTCCCGGTTCGCCAATTTTGCCGATGAAGACTTGGATGCTGCCGAAGGGGACCCGGTACCCGTATTCGATTGAATCGGCCTCCGGTCCCCAACCCGCGTCGTCGATGTAGATCCGGCCGCGACGACTCTTGGTCATCCGGCCGACCGCGTAACCCTTTAACCCTTCGAAGCCGCCTTTCAAGAACTCGAAACCATCGTGCGCGAGCCCCACGGTGGGCGCCAACTGTCGTGGAATTAACACGGCAGATGTCCGGTTTAACGGACTTGATGATGGAACCATCGCACGGGTTAGCTTGAAAGGGTTCATGGCGCACAAAGGACACAAAGGATTTTATACTAGTTCGGCCCCTTTGAGAAGGTAAAAGCCTACGTCTAGTTGGTTTGGTATTGCTTGGGCGTCGGTTTACAGGGAGCGGAATCGCTTGCCTGCGTCTCGACGTATCGATTGTTGCTTGTCCTTGAACCGGTGCCGGGTCGTCCCTTTATATAGAGGTGACGCCTGGTCCGGTTTACAGAGTCCCGAGGCCGGCTCATAATCGTGTCCGCCTCGGTCTCTGTCCTTTCTTTCTTATCTCTCAAGCTACATCTCCTTGGCGGTTTACAACCGTATTTCTATACATGGGCCTTGAAATCTCATAAGCCGTAATCTCTACTAAAATAATGAACCAAGTACAATATAACTAAACCGGTTTACAATATCCGGTTTATACCTACTAATCGTATCCCTGACAGCATGGGTGCGTTACTCACGCCCAAGGAGGCGGCGATGGAGTTGTAGGCCGAGCCGAGGCCGGTGAGGATGTGATCGATGAGCTCATCATCGCGGATCAGAGAGCCGGCAGCGGCCATAGTGTCGGCTAGGGCCTTCATCTTGTGCATGTATTCCGCGCCGGACATATGTCCTTCCTCAGCGACTGAAGTTGCCGCCGGATGTGGCGAACATTGGCGCGGCTCTGGGCGCCGAACATGGCGGCGACGGCTGTCCACACCGTATGCGCCGACTCGCAGCCAATGAGTTGGCATGCAATATCCTCATCCATGGAGGTGAGAAGAAGCCCCTTGACACGCTGATCTTGAACCCACCATTGGTGGTACTCCGGGTTGGTGATAGTGGTAGTAGCGTCGCCGGTGCCGACAATGAGTGTTTTGGCCGGTGCCGCCGTGGAGCCATCGAGGTGTCTGTGGAGGTTTGCACCGGCAAGAACGGTGCTGGTGATGCCCCCCCAGAGCATGAAGTTGTCGTGACCGAAGCGGACGGAGATCGACGGGACGGCGAGCGCGGCGGGGATCGTGGCTACGGGGGAAGAGACGAGGGCGCCGACAGTTTGGGCGACAGACAGAGCGAAGGACGACATCACAGTGGTGGTGCGGATGGAGCAGCGCGCGGCGGTAGCGGAGCAAGAAGCGGCGGCGGCGGCGCGGAGAAAAGGAGCAGGCGGCGGCGCGAGGGACTTGCGGCGGCGACCCCACCTGGCTGATACCAAGTTAAACACAGGGTTTAGGGTTTTGCGTGGGTGGTTGACATCCAGCCTCACGTCTCAATATATAGATGATCACAATTACAATTACATACGTATACAAATACGTGTATAAGGACAATATACTAGACCCTACTTTACATAAATAACAATCCAACAAATAGCAAAGTCCTATAAAAAAAACTATGCGTAGACGAGAAAAAAAGAGAAAAAGTGATCAGATCCGCGATTGGCAATCTACGCCATTATCAAATTCATACAAACCATCTCATGACAACACGTGGACGATAAAGTCCTACCGCATCAACGCCTTTAGGAAGGGAGCTTCACTGTATCCAACCGCTCAAGACCAGAATCTACATTTTCAAACTAAAGAACCAGTACATGCATATGTGAGCATCGCCATCAACAAGGTAACGACATAAAAGTATCAACATTGCAAGGTATAACCAACTGGGGTCAGAGATAAACTTCACGTAGGAGCTCGAGTCCACAATGTTTGATATCATTAAAGCTTCTCTCGTCACTTAATTTTCATGTCAATAAAAAGAAGAAGCCGCAGAACTGAATGCACTTTGCAGTATCCTCTATTAATTTCTCGGTGCCTGCTTGACTTAATTTATATAGATAAAAAAAGCTTAAATATACACATTGTAAGATCTCTGATACAAGTCCCCGCAAAAAGAAAAAGAAAAATCTCTGATACCACTAAAGAGCCCTGATAAAGCTGACTTCATCAGTTCAACATTTCGTAAACGATATCATTCGCAGCATCACTCCAGAACTCTGGCTATGTACCTCGAACGAGATCGCCGGGATGGGCGGATGACAATGACTGGTTTATTTATTGGAAAACCCTAGAAGGAGAGTGGCAACTGCGTCAAAGGCGTGGATCATTTTCACGTAGTCACAAGCAGTTTCTCTGATGTTTCGAAGGGAACAAGCAGCACTGTGATTGGCCAACGTACTACGTGCTCTAAGCAAGCCGAGCGTGTATGCATGCATGCATGCAAGACGCGTCGGACGCGGATCAGAAGCAGCCGTCCATGCTCATGTCCGAGTCGGCGATGATCTCGCCCACGCCCTCGCCGAGGCCCATCATCATCCCACCGACCGCCGCGCCGAGGAGTCCCATTCCGAACCCGGAGCCGACCCCGACGCCTCCGTCTTGCCTGGCCGCCGCGGCGGACGACGCGCCGTACCCGTAGGGAGCGGCCGCGGCGGGGCCGTAGCCGTACGACGCACCCGCGTACCCGTACGGGGGGTTGTAGCCGTACGGCAGCACGGCGTGCTGCTGGTGCTGGTGGTACGGTGGGTACGCGGTCACCGGGTCGGCGCCGCCCTTGGCCGCCGCGCTCGTCTGCATCCCCGGTGCCGCCGCCGTCGGGGCAGGCGCGTCGGAGAGGCTGTAGGAGATGTGGAGCACGCCGCGCTTCCGGCCGCTCATGGGGCTGCGCACCTGGTAGCTGAGGTGCCGGTGCTCGCCGGCGGGCGGCGCCACGGCGACGAGGTCCTGCATCGGCACCAGCACCTCGCCGACGTCGCGGTCGCCGAAGGAGCGCTCGGCGCGGAGGAGCACGTGCAGCGCGAGCCCCCGCGGGTCGGCGGCGGCCGGGATGGGGAACCGCAGCGGCGCGTGCCACATGGGGTTCCGGCCGCCGTGCCGGTCCGAGTGCGTCCTGTGCGTCGGCGTCCTTGGGTCGCCGCCGGAGATGGACACCACCGCGTACACGCGCATCTTGGAGAACACCGTCACCTTCTTCAGGTCCTTGGCCGAGATCAGCGTCACCTCCAGCACCCGGTACGCCATGATCGCGCCGCTCGCTTGCAGGAGCCCGTTGTGATCGCTCGGTCTCGATATGTCGGTGCGTGATCGGGAGACGATGATTTGTGGAAGACGATGGACGGATGGAGGAGCAAGCTATGAATGGTTCTCAATGGTAAGCAGATCTTGGAGGCTACGAATGATCCAAAGGGAGATGGCTAGTGGCGGTTTGGGTCGTAGGGTTGCAATGTTTGGTCTGGTGGTTAGTTTAGTTAGTGGGTAATTTTGTGCAAAAGTTTTAGGGTCTTTTTGCTGGAAGACCTGAGAATAGCATAGCTTTTGTTAATTTAAGCTTTTGCTAATTGTGTGGTTGTGTTAATTTAACAACGTTGGAGTTTTTGGTCCAAGTTTTTTTTGAGGAACGCCATCATGGCTACTTTATTGATCTCAAATAACACTTAGAGAGTTAAAAATAAAATCAGGATGCTCATCCGTTCAATTACAAGAAAGCTTTACTCTCAAAACAAAATCTATCAATCTCATGAGCGGTACGATTTTTGCTTCACGTAAACAATGTTTAATGTTAGACTAAGTATATATTAGATATATGTGTTGTAACATAACTTGTGTTTGTACGGTTACCTTTTATAGATATATGACAGCCGTATCCTTCAAGGGTATCAAGCATTGTTCCAAACCCTAATACGTCTAACATGGTATCAGACGACGCGTTCGATCCATGTCACGCTTCCGCCTCCTGTGCTGCCGTCGCACCGGCCCTCGCCGCCACGCCGCCTCTCTCCACCCTGGCGATGGAGTCGCCGTTCCAGGCGTCGCCCCGCCGCCGCGCCGCCTCTCTCCGCCCTGGCGATGGAGTCGCTGTTCCTGGCGTCGCCCCTGCCATCGCGCCACCCCTCTCCACCCTGGCGATGGAGTCGCCGTTCCTGGCGTTGCCCCCGCTCGCCTGGGCCCGATCTGCTGTGGCGGGATCACAACCTCCCGCTGCATCAATCACCTGTCATGCCGCCGCCTGCCATGCATCCGATCGCGGGCAACCCGATCTCGTCGCATGGCACGCCTCAACCACCGGCCTCCTACGGCGCCTCTGGGCAGGCGGCCGACGGTGGCCCTCCAGATCCGGCCCAGTACCCCGATGCGCTCCTGGCCTCGGGGTACTATGGCGCTCACATCCAGGCGCCGTACGGCGACCCGTACCCTGCGCCATACGTCGCGCCATCAATGGCGTCGTATGCGTCGTACGCTGCAGCCGCCCCGGCGTCCTACGCTGCCGCCCCGACGTACACCGCTCCTCTTGCGCTCCCGTCTGGTGTGCACCCATTGGCGCCTTACGGTCATCACCAACACCCATCGGCCGATGCACTAGTCTCGTACAGTGTCGTCCCGCCGCCTGATCTGCCGCTCTCCGCGCCGATGGCCGAACCAGGGCCGTTTCACTTCGCTCATCTGGTGACGGTGAAGCTCTCTGCTGATAACTACCTCATGTGGTGCGCTCAAGTGTTGCCGCCGATGCGTAGCCACTACCTTGAGGGATATGCTGATGGCTCCCTGCCGTGCCCTCCGGCTATGGTTCCGGTACCCTCATCCCATGATGGCTCTGTCATGGTCCCCAACCCTGCTCATCGTCGGTGGACTGCTCAAGATCAAGCCATCCTGAGTGTTATTCAGTCTTCGCTCACTCCATCCGTGGCTGGTATGGTAGTCTTTGCCGCAACGTCAAGGGATGCATGGACCACGCTTGACTCCAGCTTCTCCTCGCAGTCGCTGGCACGTTTGTCTGCCATTCGCAACCAGCTGGGTGAGGTCAAGAAGAATGATCTCTCTGTCACGGCCTTCTTCAACAAAGTCAAAAGTTTGGATGATACACTGTTCTCAATTGGGAAGTTGCTCCGTGATGAGGAGTTTACTTCATTCGTTCTCAATGCACTTGACGAGGATTATGACTCTCTTGTTGAAAACGTCAATGGACGTGACACGCCGATGCCACCCCATGACCTCTACGCCCGCCTCCTTAACACGGAACAGCGGCTCGCTGCTCACCGCTCTGTCGGAGTCTACACGGAGGGTCCTTCTGCGAACGCTGCTCTTCGCGGGGGTGCCCGTGGTACCAAGCAGAAACCGCCTCCGTCCACGGCCAACCAGCCCCGTCCGCCCGCTCCAGCTCCTCCAACGGCTGGTCGCAAGCGGCTTCACTGCGAGGCGTGTGGTGGTGGGGTTGAGTGTCAGCTTTGCGGCATTGAGGGGCACCTGGCGTCTCGGTGTCATCGTCGTTTTAAACGTGATTTCCTTGGCATTGGGGACAATGGGAAGGGTAACGAGAAGCAAGCTGCTCTCGCTACACAGGAGCCTGGATTCACTCCTTCATATTCTGTGGATCCTGCCTGGTACACGGACACAGGCGCCACCGACCATTTGACGAGCCAGCTTGACAAGTTGGCCACTCGCCAGCCCTACACCGGTCATGATCAGGTCCGCACTGCCAATGGATCAGGTATGCCCATCTCACATGTTGGTCATGCATCTCTTCTTTCCCGTACCACTAAAACCTTGCGTCTCCTTGATGTCCTTCGTGTTCCTTCAGTCACACGTAGTTTACTCTCGGTTCCTAAATTAACTCGTGACAACAATGTGTTTGTTGAGTTTCACCCGTTTCATTTTTTTTGTGAAGGACCGGGACACGAGGGACGTTCTTCTTAGTGGTCGAGCTCGCGACGGCTTATATGCGCTTGATGTGCCACGAGTGTCTCAAGTTTTCAGTGCCGTGCGGGTGTCATCGTCGCAGTGGCATTCTCGCCTTGGCCACCCTGCCACTCCCATTGTGCACCATGTGCTTCATCATCATCGTCTTCCCGTTGAGTCAAGTAATAAGGAGTTTCTAGTATGTGATGCCTGTCAACAGGGCAAGAGTCATCAGTTGCCCTTTTCTGTATCAAGTCGTGTTGTCCAAGCTCCTCTTGAACTTGTGTTTTCCGATGTGTGGGGCTATGCCCAAACTTCTGTTAGTGGGCACAACTATTATGTCAGTTTCATAGATGCTTTCAGTCGCTTTACTTGGATTTATCCTATTAAGCGCAAATCTGATGTGTTTCATCTTTTCATGCAATTTCAAGCACATGTTGAACGGTTGCTTAAGCACAAAATTATCCATGTTCAGTCTGATTGGGGGGGGGGGG
>LR738709.1:109418218-109551562 GCA_902687465.1 Secale cereale
ATACCGTAATATTAACACCTTCTTTCAAAAGCTTGGCATATCACATCATGTGTCTTGTCCTCATACACATCAGCAGTACGGTGCAGCTGAGCGTAAACACCGTCATATAGTTGAAACTGGTCTAACACTTCTTGCACATGCCTCTGTCCCGTTTCGGTTCTAGAGCGATGCCTTTGTCACTGCTTGTTTTTTGATAACCATGATTCCCACACGACTTCTTCACATGAAGTCTCCTCTAGAAGTGTTGCTTCATGAAACTCCAGATTACTCCTTCCTCAAAGTGTTCGGTTGTGCGTGTTGGCCACATCTTCGCCCATACAATAATCATAAACTTGAATATCGGTCGAAAAAATGTGTGTTCCTTGGGTACAGTCCTCTCCACAAAGGTTACAAGTGTCTCCACATTCCATCAAACCGTGTTTACATTTCCCGTGATGTTGTGTTTGATGAGACTGTCTTCCCTTTTTCCACGCTCACATCGCCCACTGATACTCCCGTCGCCGAGTTGCACTCGTTTCCGGTTTTTCCTGATCAATTTGTGGATGCTGTATATTCTCCTTTGTTATTGCCTAACCACAGTGCAGGGACTAGACGAGGTGCCCGACTGGAGCTTCTTGATGATGACGATGCACCGCATACACCAGCTGCCCCTGCTGCTACGACGGTTGCCGCCGACGTTGATCATGCGTGCATGCCCCATGCACGTGGGTCCACTGGCATGCCCGCGTCGCCTGGGCTGGCTACCCCCGTGGCCTCGTCACCTGGGCCTGCGGCCTCGCAGTCGCCTGGGTCAGCTGACCCCGCGGCTCGGTCCCCTGGGCCGGCGGCCTCACCGATCGAGGACGCGTGCATGCCCCATGCACATGGGTTCGCTGGAGCGCCCGTGTCTCCCGGTGCGCCCGTGTCGCCTGGTCCGTTGTCGCCAACCACGCCTGGCCAATCTTCTTCGACCACTCCAGGCCAGGTGCTGCACTTGACTGTGCCATCAGACGCGCTCGTTGACTCGCCTGCAGGCGCGTCCTCCTCGCCACTCGTGGACAGTAGCTCCCCTGTGGTGACAGCTCCATCGCCACCTCCACCTGTCATCCTTAGCCCTCATACTCGCAGCAAGAGTGGCATCTTCCAACCGAAGAAGCGCACTAACGGGACCGTCGCATGGCTTGCGGCCTGTGTGGCGCATGCTGAAACTGATCCTACGACTGAACCACGACACTTTCAGGCAGCGCTTCGCATTCCTCACTGGCGTGCTGCGATGGAGCAGGAGATCCATGCTCTTCAGAAGAACAACACTTGGCGCCTGGTTCCACCTCCATCTGGTGTCAATGTCATTGATTCTAAATGGGTATTCAAGGTGAAGAAACATGCTGATGACTCCATTGAGAGGTACAAGGCACGCCTGGTTGCAAAGGGATTCAAACAACGATATGGCATTAATTATGAAGACATGTTCAGTCCTGTTATTAAACCAACTACTATTCATGTTCTTCTTTCCTTGGCTGTTACTCGAGGATGGTCGCTTTGACAACTTGACGTTCAGAATGCTTTTCTCCATGGAGTTCTGGAAGAAGAGGTTTATATGCGTCAACCGCCAGGGTTTGTTGATCCTGATCAGCCACATCATTTGTGTCGTCTTGTCAAAGCTCTCTATGGTCTGAAGTAGGCCCCTCGTGCGTGGCATGCACGTCTTGGAGCTGCTCTTCGTGCACATGGTTTTGTGCCTTCTACAACGGATACATCTCTGTTTATTCTTCAGCGACCTGAGGTGACTATGTACATTCTCATCTATGTTGATGATATCATTCTTGTGAGTTCATCTGCTGCTGCTACGGACCGGCTTGTGTCCTCTCTTAGTGCTGAGTTTGCTGTTAAGGATCTTGGGAGACTCCGTTACTTTTTGGGTCTGGAGGTGCTTCATTCTGATGGTGGTCTGACTCTTACTCAGAAGAAGTACTCTCAGGATCTTCTACGTCGTGCTAGTATGTTGCAGTGCAAGATTGCCATGACTCCTATTTCTGCCACAGACAAACTGATAGCTCTTGCTGGTGGCTTGCTCTCTCCTGAGGATGCCACGGAGTATCGCAGTATTGTTGGTGGGCTGCAGTACTTGCTCGTTACTCGACCAGACATATCTTTTGCGGTTAACCATGTGTGTCAGTATCTTCATGCACCACATGATTCTCACTAGTCCACTGTTAAGCGCATCTTGCGCTATGTTCGTCACACTGGTTCATATGGTCTTTATCTTCAGCCTGCTTCTTTTGGACTGTTCTCAACATTTTCTAATGCCGATTGGGATGGTAGTCCTGATGATCGGCGATCCACGGGGGGCATGCTGTGTTCTTTGGGCCTAACTTGATCGCTTGGCAAGCTCGCAAGCAAGCTACAGTGTCAAGGAGTAGTACTAAAGCTTAGTACAAAGCAGTTGCTAATGCCACAACTAAGATCGTATGGGTGCAGTCATTACTTTGAGAGTTGAAGGTCCCTCCAACTCAGCCGCTTGTCCTTTGGTGTGACAACACCGGTGCCACATATCTTTCATCAAATCTAGTATTTCATGCCTGGACGAAGCACATCGAAGTTGACTATCATTTTGTGAGGGAACGCGTTGCTCAGAAGCTTCTTCAGATCAAGTTTTTTTCTTCTAAGGATCAGCTTGCTGATATCTTCACTAAACCTTTGCCCTTGCCTTCTTTTGAAGGATGTCGACGCAATCTTAACCTTCTGAGTATTCCAGGACATAGTCAAGATTAAGGGAGGGTGTTAGACTAAGTATATATTAGATATACGTGTTGTAACATAACTTGTATTTGTACGGTTTCCTCTTATAAATATATGACAACCGTACCCTCCAAGGGTATCGAGCATTGTTCCAAACCCTAATACATCTAACATTTAAGATGAACATTCCCAATATCCACAAATAGATCCATACAATCCGCATATATTGCCACAGCTTCTGTCCACCAATAGTTTGTTCTTGTGCATGCATTAACAACTTTGAAGGAGTCTGATTCTGCAATGATCTGGTGCCGAGCGATGTTGCCAAACTAAAACCATATTTCATACCTCTCCAGGTTGTGTTGGGAGGAAAACTATCACCATGAGTTGCATGTCTTCTGATCTGGGCATCTGGCCACTGGCTTCCCAGTCTCTCCATGGCTTGCCTCCCGATCCAGCAGCTAGTTGATTCTGGTCCGATATGGATGAAGTCCATGGCCTGGAGTATGGGGTTGGTGACTGGACGCATCCACACGGCTGCCTGAGAGTCACGTGGAATTGGATCTGGGACCGCAGCGCCCTCGCTGTGGATTACGGTCACCATCAAAAGATTTTTTGAGAGTTTTATCTCCGTAGATCCGATGGTTGACTTCGGTGGCGAGATGCAAACTATGGACAAAGTCTTAATGCAGAGGGATGGTTGTGCGGCAGCGGCGGTCACATCGCATGTAGCTGCTGGGATTGTGGAAATGCGGTGGCGGCAACACATGAATGACTTCGATGGTGGTGCTACTTGAGCACCCGGTTTTGAGCTCCGGGGTGAAAGCCTAGGTCTGATCCGAATTGGGTATACCTGCAGTGGCGATGTTTTTACGCCGTTACCTTGTTGAAGGCATTGTTCGGAATGTTCAGACTGATTCTTGAGGGTGAAAACCTAGATTGTAGCCTTGGGTGGCTGGATCCGGTGACGGTGACACTTGAGTGTTGCTCCCTTCCTGAAGGCGTTGCCCTTGAAGAACCTCGTCGTCCTCGTGGTGTCATGAGATGGTCGGTGCAGATATGTGTTGGGGATCGTTGCAGAAAAAAAAAATCAATGCATCACCAAGATCAATCTATGGAGAGACTAGCAATGAGAAGGGAGAGTATATCTTCATACCCTTGAAGATGGCGATATTAGATTTATGCTAGTAGTGAATTGTGTAGTTAAAGAAATAATTTTGTTAAGGTTTGTGATTCCCGTAGCATGCACGTATGGTCTTCTAGTTATGTGATGAAGTTGGAGCGCGATTTATTCTTGACTGTCTTCCTTTGCGTGGAAGTCGGGAGCGTGCGATGGTTAACTACTACCAACCTCTCCCCTAGGAGCATGCGTAGTAGTACTTTGCTTTGAGGGCTAATAACTTTTTGCAATAAGTATGCGAGTTCTTTATGACTAGTGTTGAGTCCATGGATCATACACACTCTCACCCTTCCACCTTGCTAGCCACTCTAGCACCGCACAACTCTCGCCGGTGCATTAAACCCACCTATTACCCTTCCTCAGAACAGCCACCATACCTACCTATTATGGCATTTTCATAGCCATTACGAGTTCCACCATTATGAGTTTGAGTCACCTCGACTTGTAATTTTGAGTTGTAAGTAAATAAAAGTGTGATGATCATCATTATTAGAACATTGTCCCATGTGAGGTTATAAGTCAAAGAGGCCAAATATCCCAAATAATAAAAGAGGCCACAGTGCCCAAAGATAGAAGAAGAGAAAAAAGTCTCCAAAACGAGAGGAGTCTAAAAAATGAGAGAAAAGGAGAGAAGGGGCAATGTTACTATCTTTTTCCACACTTGTGCTTCAAAGTAGCGCCATGTTCTTCATGATAGAGGGTCTCCTATTTTGACACTTTCATATATTACTAGTGGGAATTTTTTGTTGTAGAACTTGGCTTGTATACTCCAACAATGAGATTCATCAAATGCCCTAGGTCTTCATGAGCAAGCAAGTTGGATGCACACCCACTTAGTTTTATTTATGAGCTTTCATACACTTATAGCTCTAGTGCATCCGTTACATGGCAATACCCACTCACTCACATCGATATCGATTGATGGACATCTCCATAGTCCATCAATTTTCCTAGTTGATGTGAGACTTTCTCCCTACTTTTGTCTACTACCACCTTCTATTCCACCTATAGTGTTATATCCATGGCTCACGCTCATGTATTGCGTGAAGAGTTGAAAAACTGAAGCACGTTAAAATGTATGAAACAATTGTTTGGCTGACACCGGGGTGGGCATGATTTATACTTTGTTCTAAGAAGAGGGAGCATAACAAGACTTTATGATTTTGTAGGGATAACTTTCTTTAGCCATGTTATTTTTGAAGCTTTATAATTTTATTTCTAGTATGCTTGAAGTATGATTGTTTTTATGTCAATGACATTTTGTTTGGAATCATATGGATCTGAAAATTATGCCAGAATAAAGAAGAAACACATTGCTAGATATGTTAGGTAGCATTCCGCATCAAAAAAATTGTTTTTATCATTTACCTACTCGAGGACGAGCAGGAATTAAGATTGGGGATTCTTGATACATCTTCAACATATCAATAATTTTTATTGTTCCGTGCTATTTATTATCAACTTTGGATGTTCTATATGCATGAATATGCTATTTTATATTATGTTTGGGACTAACTTATTAACCTAGTGCCCAGTGCCAGTTTATGTTTTTCCTTGTTTTTGAGCTTCGAAGAAAAGGAATATCAAACAGAGTCCAAATGGAATAAAACGTTCACGATGATTTTTCTTGGACCAGAAGACATCCAGAGGACTTGGAGTCCAAGTTAGAAGATCCCTGATGCGGCTACAAGCCTGCGGGGGCGCACCCCTAGGGCTTGTGGCCCCCTCGAGGACCCCCTGGCCCTGTTCCTTGGCCTATATATTCTCATATATTCCCAAAACGCTAGACGAAGAGACGAAAACACTTTTCCATCGCTGTAGGTCTATGTTCCCGTGATATCCCATCTAGAGGACTTTTCCGGTACTCTACCAGAGGGGGATTCGATCATGGAGGGCATCTACTGTTGGAAATATGCCCTAGAGGCTATAATAAAATGGTTATTATTATATTTCCTTGTTCATGATAATTGTCTATTGTTCGTGCTATAATTGTGTTAACCGGAAACCGTAATGCATGTGTGAATACATAGACCATGATATGTCCCTAGTGATCCTCTAGTTGGCTAGCTCGTTGATCAATAGATGGTCACGGTTTCATGAACATGGACTTTGGATGTCGTTGATAACGGGATCACATCATTAGGAGAATGATGTGATGGACAAGACCTAATCCTAAGCATAGCACAAGATCGTGTAGTTCGTCAAGTATCATTTCCTTCGACCATGAGATTGCGCAACTCCCGGATACCGTGGGAATGCTTTGGGTGTGCAAAACGTCACAACGTAACTAGGTGGCTATAAAGGTACACTATGGGTGTCCACGAAAGTATCTCTTGGGTTGGTACGAATCGAGACTGGGATTTGTCACTCCGTGTGACGGAGAGGTATCTCTGGGCCCACTCGGTAAGACATCATCGTAATGAGCTTAGTGTGACTAAGGAGTTGGTCACTGGATAAAAGGAGACTTGCCGGTAATGATATTGAACAAGGTATAGGGATACCGACGATCGAATCTCGGGCAAGTACTATACCTGTAGACAAAGGGAATTGTATACGGGATTGATTGAATCCTTGACATCGTGGTTCATCCGATAAGATCATCGTGGAACATGTGGGAGCCAACATGGGTATCCAGATCCCGCTGTTGGTTATTGCCGGAGAGATGTCTCGGTCATGTCTGCATGGTTCCCGAACCCGTAGGGTCTACACACGTAAGGTTCGATGACGCTAGGGTTATAGGGAATATATGTACGTGGTTATCGAATGTTGTTCGGAGTCCCGGAAGAGATCCCGGACGTCACGAGGAGTCCCGGAAGATACGATTGATGTCTACACACGCTTCTATTCTTGTAGACTATGTTGGGCCTCCAAGCGCAGAGGTTTGTAGGACAGCAGCAATTTCCCTCAAGTGGATGACCTAAGGTTTATCGAACTCAGGGAAGTAGAGGTTGAAGATGGTCTCTCTCAAGCAACCCTGCAACTAAGATACAAGAAGTCTCTTGTGTCCCCAACACACCTAATACAACTAGGAGTTGTATAGGTGCACTAGTTCGGCGAAGAGATGGTAAAATATGGATGATAGGAGCGGCAAAGCAAAGTAATATAAATCTGTAATAAAAAGTGCAGCAAGCAAACAAGTGGTAAACGTGAGCACAAATGGTATTGCAATGGTGGAAACAAGGCCTAGGCTTCATACTTTCACTAGTGGCAACTCCCAACAACATTAACATAGTCTAATCACATGATATTTCCCATAAAACATGCAATGGAGACGCACTCGGAGGTCATTCCTTTGTGGTCAAGAGAGGACGAGAATTATGTAGGGCTACAAAAGCACACCTCAAAGTTCGTAGTTCTCAATCTATGGATTTCCCAATGTCACCGCGGCCATCCAAAGAGAGTACCACAATCACCACAACATATCTCAAGGATAGTCAAAGACAAGCACCAAGAGACTCTCAATCTTCAATCAACACACAAAAGAGGAAATCACTCATGAAAATATTCTTCTAATCCATGTCCAATAGACCGCTGTCACCTTGGTCTCGGGGATTATACTAGATAAAGACAAGTGAGTACATCAATCCAATACATAGAGGAAGGGGAAATATCATGGGATCACCCTAGATTAACATAGCCTATGATCACAACGAAGATCACATCATGGGAGAGAGAATTGACCACATAGCTACTGCTAGAAACCTCAGCCCCGAGGAGGAACTACTCCCGCATCATGGAGGGAGGAAGCAACGTCGATGGAGATGAATCCGGTGGCACTTCCCCGTCCCGGTAGGATGCCAGCACAGGAATTCTGGTCCCCCGAAACTTGGTGGCGATGGCGGCGGAGATCGGAATTGCTTCTGGAGAAAAGGGTTCTAGAATCAGGGTTTTCGCGACGGGAGAATAAATAGGAGGCCAAGTAGGGCACCAGAGGAGGTGGGAGCCCCCCAGGCGCCCCCCGGCGCGGCCAGGGGTGGGGCCGCGCCATCAGGGCGCCTGGGGCCCCTCTGGCCCCCCTCTGGCCCCACTTCTGGCACATGGAAGCTTCTGGAGCGCTGATTTTTTATATATTTTTCCCGGAATTTTTCTGGCAATTTAAGTAATGGGAAAACCTGAAATACAAAAACAGCAGAAAACAGAAACTGGCACTGGGGTGCACTGAGTTAATAGGTTAGTTCAAATATGATCAAAAGTGTATGAAAGTGTATCAAAAGCATAGCAATATCACCCAAAACATGCATGGAGCAAGCAGAAATTATAGATACGTTTGGGACGTATCAACATCCCCAAGCTTAATTCTCGCTCGTCCTCGAGTAGGTAAATGATAACAAGCACAATTTCTGTGGTGACATGCTACCAAAGAGTCTTTCACAATCACATGACAAATGCTTATTGAGATAATGAATCTTTAGTAATTAAGTTGCCTCATGAGAATATCACAAAGAACTGAAAGTTTACAATATGATACTGAAACACCCAATAGATTTGTAGTGAGCATGGTGTGCAAACATGACAAAGTGATACCTCGCTTGCCCCCTTTAGTGAAGCAAAACATAAATGCAGGATCACCTCCGAAGTTTAAGTGACGACTAGATACAATGATTTCAGAATAAGCGATATCACAATCATGCAGAAGACAATGGTACTTTGGGACAATGCACATTACACTCAGAATGACAATCATGCTCTCAATAGTTGGTTCTTTGAAGAAAGAAGGTGGAGACTCTCCAACCGTGGATTTTGATGGCAAGGTTGAAAACCCGTGGCTGGAAGCAAAGACTAAACAAGTACCAGAGCTCGTGGTTTTAAAAACAGAGATAAAAAGCTTTTGGGAGGTGCATAATTCGTCAACGAATGCTAGTAGATAACCCAAATTACTTCTTATGCTGGACAAGTTTCGAGGAACGGCTCCCACGCGGGGACGATCACATCCCCTTAATCTCCTTTGTTTATTACTACCAGAGTTTTCTGATTTCTCATGAACAAAGCGTGAAGGAGGGTTTGTTTGTTGCTATTATCTTTTGTGAGCTGGGCGCACTCATGCCAGTCCCTCCTCGTATTAGGGGTTTGCAGATTAGACATGCAATCCCGGGGTAAAATTTGTCCAACATAAGAAGATCATGAATTACCTACTACTTCCTCATGAGCTAAAACAGAGGCACAAAAGAGAAATACTTTTGAATAATTTTGAGATGGTACAAGAAAGTCTTCGTTAGGAATGGCAAGTAAATACCATATATAGGAAGGTATGGTGGACTCATATGGCATAACTGGTTTCAAGGATTTTGGATGCACAAGCAGTCAGTCCGCTTAGTACAGGTGAAGGCTAGCAAAAGACTGGGAGCGACCAACTAAGAGAGCAATGACGGCCATAATCATGCAGAGCGACAAAGCAACATTGAATCGGGCATGGAAGTTATATCACTACTCAGAAATTAAAGATCATCAAGGCTTGATAGACTTTCTTTACAGTCTTAAATATGCGTGAGCATATGCCAAGTCAATCAAAATAAATTCTTGGAGGAAGATATCACTAAACCATACCACATCATAGGCAAACAAATCATGCTGGTACTTCAATAACACATTTAGAACCCCCAGCTATTTGAGACTAACCATAAGAAAACATGAACTACTAAGCACCATTATGCACATAGCATTTTTATCATAGACATATCAACCAGTGCCACAAAAGCCAACTCTCTTAACAAGATAAGCATGATAACTCAAGAGAGTTCCAGAAGCAACAACCTAAACAAAAGCTCTTAAAAAGATAAGCATGAAAACTAAGAGCTAAGCATGACAGCAGCTATGAAAAGATAAAGAACACACACAAGAAGATACGCATGCAAGCCTATGTTGTGTTCTACAGTGGAGTGGAGCGTGTTTCTCTCCCAAACAATGAAGGCTGGGATCCAACTTGTTAAGAACAACAAGTAAAACTAAATAAACTAAAAAGAAAAGAGCAAGACGCTCCAAGCATAGCACATAACGCATGAAGTGATAAAAATATAGTGGAAGGACGAACTGATAATTGTTGATGGAGAAGGGGATGCACGGGGGCATCCCCAAGCTTAGATGCTTGAGTCTCCTTGGATATTTCTTGGGGGTGCATGGGGGCATCCCCAAGCTTGAGCGTTTGACACTCCTGAATCTTATTTTATCATCTTCCCTCGCACACTTGAAAACTCCCTTCATACATAACTCATCATAATCTGATTAGCGAGGTTAGTACCCACAATAAAATAATTTTTCCCTACTGGAAATAAGGATAATCTTGAAGAGCTACTGTTTCTCAAGATTGCCAAAAGGTTTTTGCAAAGAAAAAGCAAGCTCAAGGTTTGCAAAACGAAGAAAAGGCAAAATAGGACAGAATCTGTGAAAAACAGACCAGCAGGTAGTAAATAATTTTTTCGGGGCACTTCTGCAACTCAAATAAAAAAGGTGATCTGGTGATTTTATTCGAATTTTTCTGTCCAAGGACGCTCGAAAGCCAATTGTATAGAGCACGCTGTCAAAACAATTCAGATCAAAAAGATGATCTGGTGATTTTATTCGAATTTTTCTGTCCAAGGACAGAATCTGTTTTCTGGACACCACGTCACAATTTTTGAACTTTCTTGCAATCGCAGGCTAAACTTGGCACAAAGCTGAAAAGAAAAGATACAATGATGTTGCTACAGTAGTAACAAACATCAAGACCACTAAGAACTGAAAGAACAAACTGAAAGCAAAGATAACAAGGGTTGTCTCCCTAGAGCTCTTTCTTTATAGCCATAAAGATAGGCTTAAGACTTTAATGATGCTCTCGTAGGAATAAGAGTTGAATAACAAAAGAGAGCATCAAGAAGCAAATACCAAACACATTTAAGCCTAACATGCTTCCTATGCAAAGTGAGTACATCAATGTCACCACGGCCATCCAAAGAGAGTACCACAATCACCACAACATATCTCAAGGATAGTCAAAGACAAGCACCAAGAGACTCTCAATCTTCAATCAACACACAAAAGAGGAAATCACTCATGAAAATATTCTTCTAATCCATATCCAATAGACCGCTGTCACCTTGGTCTTGGGGATTATACTAGATAAAGACAAGTGAGTACATCAATCCAATACAAAGAGGAAGGGGAAATACCATGGAATCACCCTAGATTAACATAGCCTATGATCACAACGAAGATCACATCATGGGAGAGAGAATTGACCACATAGCTGCTGGTAGAAACCTCAGCCCCGAGGAGGAAGTACTCCCGCATCATGGAGGGAGGAAGCAACGTCGATGGAGATGAATCCGGGGGCACTTCCCCGTCCCGGCAGGATGCCGGCACAGGAATTCTGGTCCCCCGAAACTTGGTGGCGATGGCGGCGGAGATCGGAATTGCTTCTGGAGAAAAGGGTTCTAGAATCAGGGTTTTCACGACGGGAGAATAAATAGGAGGCCAAGTAGGGCACCAGAGGAGGTGGGAGCCCCCGAGGCGGCCCCTCGGCGCGGCCAGGGGTGGGGCCGTGCCATCAGGGCGCCTGGGGCCCCTCTGGCCCCCCTCTGGCCCCACTTCTGGCACATGGAAGCTTCTGGAGCGCTGATTTTTATATATTTTTTCCGGAATTTTTCTGGCAATTTAAGTAATGGGAAAACCTGAAATACAAAAACAGCAGAAAACAGAAACTGGCACTGGGGTGCACTGAGTTAATAGGTTAGTCCAAATATGATCAAAAGTGTATGAAAGTGTATCAAAAGCATAGCAATATCACCCAAAACATGCATGGAGCAAGCAGAAATTATAGATACGTTTGGGACGTATCAACGATCAACATGGAGATGTTCACCGTTGATGACTAGTCCGTCTCACGTGATGATCGGACACGACCTAGTCGATTCAGATCATGTATCACTTAAATGACTAGAGAGATGTCTATCTGAGTGGGAGTTCATTAAATTTGATTAGATGAACTTAATTATCGTGAACATTGTGTAAATATCCTTACAATATATCTTGTAGATCAAATGTCCCACGCTAATGTTGCCCTCAACTTCAACGCGTTTCTAGAGAAAACCAAGCTGAAAGACGATGGTAGCAACTATACGGATTGGGTCCGTAACTTGAGGATCATCCTCATAGCTGCCAAGAAAGCATATGTCTTTGAAGCACCACTAGGTGACGCACCCAATTTCCCCAAAACTCAAGACGTTATGAACGTCTGGCAGTCACGTAGTGATGATTACTCCCTGGTTCAGTGGGGCATGCTTTACAGCTTAGAATCGGGGCTCCAAAAGCGTTTTGAGCAACACGGAGCATATGAGATGTTCCAAGAGCTGAAAATGGTTTTCCAAGCTCATGCCTGGGTCGAGAGATATGAAGTCTCCGACAAGTTCTACAGTTGTAAGATGGAGGAAAACAGTTCTGTCAGCGAGCATATACTCAAAATGTCTGGGTTGCACGACCGCTTGTCTCAGCTAGGAGTTAATCATCCAGATGACGCGGTCGTTGACAGAATCATCCAGTCGCTCCCATCTAGCTACAAGAGCTTTGTGATGAACTACAATATGCAAGGGATGGATAAGTCCATTTTCGAGTTATATTCAATGCTGAAATCAGCGGAGGTGGAGATCAAAAAGGAACATCAAGTGTTGATGGTGAATAAAACCACTAAGTTCAAGAAACGCAAGGGTAAGAAGAACTTCAAGAAGGATGACAAGGGAGTTGCCGCGCGCGGTAAGCCAGTTGCCGGGAAGAAGCCAAATAATGGACTCAAGCATGAGACTGAGTGCTTTTATTGCAAGGGAACGGGTCAATGGAAGTGGAATTGCCCCCAAATACTTAGCGGATAAGAAGGCCGGCAACGTCAAAGGTATATGTGATATACATGTTATTGATGTGTACCTTACCAGCGCTCGTAGTAGCTCCTGGGTATTTGATACTGGTGCAGTTGCTCACATTTATAACTCAAAGCAGGAGCTGCGGAATAAGCGGAGACTGGCGAATGACGAGGTGATGATTCACGTCGGGAATGGTTCCAAGGTCGATGTGATCGTCGTTGGCACGCTACCTCTACATCTTCCTTCAGGATTAGTTTTAAACCTCAATAATTGTTATTTAGTACCAGCTCTGAGCATGAACATTGTATCTGGATCTCGTTTAATGCGAGATGGCTACTAATTTAAATCTAAGAATAATGGTTGTTCTATTTATATGAGAGAAATGTTTTATGGTCATGCCCCACTGCTCAATGGTTTATTTTTATTAAATCTCGAACGTGATGTTACACATATTCATAGTGTGAATGCCAAAAGATGTAAGGTTGATAATGGTAGTCCCACATAGTTGTGGCACTACTGCCTTGGTCATATTGGTGTCAAACGCATGAAGAAACTCCATGCAGATGGACTTTTGGAGTCTCTTGATTATGAATCATTTGACACATGCGAACCATGCCTCTTGGACAAGATGACCAAGACTCCGTTCCCCGGAACAATGGAGCGAGCAACCAACTTGTTGGAAATCATACATACTGATGTGTGCGGTCCGATGAGCGTTGAGGCTCGTGGTGGTTATCGTTATGTTCTCACCCTCACTGATGACTTAAGTAGATATGGGTATGTCTACTAGATGAAGCACAAGTCTGAGACCTTTGAAAAGTTCAGGAATTTCAGAATGAGATTGAGAATCAACGTGACAGAAAAATAAAGTTCTTACGATCAGATCGTGGAGGAGAATATTTAAGTCACAAATTTGGCACACACCTAAGGAAATGTGGAACTGTTTCACAACTGACACCGCCTGGAACACCTCAGCATAACGGTGTGTCCGAACATCGTAATCGTACTCTGTTGGACATGGTACGATCTATGATGTCTCTTACCGATTTACCGCTATCATTTTGGGGTTATGCTTTAGAGACTGCCGCATTTACTTTAAATAGGGCACCGTCTAAATCCGTTGAGATGACACCGTATGAATTACGGTTTGGGAAGAAACCTAAGTTGTCGTTTCTAAAAGTTTGGGGATGTGATGCTTATGTCATTGTAACATCCCAAATTTTCAATTTGGAACGCTATACATTAGATCATTACGCATATCATTTTTCTTGCTTTTGGTGATCCAAGAAAAATCCTAAGCAACTCAAGGACCCTCGAAGAGAGTTGGGGATTTCAGTATTTTCAGATTTGAGGTTTCTCAAAATTTGAAAATAGGATAATTTGATTTTATTTATTTTATCTTCAAGTATTTCTATCATGAATATATGAGAGAGGGAGTAAAATGACTCTCCCAAGAATAAGAAATACGGAGGATTTAATAGAAAAATCAAACAAGTTTTATTTGGAGTTCTTTTGGAGTTTTATTTGAATTAGGAAAAATTGCATGTTTTCAAAAATTGCATTTTTGTGCCAAGAAAATGTTCATCTTGTTCTAAATATTTTATTTAGACGGTGAAAATTTGTTTTGGCAATTTTAGATTTTTATTTTATTTTCTAGATTTCTTTTTCGTAGCACCGACGTTAATTAAAAAAAAATAGGGGACCCGACCCGACTGGGCCGAAGGCTAGCCGAGCCAGGCCCAAGCCTCGCCGCACTGCCTTCCCCAGCGACGGCCGTAGCCGAGCCGGACTCCGCTGCCGCCGTGGTTGCCCCCTCCCCCAAGCCTTCTACCCCCTCCACCCCATATATAAGTGCATCCCCCCCTCTGCCGCACCCCGCCCTGCCGCCTCGCAGCCGCCGCCGCAAGCCGCCGCCCGCCCCAAGCCGCCGCCGCCGCCGCAAGTCGCCGCCCCACCGCCTTGCCACAGCCTGCCGCCCCGCTGCTGCTCCTGCTGCCCACCGCCACCACCGCCGCCGCAGCCGCCCCGCCGCCGGTCGTCGACGAGGTAGCCGCCCGGTTCTTCTCTTAAAGACCGTTGGTTTTTTAGAACCCTAGTCGGTTTTTCTTTAGATCGGTTTTCTATTTTTTTCCGGTTTAGTTAATTAGTAAACGTTCACCCGTTCGTTCGTTCTAACGAACGAGTTCATCGTTTAGCCTCAGCTGACGAACGTTCATTCGTTAAAGCTGTAGTAGTTTTCTTTTTCTAGTTTATTTTCTGATCGCGATCTCTGATCCGATCTTTGTTTTAGTTTATCTTTTCGTTCGTTTACCGGAATCAGGTGATTCAAGCGCCTGGAGTTTCATCTCGAAATTCTCTTTCCGTTTAACCTAGTCACTCTAGCGTTTGCCTCTGCTAAATTTGGACTTAGGTCCAGATTGGTTCGGTAGTTGTTTTTCTTTCGCCGTTTGCCCTTCGTTGCTTTTCTTTTGCCGTTTCTTTTGCAAACCGGAGTTCTTAAGTTGAACCTTCTGGTTAGATCTCTAATTTGAGTTTTACCCGTGCATTAGTTAAGTACTTTTTGTGTCCTTGTTTGTTTGCGATAGAGTACCCGGAGTGCGCCGCTTGCTACTTTGAATCTTTAGGTTTTGCGGATCATCAACAAGGCAAGTAACACTTTGATCATACTTTCCAATTACCCAGTTTTCATTGCATTAGTCAAACCCTCACACATTGCATGAGTAGGATCAATTAACTTGTGGGACTGGGAAGTAGATTGAGGTAGTACCTATTACCTGCATTACATTCAAACCTTTGGGAGTGTTGGGGAACGTAGCAGAATTCAAAAAATTTCTACGCTTTCACCAAGATCAATCTAAGGAGACATCTAGCAACGAGCATATTAGAGTGCACCTACATACCCTTTTGTAGATCGCGAGCGGAAGCGTTCGAAGCAACGTGGATGAAGTAGTCGTACTCTTCACGTTCTTCGTCACCGATGATCTAGCGCCGAACGGACGGCACCTCCACGTTCAACACACGTCCGGTACAGCAACGTCACTGTTGGGGAACGTAGCATAATTCAAAAAATTTCTACGCCTTCACAAAGATCCAACTATGGAGACATCTAGCAACGAGCAAGTAAGAGTGCATCTACATACCGTTATGAAGATTGCGAGCGGAAGCTTTCGAAGAAGCGTGGATGAAGTAGTCGTACTCTTCACATTCTTCGTCACCGATGATCTAGCGCCGAACGGACGGCACCTCCGCGTTCAACACACGTCCGGTGCAGCAACGTCACCTCCTTGTTGATCCAGCAAGGGGGGAGGAGAAGTCGTCAGAGATCCGGCAGCACGACGGCGTGATGACGGATGCAGTGGAGATCGCAGCAGGGCTTCGCCGGGCGCCCTAGGTGGGAGTATGGAGGTGTGACGGGAGGGGGAGAGGCGCCAGGGCAAGGGTGCGGCAGCCCTCTCCCCTCCCACATATATATAGGGGTCCAGGGGGTGCGCCAGGGCCCCTGCAGATCCAATCTGCAGGGGGGGCGGCAGCCAGGGGGGAGTCCTTGCCCCCCAAGGCAAGTGGTGGCCCCCCCTCCCCGTAGGGTTTTAACCCCAGGCGCATGGGGAGGTGGGCCCCTAGTGGTGCGCCCGCCCAGAGGGGCTGGACACTTCCCCTTGCGGCCTAGGGGCCCCACCGGGATGGGTGGCCCCACCCGGTGGACCCCCGGGGCCCCTCCGGTGGTCCCGGGACGCTCCCGGTGACCCCCGGAGATCACCCGATGGCCGAAACTGGACTTCCTATATATCAATCTTTACCTCCGGACCATTCCGGAACTCCTCGTGATGTCCGGGATCTCATCCGGGACTCCGAACAACTTTCGGGTTTCCACGTGCATTTATCTCTACGACCCTAGCGTTACTGAACCTTAAGTGTGTAGACCCTACGGGTTCGGGAGACACGTAGACATGACCGAGACCACTCTCCGGTCAATAACCAACAGCGGGATCTGGATACCCATGTTGGTTCCCACGTGTTCCTCGATGATCTTCATCGGATGAACCACCGTGTCAAGGATTCACTCAATCCCGTATGTTATTCCCTTTGTCCATCGGTACGGTACTTGCCCGAGATTCGATCGTCGGTATTCCCGATACCTTGTTCAATCTCGTTATGGCAAGCCTCTTTACTCGATCCGTAATCCATCATCCCGTGACTAACTACTTAGTCACATTGAGCTCATAATGATGATGTCTTACCGAGTGGGCCCAGAGGTACCTCTCCGTCATACGGAGTGACAACATCCCAGTCTCAGTTCGTACCAACTCAACAGACACTTTCGGAGATACCCGATGCGTACCTTTATAGCCACCCAGTTACGTTGTGACGGTTGGCACACCCAAAGTACTCCTACGGTATCCGGGAGTTGTACAACCTCATGGTCTAAGGAATAAATACTTGACACCGAAAAGCTTATGCATTACGAACTATACGATCTCGTGTTATGCTCAAGTTTGGGTCTTGTCCATCACATCATTCTCCTAATGATGTGATCCCGTTATCACCGACTTCTCATGTCCATGGTCAGGAAACCGTGACCATCTGTTGATCAACGAGCTGGTAACTAGAGGCCTACCAGGGACTCATTGTGGTCTATGTATTCACACATGTATCGCTGTTTCCGTACAATACAATTCAAGCATGAATAACAGACAATTATCATGAACAAGGAGATATAATAATAATGCCTTTATTATTGCCTCTAGGGCATATCTCCAACAGTCACCTCCTTCTTGATCCAGCAAAGGGGGAGGAGAGGTCATCGGAGATCCAGCAGCATGACGGCGTGATGGTGGATGCAGCGGGAAATCCTGCAGGGCTTCGTCGGCGCCCTACGGAGGAGGAGGAAGGTGTGACGGGTGGGGGAGAGGCGCCAGAGACTTGGGTGCGGCTGCCCTCTCCCCCCCACTATATATAGGGGCCAGGGGGGGCGCCGGCCCTGGCAGATCCCATCTGCAAGGGGGGGCGGCGGCCTAGGGGGGAAACTTGCCTCCCAAGGCATAGGGGGCGCCCCCTCCCCTAGGGTTTCAACCCTAGGCGCATGGAGGGGGGGCCCAAGTTGTGCACCAGCCCACCAGGGGCTGGCCCCTTCCCTCTTGCGGCCTAGGGGACCCACCGGGATGGGTGGCCCCACCCGGTGGACCCCCGGGACCCCTCCGGTGGTCCCGGGACACTCCCGGTGACCCCCGGAGTTCACCCAGTGGCCGAAACTGGACTTCCTATATATCATTCTTTACCTCCGGACCATTCCGGAACTCCTCGTCACGTCGGGGATCTCATCCGGGACTCCGAACAACTTTCGGGTTTCCACGTGCATGTATCTCTACGACCCTAGCGTCACCGAACCTTAAGTGTGTAGACCCTACGGGTTCGGGAGACACGTAGACATGACCGAGACCACTCTCCGGTCAATAACCAACAGCGGGATCTGGATACCCATGTTGGTTCCCACGTGTTCCTCGATGATCTTCATCGGATGAACCACCGTGTCAAGGATTCACTCAATCCCGTATGTTATTCCCTTTGTCCATCGGTACGGTACTTGCCCGAGATTCGATCGTCGGTATTCCCAATACCTTGTTCAATCTCGTTATGGCAAGTCTCTTTACTCGATCCGTAATACATCATCCCGTGACTAACTACTTAGTCACATTGAGCTCATTATGATGATGTATTACCGAGTGGGCCCAGAGGTACCTCTCCGTCACACGGAGTGACAATATCCCAGTCTCGGTTCGTACCAACTCAACAGATACTTTCGGAGATACCCGATGCGTACCTTTATAGCTACCCAGTTACGTTGTGACGGTTGGCACACCCAAAGCACTCCTACGGTATCCGGGAGTTGTACAACCTCATGGTCTAAGGAATAAATACTTAACACCGAAAAGCTTATGCATTACGAACTATACGATCTCGTGTTATGCTCAAGTTTGGGTCTTGTCCATCACATCATTCTCCTAATGATGTGATCCCGTTATCACCGACATCTCATGTCCATGGTCAGGAAACCATGACCATCTGTCGATCAACGAGCTGGCTACTAGAGGCCTACCAGGGACTCATTGTGATCTGTGCATTCACACATGTATCGCTGTTTCCGTACAATACAATTCAAGCATGAATGACAGACAATTATCATGAATAAGGAGATATAATAATAATGCTTTTATTATTGCCTCTAGGGCATATCTCCAACAGTCTCCCACTTGCACTAGAGTCAATAATCTAGTTACATTGTGATGAATCGAACACCCATAGAGTTCTGGTGTTGATCATGTTTTGCTCGTGAAAGAGGTTTAGTCAACGGGTCTGCTACATTCAGATCCGTATGCACTTTACAAATATCTATGTCTCCATCCTGAACATAATTCCGGATGGAGTTGAAACGGCGCTTGATGTGCTTGGTCTTCTTGTGAAACCTGGGCTCCTTGGTAATAGCAATAGCACCAGTGTTGTCACAGAAGAGAGTCATCGGGCTTGACGCGCTTGGAATGACTCCTAGGTCGGTGATGAACTCCTTCATCCAGACTCCTTCCTGCGCTGCTTCAGAAGCAGCTATGTACTCCGCTTCACATGTAGATGCTGCCACCACGCTTTGCTTGCAACTGCACCAGCTGACTGCCCCTCCATTCAAAATATACACGTATCCGGTTTGTGACTTAGAGTCATCCAGATCTGTGTCGAAGCTAGCATCGACGTAACCCTTTACGACGAGCTCTTCGTCACCTCCATAAACGAGAAACATATCCTTAGTCCTTCTCAGGTACTTTAGGATGTTCTTGACCGCTGTCCAGTGTTCCGTACCGGGATCACTTTGGTACCTCCCTACCAAACTTATGGCAAGGTTCACATCAGGTCTGGTACACAGCATGGCATACATGATAGAACCTATGGCCGAGGCATAGGGAATGACACTCATCTTTTCTCTATCTTCTGCCGTGGTCGGCGACTGAGCTTTGCTCAATCTCATACCTTGCAAAACAGGCAAGAATCCTTTCTTTGACTGATCCATATTGAACTTCTTCAATATTTTGTCAAGGTATGTACTTTGTGAAAGACCAATGAGGCGTCTCGATCTATCTCTATAGATTTTGATGCCTAATATGTAAGCAGCTTCTCCAAGGTCCTTCATTGAAAAACTTTTATTCAAGTAGGCCTTTACATTTTCCAAGAATTCTATATCATTTCCCATCAGCAATATGTCATCCACATATAATATGAGAAATGCTACAGAGCTCCCACTCACTTTCTTGTAAATACAGGCTTCTCCATAAGTCTGTATAAAGCCAAACGCTTTGATCACCTCATCAAAGCGAATATTCCAACTCCGAGATGCTTGCACCAGCCCGTAAATCGAGCGCTGGAGCTTGCATACCTTGTTAGCGTTCTCTGGATTGACAAAACCTTCCGGTTGCATCATATACAACTCTTCCTTGAGGAAGCCATTAAGGAATGTTGTTTTGACATCCATTTGCCATATCTCATAATCATAGAATGCGGCAATAGCTAACATGATTCTGACTGACTTCAGCATCGCTACGGGAGAGAAAGTCTCATCGTAGTCAATCCCTTGAACTTGTCGATAACCCTTAGCGACAAGCCGAGCTTTATAGATGGTCACATTACCATCCGCGTCTGTCTTCTTCTTAAATATCCATTTGTTTTCTATGGCGTGCCTATCATCAGGCAAGTCCACCAAAGTCCATACTTTGTTTTCATACATGGATTCTATCTCGGATTTCATGGCTCCAAGCCATTTATTGGAATCTGGGCCCGCCATCGCTTCTTCATAGTTCGAAGGTTCACCGTTGTCTAACAACATGATTTCCAGTACAGGGTTGCCATACCACTCTGGTGCGGAACGTACCCTTGTGGACCTTCGAAGTTCAGTAGTAACTTGATCTGTTTCTTCATGATCATTATCATCAACTTCCTCCCTTGTCGGTGTAGGCACCTCAGGAACAGTTTCCTGTGCTGCGCTACTTTCCGGTACAGGAGTGGTGACTATCACTTCATCAAGTTCTACTTTCCTCCCACTCACTTCTTTCGAGAGAAACTCTTTCTCCAGAAAGTATCCATTCTTGGCAACAAAGACTTTGCTTTTGGATCTGTGGTAGAAGGTGTACCCAATTGTTTCCTTTGGGTATCCTATGAAGACGCATTTTTCCGATTTGGGTTCGAGCTTTTCAGGTTGAAGTTTCTTGACATAAGCATCGCAACCCCAAACTTTCAGAAACGACAGCTTCGGTTTCTTGCCAAACCAAAGTTCATATGGAGTCGTCTCAACGGATTTTGACGGAGCCCTATTTAAAGTGAATGCGGCAGTCTCTAAAGCATAACCCCAAAAAGATAGCGGTAAGTCGGTGAGGGACATCATAGATCGCACCATGTCCAACAGAGTACGATTTCGACGTTCGGACACACCGTTACGTTGAGGTGTTCCGGGCGGTGTCAATTGTGAAACAATTCCACAGCTTCTAAGGTGTGTGCCAAATTCATGACTTAAATATTCACCCCCACGATCTGATCGCAAGAACTTTATTTTTCTGTCACGTTGATTCTCAACCTCATTCTGAAATTCCTTGAACTTTTCAAAGGTCTCAGACTTGTGTTTCATCAAATAGATATACCCATATCTACTCAAGTCATCCGTGAGGGTGAGAACATAACGGTAGCCTCTGCGAGCCTCAACACTCATTGGACCGCACACATCAGTATGTATGATTTCCAACAAGTTGGTTGCTCGCTCCATTGTTCCGGAGAACGGAGTCTTGGTCATCTTGCCCAAAAGGCATGGTTCGCACGTGTCAAATGATTCATAATCAAGAGACTCTAGAAGTCCATCCGAATGGAGCTTCTTCATACGTTTGACACCAATATGACCAAGGCGGCAATGCCACAAGTATGTGGGACTATCATTATCAACTTTACATCTTTTGGCATCTACACTATGAATATGTGTATCACTACGTTCGAGATTCATCAAAAATAAACCATTGACCAGCGGGGCATGACCATAAAACATATCTCTCAAATAAATAGAACAACCATTATTCTCCGATTTGAAAGAATATCCATCTCGCATAAGACGAGATCCAGAAACAATGTTCATGCTCAAAGCTGGTACTAAATAACAATTATTCAGGTTCAAAACTAATCCCGAGGGTAGATGTAGAGGTATCGTGCCGACGGCGATCACATCGACCTTGGAACCATTCCCGACGCGCATCGTCACCTCATCCTTCGCCAGTCTCCTTTTATTCCGCAGCTCCTGTTTTGAGTTACAAATGTGAGCAACTGCACCGGTATCGAATACCCAGGAGCTACTACGAGTGCTGGTAAGGTACACATCAATAACATGTATATCATATATACCTTTGACGTTGCCGGCCTTCTTGTCTGCTAAGTATTTGGGGCAGTTCCGCTTCCAGTGACCCGTTCCCTTGCAATAAAAACTCTCAGTCTCTGGCTTGGGTCCATACTTTGGCTTCTTCCCAGCAACAGGCTTGCCAGGCGCGGCAACTTGCTTGCCGTCCTTCTTGAAGTTCTTCTTACCCTTGCCTTTCTTGAACTTAGTGGTTTTATTGACCATCAACACTTGATGTTCTTTCTTGATGTCAACCTCCGCTGATTTCAGCATCGAATACACCTCGGGAATGGACTTCTCCATCCCCTGCATATTGAAGTTCAGCACGAAGCTCTTGAAGCTTGGTGGGAGCGACTGGAGGATTCTGTCAACGACCGCTTCATCTGGGAGATTCATTCCCAGCTGAGACAAGCGGTTGTGCAATCCTGAAATCTTGAGGATGTGCTCACTGACAGAACTGTTCTCCTCCATCTTACAGCTGTAGAATGCGTCGGAGACATCATATCTCTCGACTCGGGCATGAGCTTGGAAAACCATTTTCAGCTCTTCGAATATCTCGTATGCTCCATGGTGCTCAAAACGCTTTTGCAGCCCCGATTCTAAACTGTAAAGCATGCCGCACTGAACCAGGGAGTAATCATCACTACGCGACTGCCAGGCGTTCAAAACGTCTTGGGTCGCCGGGAGAGCGGGTGCATCACCTAGCGGTGCTTCTAGGACATAAGTTCTCTTGGCAGCTATGAGGATGATCCTCAGGTTACGGACCCAATCCGTATAGTTGCTACCATCGTCTTTCAGCTTGGTTTTCTCTAGGAACGCGTTGAAGTTGAGGGAAACCTGAGCGTGGGCCATTTGATCTACAAGAGATATTGTAAAGAATTTAGACTAAGTTCATGATAATTAAGTTCATCTTAATCAAATTTTAACGAACTCCCACTCAGAATGACATCTCTCAAGTCATCTAAGTGATACACGATCCGAATCGAGTAGTCCGTGTCCGATCATCACGTGAGACGGACTAGTCATAAACGGTGAACATCTTCATGTTGATCGTATCTTCTATACGACTCGTGTTCGACCTCTCGGTCTTCCGTGTTCCGAGGCCATGTCTGTACATGCTAGGCTCGTCAAGTGAACCCTAAGTGTATCGCGTGTGTAAATCTGTCTTACACCCGTTGTATGTGAACGTTAGAACCTATCACACCCGATCATCACGTGGTGCTTCGGAACAACGAGCTTTAGCAATGGTGCACAGTTAGGGGAAACACATTACTTGAAATTTTAGTGAGAGATCATCTTATTTACTACCGTCGTTCTAAGTAAACAAGATGCAAAAACATGATAAACATCACATGCAATCAATTATAGTGACATGATATGGCCAATATCATCTTGCTCCTTGGATCTCCATCTTCGGGGCACCATGATCATCTTGTCACCGGCTCGACACCATGATCTTCATCATCATGATCTCCATCATCGTGTCTAGAAGAAGTCGTCATGCCAACTATTACTTCTACTACTATAGCTAACGTTTAGCAATGAAGTAAAGTAATTACATGGCGTTATTCAGTGACACGCAGGTCATACAATAATTAAGACAACTCCTATGGCTCCTGCCGGTTGTCAAGTTCATCGACATGCAAGTCGTGATTCCCTATTACAAAAACATGATCAATCTCATACATCACATATATCATTCATCACATCTTCGTTCTTGGCCATACCACGTCACAAAACACATGCTGCAAAAACAAGTTAGACGTCCTCTAATTGTTGTTGCAAGTTTTACGTGGCCTCTATAGGATTTCTAGCAAGAACGTTTCTTACCTACGCCAAAACCACAACGTGATTTGTCAACTTCTATTTACCCTTCATAAGGACCCTTTTCATCGAATCCGATCCGACTAAAGTAGGAGAGACAGACACCCGCCAGCCACCTTATGCATCTAGTGCATGTCTGTCGGTGGAACCAGTCTCACGTAAGCGTACGTGTAAGGTCGGTCCGGGCCGCTTCATCCCACAATACCGCCGAATCAAGATTGACTAGTAACGGTAAGAAAGTTGAACAAGATCATACGCCCACAACTGCTTTGTGTTCTACTCGTGCCAAGATGCTACGCATAAAACCTAGGTTCAGATGCCACTGTTGGGGAACGTAGCATAAATCAAAAAATTTCTACGTCTTCACCAAGATCCAAGTATGGAGACATCTAGCAACGAGTGACTTAGAGTGCATCAACATACCGTTATGAAGATTGCGTGCGGAAGCTTTCAACGAAGCAAGGATGAAGTAGTCGTACTCTTCACGTTCTTCGTCACCGATGATCTAGCGTCGAACGGACGGCACCTCCGCGTTCAACACACGTACGGTGCAGCAACGTCTCCTCCTTCTTGATCCAGCAAGGGGGGAGGAGAAGTCGTCAGAGATCCGGCAGCACGACGGCGTGATGACGGATGCAGTGGATGTCGCAGCAGGGCTTCGCCGGGCTGCCCTGCGTTGGGAGTATGGGGTGTGACGGGAGGGGGAGAGGCGCCAGGGATCAGGTGCGGCTGCCCTCTCCCCCCCCACATATATATAGGGGCCAGGGGGGGCGCCTGGACCCCCTGCAGATCCAATCTGCAAGGGGGCGGCGGCCAAGGGGGGGTTCCTTGCCCCCCAAGGCAAGTGGAGCCCCCCTCCCCTTTAGGGTTGGAACCCTAGGCGCAGGGGAGGTGGGCCCCCCTATGGTGGTGCGCCAGCCCAGAGGGCTGGTCACATCCCCTCGTGACCTAGGGGCCCCACCGGGATGGGTGGCCCCACCCGGTGGACCCCCGGGGCCCCTCCGGTGGTCCCGGGACGCTCCCGGTGACCCCCGGAGATCACCCGTTGGCCGAAACTGGACTTCCCATATATCAATCTTTACCTCCGGACCATTCCGGAACTCCTCGTGACGTCCGGGATCACATCCGGGACTCCGAACAACATTCGGGTTTCCACGTGCATTAATCTCTATGACCCGAGCGTTACCGAACCTTAAGTGTGTAGACCCTACGGGTTCGGGAGACACGTAGACATGACCGAGACCACTCTCCGGTCAATAACCAACAGCGGGATCTGGATACCCATGTTGGTTCCCACGTGTTCCTCGATGATCTTCATCGGATGAACCACCGTGTCAAGGATTCACTCAATCCCGTATGTTATTCCCTTTGTCCATCGGTACGGTACTTGCCCGAGATTCGATCGTCGGTATTCCCAATACCTTGTTCAATCTCGTTATGGCAAGTCTCTTTACTCGATCCGTAATCCATCATCCCGTGACTAACTACTTAGTCACATTGAGCTCATTATGATGATGTATTACCGAGTGGGCCCAGAGGTACCTCTCCGTCACACGGAGTGACAATATCCCAGTCTCGGTTCGTACCAACTCAACAGATACTTTCGGAGATACCCGATGCATACCTTTATAGCCACCCAGTTACGTTGTGACGGTTGGCACACCCAAAGCACTTACGGTATCCGGGAGTTGTACAACCTCATGGTCTAAGGAATAAATACTTGACACCGAAAAGCTTATGCATTACGAACTATACGATCTCGTGTTATGCTCAAGTTTGGGTCTTGTCCATCACATCATTCTCCTAATGATGTGATCCCGTTATCACCGACATCTCATGTCCATGGTCAGGAAACCATGACCATCTGTCGATCAACGAGCTGGCTACTAGAGGCCTACCAGGGACTCATTGTGATCTGTGCATTCACACATGTATCGCTGTTTCCGTACAATACAATTCAAGCATGAATGACAGACAATTATCATGAATAAGGAGATATAATAATAATGCTTTTATTATTGCCTCTAGGGCATATCTCCAACACTATGTACTCCGCTTCACATGTAGAATGCGCCATGACGCTGTGCTTGCAACTGCACCAGCTGACTGCTCCACCATTCAAAATATACATGTATCCGGTTTGTGACTTAGAGTCATCCAGATCTGTGTTGAAGCTAGCATCGACGTAACCCTTTACGACGAGCTCTTCGTCACCTCCATAAACGAGAAACATATCCTTAGTCCTCTTCAGGTACTTTAGGATGTTCTTAACCGCTGTCTAGTGTTCCATACCGGGATCACTTTGGTACCTCCCTACCAAACTTATGGCAAGGTTCACATCAGGTCTAGTACACAGCATGGCATACATGATAGAACCTATGGCCGAGGCATAGGGTATGACACTCATCTTTTCTCTATCTTCTGCCGTGGTCGGCGACTGAGCCTTGCTCAATCTCATACCTTGCAAAACAGGCAAGAACCCCTTCTTGGACTGATCCATATTGAACTTCTTCAATATCTCGTCAAGGTATGTACTTTGTGAAAGACCGATGAGGCGTCTTGATCTATCTCTATAGATTTTGATGCCTAATATGTAAGCTGCTTCTCCAAGGTCCTTCATTGAAAAACTCTTATTCAAGTAGGCCTTTACACTTTCCAAGAATTCTATATCATTTCCCATGAGCAATATGTCATCCACATATAATATGAGAAATGCTACAGAGCTCCCACTCACTTTCTTGTAGATACATGCTTCTCCATAAGTCTGTATAAAGCCAAACGCTTTGATCACATCATTAAAGCGAATATTCCAGCTCCGAGATGCTTGCACCAGCCCGTAGATCGAGCGCTGGAGCTTGCATACCTTGTTAGCATTTTCCGAATCGACAAAACCTTCCGGCTGCATCATATACAACTCTTCCTTGAGGAAGCCATTAAGGAAAGCGGTTTTGACATCCATTTGCCATATCTCATAATCATAGAATGCGGCAACAGCTAACATGATTCTGACTGACTTCAGCATCGCTACGGGAGAGAAAGTCTCGTCGTAGTCAATCCCTTGAACTTGTCGATAACCCTTAGCGACAAGCCAAGCCTTATAGATGGTCACATTACCATCCCCGTCTGTCTTCTTCTTAAAAATCCATTTATTTTCTATGGCGTGCCTATCATCAGGCAAGTCCACCAAAGTCCATAATTTGTTTTCATACATGGATTCTATCTCGGATTTCATGGCTCCAAGCCATTTATTGGAATCCGGGCCCGCCATCGCTTCTTCATAGTTCGAAGGTTCACCATTGTCTAACAACATGATATTCATGACAGGGTTGCCGTACCACTCTGGTGCGGAACGTGCCCTTGTGGACCTTCGAAGTTCAGTAGTAACTTGATCTCTTTCTTCATGATCATCATCATTAACTTCCTCCCTTGTCAGTGCAGGCACCTCAGGAACAATTTCCTGCGCTGCGCTACTTTCTGGTCCAGGAGGGGTGACTGTCACCTCATCAAGTTCTACTTTCCTCCCACTCACTTCTTTCGAGAGAAACTCTTTCTCCAGAAAGGATCCATTCTTGGCAACAAAGACCTTGCCTTCGGATCTGTGGTAGAAGGTGTACCCAATCGTATCCTTGGGTATCCTATGAAGACGCATTTTTCCGATTTGGGTTCGAGCTTTCCAGGTTGAAGTTTCTTGACATAAGCATCGCAACCCCAAACTTTCAGAAACGACAGCTTCGGTTTCTTGCCAAACCAAAGTTCATACGGTGTCGTCTCAACGGATTTCGACGGAGCCCTATTTAAAGTGAATGCGGCAGTCTCTAAAGCATAACCCCAAAAAGATAGTGGTAAATCGGTAAGGGACATCATAGATCGCACCATGTCCAACAGAGTACGATTTCGACGTTCGGACACACCGTTACGCTGAGGTGTTCCGGGCGGTGTCAATTGTGAAACAATTTCACATTTACTAAGGTGCGTGCCAAATTCATGACTCAAATATTCACCCCCACGATCCGATCGTAAGAACTTTATTTTCTTGTCTCGTTGATTCTCAACCTCATTCTGAAATTCCTTGAACTTTTCAAAAGTCTCAGATTTGTGCTTCATCAAGTAGATATACCCATATCTACTCAAGTCATCCGTGAGGGTGAGGACATAACGATAGCCTCCGCGAGCCTCAACACTCATTGGACCGCACACATCGGTATGTATGATTTCCAATAAGTTGGTTGCTCGCTCCATTGTTCCGAAGAACGGAGTCTTGGTCATCTTGCCCAAGAGGCATGGTTCGCACGTGTCAAATGATTCATAATCAAGAGACTCCAGAAGTCCATCAGCATGAAGCTTCTTCATACGTTTGACACCAATATGACCAAGGCGGCAATGCCACAAGTATGTGGGACTATCATTATCAACTAAACATCTTTTGGCATTCACACTATGAATATGTGTATCATCACGATCGAGATTCATCAAAAATAAACCATTGACCAGTGGGGCATGACCATAAAACATATCTCTCAAATAAATAGAACAACCATTATTCTCAGATTTAAATGAGTAGCCATCTCGCATAAGACGAGATCCAGATACAATGTTCATGCTCAAAGTTGGTACTAAATAACAATTATTGAGGTTTAAAACTAATCCCGAGGGTAGATGTAGAGGCAGCTTGCCGACGGCGATCACATCGACCTTGGAACCATTCCCGACATGCATCGTCACCTCGTCCTTCGCCAGTCTCCGCTTATTCCGCAACTCCTGCTTAGAGTTACAAATATGAGCAACTGCACCGGTATCGAATACCTAGGATCTACTACGAGCGCTGGTAACGTACACATCAATAACATGTATATCACATATACCTTTGACGTTGCCGGCCTTCTTGTCCGCTAAGTATTTGGGGCAGTTCCGCTTCCAGTGACTCGTTCCCTTGCAATAAAAGCACTCTGTCTCAGGCTTGGGTCCATACTTTGGCTTCTTCCCGACAACAGGCTTACCGGGCGCGGCAACTCCCTAGCGGTCCTTCTTGAAGTTCTTCTTACCCTTGCCCTTCTTGAACTTAGTGGTTTTATTGACCATCAACACTTGATGTTCTTTCTTGATATCCACCTCCGCTGATTTCAGCATCGAATACACCTCGGGAATGGACTTCTCCATCCCCTGCATATTGAAGTTTAACACGAAGCTCTTGTAGCTTGGTGGGACCGACTGGAGGATTCTGTCAACGACCGCTTCATCTGGGAGATTCATTCCCAACTGAGACAAGCGGTTGTGCAACCCAGAAATCTTGAGGATGTGCTCACTGACAGAAGTGTTTTCCTCCATCTTACAGCTGTAGAATGCGTCAGAGACGTCATATCTTTCGACTCGGGCATGAGCTTGGAAAACCATTTTCAGCTCTTGGAACATCTCATATGCCCCGTGGTGCTCAAAATGCTTTTGGAGCCCCGATTCTAAGCTGTAAAACATGCCGCACTGAACCAGGGAGTAATCATCACAACGCGATTGCCAAGCGTTCATAACATCTTGGTTTGCCGGGGCGGGAGCGTCACCTAGCGGTGCATCTAGGACATAAGTTTTCTTGGCAGCTATGAGGATGATCCTCAGGTTACGGACCCAGTCCGTGTAGTTGCTACCATCGTCTTTCAGCTTGGATTTCTCTAGGAATGCGTTAAAGTTGAGGGTGACAAGAGCGTGGGCCATTTGATCTACAAGAGATATTGTAAAGAATTTAGACTATGTTCATGATAACTAAGTTCATCTTAATCAAATTTTAATGAACTCCCACTCAGATTGACATCTCTCTCGTCATCTAAGTGATACACGATCCGAATCGACTAGCCCGTGCCCGATCATCACGTGAGACGGACTAGTCATCAACGGTGAACATCTTCATGTTGATCGTATCTTCTATACGACTCGTGTTCGACCTTTCGGTCTTCCGTGTTCCGAGGCCATGTCTATACATGCTAGGCTCGTCAAGTGAACCCTAAGTGTATTGCGTGTGTAAATCTGGCTTACACCCGTTGTATGCGAACTTTAGAACCTATCACACCCGATCATCACGTGGTGCTTCGGAACAACGATCCTTAGCAACGGTGCACAGTTAGGGGGAACACAATTCTTGAAATTTTTAGTGAGAGATCAACTTATTTACTATCGTTGTTCTAAGTAAACAAGATGCATAAACATGATAAACATCACATGCAATCAATTAAAGTGACATGATATGGCCAATATCATCTTGCTCCTTGGATCTCCATCTTCGGGGCACCATGATCATCTTTGTCACCGGCTCGACACCATGATCTCCATCATCGTGTCTTGAAGAAGTCGTCACGCCAACTATTACTTCTGCTACTATGGCTAACGTTTAGCAATAAAGTAAAGTAATTACATGGCGTTATTCAGTGACACGCAGGTCATACAATAATTAAGACAACTCCTATGGCTCCTGCCGGTTGTCAAATTCATCGACATGCAAGTCGTGATTCCCTATTACAAGAACATGATCAATCTCATACATCACATATATCATTCATCACATCTTCTTGGCCATACCATATCACATAGCACATGTTGCAAGAACAAGTTAGACGACCTCTAATTGTTGTTGCAAGTTTTTTACGTGGCTTCTATAGGTTTCCTAGCAAGAACGTTTCTTACCTACGCCAAAACCACAACGTGATTTGTCAATTTCTATTTACCCTTCATAAGGACCCTGTTCATCGAATCCGATCCGACTAAAGTGGGAGAGACAGACACCCGCCAGCCACCTTATGCATCTAGTGCATGTCTGTCGGTGGAACTAGTCTCACGTAAGCGTATGTGTAAGGTCGGTCCGGGCCGCTTCATCCCACAATACCGCCAGATCAAGATTAGACTAGTAACGGCAAGAAAGTTGAGCAAACTCAACGCCCACAACTGCTTTGTGTTCTACTCGTGCAAGATGCTACGCAAAAGACCTAGCTCAGATGCCACTGTTGGGGAAAGTAGCAGAATTAAAAAAAATTCTACGCTTTCACCAAGATCAATCTAAGGAGACATCTAGCTACGAGCATATTAGAGTGCATCTACATACCCTTTGGTAGATCGTGAGCGGAAGCGTTTGAAGCAACGTGGATGAAGTAGTCGTACTCTTCGCGTTCTTCGTCACCGATGATCTAGCGCCGAACGGACGGCACCTCCGCGTTCAACACACGTTCGGTACAGCAACGTCACCTCCTTCTTGATCCAGCAAGGGGGGAGGAGAGGTCGTCGGAGATCCAGCAGGACGACGGCGTGATGGTGGATGAAGCGGGAAATCCTGCAGGGCTTCGCCGGCGCCCTGCGGAGGAGGAGGAAGGTGTGACGGGAGGGGGAGAGGCGCCAGAGACTTGGGTGCGGCTGCCCTCTCCCCCCCACTATATATAGGGGCCAGGGGGGGCGCCGGCCCTGGCAGATCCCATCTGCAAGGGGGGGCGGCGGCCTAGGGGGGAAACTTGCCCCCCAAGGCATAGGGGCGCCCCCCTCCCCTAGGGTTTCAACCCTAGGCGCATGGAGGGGGGCCCAAGTGGTGCGCCAGCCCACCAGGGCTGGCCCCTTCCCTCTTGCGGCCTAGGGGACCCACCGGGATGGGTGGCCCCACCCGATGGACCCCCGGGACCCCTCCGGTGGTCCCGGGACACTCCCGATGACCCCCGGAGTTCACCCGATGGCCGAAACTGGACTTCCTATATCATTCTTTACCTCCGTACCATTTCGGAACTCCTCGTCACGTCCGGGATCTCATCCGGGACTCCGAACAACTTTCGGGTTTCCACGTGCATGTATCTCTACGACCCTAGCGTCACCAAACCTTAAGTGTGTAGACCCTACGGGTTCGGGAGACACGTAGACATGACCGAGACCACTCTCCGGTCAATAACCAACAGCGGGATCTGGATACCCATGTTGGTTCCCACGTGTTCCTCGATGATCTTCATCGGATGAACCACTGTGTCAAGGATTCACTCAATCCTGTATGTCATTCCCTTTGTCCATCGGTAGGTACTTGCCCGAGATTCGATCGTCGGTATTCCCGATACCTTGTTCAATCTCGTCATGGCAAGTCTCTTTACTCGATCCGTAATCCATCATCCCGTGACTAACTCCTTAGTCACCTTGAGCTCATTATGATGATGTCTTACCGAGTGGGCCCAGAGGTACCTCTCCGTCGTACGGAGTGACAACATCCCAGTCTCGGTTCGTGCCAACTCAACAGACACTTTCAGAGATACCCATTGCGTACCTTTATAGCCACCCAGTTACGTTGTGATGTTTGGTACACCCAAAGTATTCCTACGGCATCCGGGAGTTGCACATCCTTATGGTCTAAGGAATAAATACTTGACACCGAAAAGCTTATGCATTACGAACTATACGATCTCGTGCTAGGCTCAGAATTGGGTCTTGTCCATCACATCATTCTCCTAATGATGTGATCCCATTATCACTGACATCATATGTCCATGGTCAGGAAACCGTGACCATCTGTTGATCAACGAGCTAGTAACTAGAGGCTTACCGGAGACTCATTGTGGTCTATATATTCACACATGTATCGCTGTTTCCGTACAATACAATTCAAGCATGAATAACAGACAATTATCATGAACAAGGAAATATAATAATAATACTTTTATTATTGCCTCTAGGGCATATTTCCAATAGGGAGTTACTTCTACGTTTGCTGTTAGGCCCTGCTATGCTCGTAGACGTGGATTGGGTGAGTGTATCCATGACAGATGTGAGTTGTTATTTAATGGTTCAACTTAAGGTGGCAACATTAACACACATCTGGGTGGATTGAGGCACCTGGGCATTCCAGCGATTGCCTGTTTTTCTTCGGACCGCCACCCAGGCTCAAAGGGATCATGAGATTATTCATACTAGAAACTTCCGTGTGCAGCCACAATGCTATTATGGGCTCTAGCATAGTATGAGTAAGTCGTGCGAACTCTTACAGTGGTGGACTAGCAGATGTAGGGGATGTAGGTTGGTACGGTCTATCCGTTTGTAAGGTGCAAGTACTTCTGAAAGACTGTGTCTCGGTCATCCGTTTCACAAACATCATGTTGTGCGAGAAATTAAACGGAGGAGATCGAGTCTTGTGGGGAAAAGTGCACAAACCTCTGCAGTGTGTACAAACTGATCATGATTAGTCGTGTCCCCGGTTATGGACGTCTTGAGTATCTAGTACTTGGATATCATGTGAATCTCATCATGTTACTTTAAATTAATATTGTTGGGATTAATGATGATTTTAATTGGGGTTGAGAGGATGTCTATCTTCTCAACGATGTTTCAACTACCATGATAGTTAATTAAAATTATTCCTTTGAAATAGGGAAAAATTGGCTTTACGCAAAAATGTAATCATAGAGCTTTCCACCAACCATATTGCATATACTATAGCTTTACTTTCATTGCTCTCTTGTGTTACTTTGCCAGCATATTCCATGTGCTGACCCGTTTTCGGGCTGCAACGTTCATGTTGCAGACTTTTCAGACGACGATTAAGGTGCCTTTTAGGTCGTGGTTCTGTACTCAGTGATGCCATTGGAGTTGATGGACTCACTTATCTTCCAAGCCTTCCGCTGTTATCGTGTTAGATGGCCTTCATCCATTTTTATTGTAATAAGTTCATCGTTGGAACTATCGATGTAATAAGTGTGTGATTGCTACTCTATTATAAATCCTTCAAGTACTATGCGTGTCAGCATTACTGACCCAGGGATGACACTGATGCACAGAGATCAGACTGTTTGAGGTCTAGTCGCTACAAGATGGTATCAGAGCACACGCTGACTGTAGGACACGACCACTAAGCTAAAGCCCTAGAGCACTATTCACTCTTCTCTTTTCTGACTCCTCATCTTTTCTACTCTTTTAGGATGGTGGATGCAAAGAACAAGTTCACTCAACCGGATGACAATACACCATTTGGACGACACCTGAAGGAAGTCACCAGATATCTAAACATTGGACTACCAAGTTTCACCGGAACCTACAATGCCACTCTACCTGAGGAGGAGCGTTGGTTGATTCAACTCAAGTTCCAGGAAGGACGTTCAAGCCCGTCACTGCACTCATAGCATTTTCTTTTAATGCGCCTACATGGAGCCTAGGCAGGAGCATGGCAGCCCACATTGCTATGGGAAGGATTGGAGAAGTCTACAAGCAGGAGCTAAAGGACACCATCTACCAGATTTGTGGACGGCGAGATGAGAATTGGGACATGATCAGCACCCGGAAGGATAGATCCATTGCAGCCTTCATCCAGGGGTTGAACCATCACATTCGTCGCGAGGAACACCAGATGTGTGCAGGGATGATAGATTTGAAGAAAGCCCTAAATAGGAATTTGGAGATAGAGGAAAAACTCAAGTCTACACGCGACGGATACGAGGAGGAGATGCTAATACTTGTGGAGAAGAATGATGACTTGACACGGAAGTTAGGGATACTCATGGGAGAAGAAGACGAAGAAGAAGAACCCAAGGAGATTCCACCCGAAGACTACATTATCATCGACGACACGGATTCAGAACCCGATGATAGCAAAGATGAAGACTATGAAGATGAAGCTGGAGTAGATATAATGGAATCCTCTGTCGATCAAAGTTTTTAGAAGACCTTCCCTTGACTAGTAGTTTTCCCATTTAGTAGACTTAGAACACTTTTGTAACGATTAGATCCGTGTAAGCCCTTGTTTGAATTGATTTTGGTGTGATTGAATTGTGTGTTTGCCTCATGAGCATATGGGTAGTGATTTTCCCTTAGACCTCTTTTCTGTTCTAATCTCTTCCCTCTACACCCATCAGATGCCTCCAAGACGTGAGCCCGGATTTGAATTTCCCCCTGAGTTCACCCAGTTGATCCAGCAGCAGAACACCCTGATGCAACTACTTGTCCAGAATACTCAGAACAACCAGAACAACAACCACAACCCTCCACCACCACCACCCGTGGACAACCTGACACGTTTCTTAAGGTTGCAACCACCCGTGTTTGCTAGCAGCATCGAACCAATAGTGGCTGATGACTGGCTACGCAAGATTGGAAGGGATTTGACCACCGCCAATTGCTCGGATGCTGAGAAGGTGCAATTTGCCGCACACCAGTTGTCTGGACCAGCCGCAGCATGGTGGGAGAATTACACTGCCACTTACCCCATAGCCAATGTGACCTGGGATCATTATCAGCAAGCTTTTCGTACCGCCCATGTCTCAACTGGAGCTATGAGTATGAAGAAGCAGGAGTTTCGCAATTTGCGCCAAGGCAACCGTACTGTGGCTCAGTACGTGGATGAGTTTAGTACCCTATCTCGTTATGCCCCAGTTGATGTGGCCACAGATGCCGCTAAGCAAGAGAGATTCATGGAAGGGCTGAATGATGAGATGAGTGTACAATTGATGGTGGCAACTTTCAATAACTAGCAGGAGCTGGTTGATCGCGCCCTAATGATTGAAAGGAAGCATCAACAGATTGAAAGTCGCAAGAGGAAGTATGGGCAAGGAAAGTATAACTTTGGAGCACAACAGAAGCCCCGTTTTACCCCAGAAACGGTAGGACAGTTTCAGCATACCCATGGAGGAGGTAGCTCGCACAATCATAATGGCCCTAAGAATGGAAATGGAAATGGAGCAAATGGTAACCAGAGCCGCCCTACACCGTCCACCCCCACCAAGAAGGATTTCAGCCATGTCACTTGCTTCAAGTGTGGGAAGAATGGACATTATGCCACTGACGGCCCAGAAGCTAAGAATGGGAACGGCAATGGAAGCGCCATGAAGAAGACCAACCCCTTCAACAAAGGACAAGTGAATCACGTTAGCGTGGAGGAGATTGAAGCTCAGCCAGATGCAGTAATAGGTAAGTTTTTAGTTAAGTCCTTTACTGCACTCGTTCTTTTCGATACTGGTGCATCGCATTCATACATTTCAAAGGGATTTGTGGATAAGTATAAGCTGCCAACCCAAGCCCTTAGGTCGCCCATGTTAGTAACCTAACCAGGAGTGGAGTATATGGCTAAGTTATGGTGTGATCAGTTGCCATTCAGGATTGGTAACTACAATTTCCCTTCAGACCTAATAGTATTGGAATCTCAAGGATTGGATGTGATATTAGGCATGGATTGGTTATCTAAGTATGAAGGGAATATTGAATGTGCCAGTAAGTCCATTTTGCTTACTACGCCAGAAGGAAGAAGGATCAAGTATGTATCCCGGCATGAGCCGAAGAGGAACAGATTAAATTCCTTATCAGGAGTTGTTCAGGAGGAAGTACCAGTGGTGAAAGATTTCCCTGACGTGTTTCCAGAAGAACTGCCAGTAATGCCACCTGACAGAGATATAGAGTTTTTGATTGAGCTTTTGCCAGGCACCGGGCCAATTTCTAAGAGACCATATAGGATGCCAGCAAAGGATATGGAGGAAATTAAGAAACAGATTAAGGAGCTACTGTCTAAAGGATTCATACGCCCAAGTTCTTTGCCTTGGGGTTCGCTAGTACTTCTAGTAGAGAAGAAGGATGGATCGTTAAGAATGGTTGTTGATTACCGAGGATTGAATGAAGTAACGATCAAGAACAAGTACCCACTACCAATGATCAATGATCTGTTCGATAGATTGCAGGGAGCTAAGGTATTTTCCAAGATCGATCTGCGATCAGGGTACCATCAATTGAAGATCCGAGAGCAGGATATACCTAAAACGACCTTTACCACTAGGTATGGGTTGTACGAGTATACCGTTATGTCTTTTGGTCTGACTAACGCATCGGCATACTTTATGAACCTGATGAACAAAGTGTTTATGGAATATTTGGATAAGTTCGTCGTGGTGTTCATAGATGATATATTGATCTTCTCAAAGGATGAAGAGGAGCATGCAGAGAATTTGTGTTTGGTATTGGAGAAGCTCAGAGAACATCAGTTGTATGCCAAGTTTAGCAAATGTGAATTCTGGTTGAAGGAAGTCGGATTTCTCGAACACGTTATATCTGGAGAAGGAATAGTAGTAGATCCCGCCAAGGTGGACACTGTGACCCATTGGGAAGCACCAACAACAGTTGGAGAGATCTGGAGTTTTCTTGGACTTGCAGGATACTACCGGAGATTTATCGAGAATTTCTCAAGGATTGCTAAGCCAATGACGGAGTTGTTAAAGAAGGACACCAAGTTCAGTTGGACAGAAGAGTGTGAGGCCAGTTTCCAGGAATTAAAGAAACGTTTGGTCTCATCACCTGTGTTGATTCTGCCAGATCAACATAAGGATTATGAGGTGTACTGCGACGTTTCACGTCGAGGACTGGGAGCAGTTCTTATGCAGGAAGGAAGTATTGTTTCGTATGCTTCACGACAACTGAAACCTCATGAGTTGAACTATGCCACTCATGATTTGGAGTTAGCAGCAGCAGTGCATGCCTTGAAGACGTGGAGACATTTTCTCATTGGAAACCATTGTGAAGTATATACTGATCACAAGAGTTTGAAGTATATATTCACCCAGAAGGAGCTGAACCTCAGGCAAAGGAGATGGCTGGAACTCATTAAGGACTATGACATGAGATTGCATTATCATCCCGGAAAGGCTAACGTAGTAGCCGATGCGCTAAGCCGCAAGAGCCACTACAACAGGACCCCTCCTATAGCAACGCCTTTTTCCGTATCTAAAAGTCCATATATGCGTTGCTGGTGTATTTACCAACGGTTTGGGATTCGTTGCCTTATCCAGTGTTGCTAGCACATAATGCAACGCTTATATTGCCGTTGGTAAAAGGGACCGTTGCAAGACTACAACAGATAAAATGGACTTCTACAACACCTATATATGTTGGTGCTTAATGTATAGGAATCGAAATCCCATTGCTTGGCAACAAAGAATTTCCAAAGCTTCAAGTGTTGGTACATATATTATTATTATTATTATTATTATTATTATTATTATTATTATTATTATTATTATTATAATATTACTAGCGATTAAATTAATGCTCCACATAATGGTGATAATTATATATTTGATATGAAGGAAAACAAGAGAATATACTCACGAGAGGAAGAAATCATATATTAGATAGAACTGTTGGATTACAATATTTTACATGAGGAACATCATCCAAATGTGATGCATAATCTTACTATTTTCTTGACAACAAAACTTACATTGAAAGCATTTATCAACTTCCCTACAACTTAACTAAAGATCAACGAGGAACAACATCCAATAGAAACGTCATCCCTACAACTTAACTAAAATTGAAATCATCCATCATCATCATCATGAATCGGAACATCAACATCATCATTGCAATATACTTGCCACGCACCATATAGTCATCCATTTATCTTTTGAATCTACAAACTAGATAACAAAATGAGTTGTTAATACAAAATAATTGCCATGATGCAAGTAATAATAGAGGCAAGATATTAGTTTTTTATGCATTACCAAGAGTATTGCAGTTTTTTCAACTTCCGTACCAAATTTTCAGTTTTCACAAGTGCCATATCGAAATGCACTGCCTCGAATTAATTTCTAATTTTAGAACCATCAAGTTTAAATTTAGGATCACAACTTACAATTGTACCAAGAGCTACGTCCCTGTTATGATTTTCAGTCTCTTCAAGAATACTTTAGTTCCTGCTTGTTAGAGAAAATGAAAGTTACCATTGGCAGAATCATCCTCATCACCCATGACAAGACCGTGACAAAACAATGGAACATATGAAGTGAATTTGAGTACTCTTACAAGTAGTTTAGTGGGACCCAACCAACTCAGCAACCCACTTTGAGCTCTCTTACTGGCTGCATTAGCAGCTTTTGTTGTTTTTTTGGTCGAGACAGTACCCTTGTAGCAAATAAGAACTAATAAACAAATAAACAAGATAGCACTATAGTTTGAGCAAAATTTGTATCTAATTACAAAAAGATACTAGCTTGTTCGTAGCAGAAGTTTTTTCTCCCACACATGCACTGACATTCTCAAGCAAAGTATCTTTGTTCTAAACAACATTCTGATAGCAAGACGACCAGTAGATACATAAACATCGGAGCGATATATTTTGAACATATTGTATATGGTAGTGGAAATATACCTTGTGTGCAGTATAATTTATTTTCCTTTGCCGCGTACTGAAATTGTGATCAAAAGTTTCTTGGTTCTGGAAAACATTCCCAAAGCAACAAGTAAACACATAAACATGGGAGCTCTATAGTTTGATCGTAATTTCGTATATTAGACTATGAAGATACCTTGTGTGCAGTAGAACCTTTTCTAGTTGCCATACACTTCCACCATTATGAACCATGAATTATATGTTACTATGATGAATAATCATGTATTGCAATCAGTACGAAATGAGCAAACTTACCATCTTCATTTACATCTGCATCAGCATCATCACAATCCGTGAAGCCTTGTTTATCATTAGTAGTTATTTCCTAGACATCAGGTGATTCGACATCTTTTTCGGCAAAATTATGATGTTCGATTGGTTCTTCTATCTTTATTCCTCATTGGATTCAACAATGTTAATTCTTGTCTGAGACATATCTGCTGCAATATGACAATGACCAAAATTTTTAATAAATTGTGTAAAGTACAATATAGGTTGTTTCAGAAACTAAAATATATAGGAGTATAGCACAATCTAAAAAAAATGTAATTCCCAAGCAACGAAATAGTAAAAAAAAAATCTTATTATTCACATTGTCACAAGAAATGCAACTCTACTGCAATCTATAGTATTTCTGAACTTTAGTCCTAAATGGTTTATTTTTCCTAGTGTTTTTGGCGCAATTTGTTTGCTGCTCCTAGTAGGTACCAGACTACTTTATTTGGTATGTGTGCAGTGTATTCTACCACGATTTTAGTAAAGGTGAACCCTAGCATGGGAGCTTGTTTGCTGCACCCAGTTTTTTTTTACTAAATGCATCTTCTGTATGATTTGTCAGTGTAAAAGAAATGTAATTGTGCTGCAAAGTGTAATACATTTTGAACCGTGAGGCTCATAGTTGTTCTGTTGCTCCCTACACTAATGATGTTTTGTCCACAGTGCATCTATTGTATAATTTACAGTGTAGCAAGGACTGTAATTTTACTGCATAGTTATAGTAAATTTGAACCATAGCATCCAGGTGAGTTTTGCTGCTCCCAGTTCGATACTAAAGTATTAATGACAACGACATTTTGATTCATTTTTACAGTGTGCTTTTACTAAGATTGATTATTATTTGGTCAGAGTTTGGTGGTGATCTAAATTTTACAATGCCATTGATGTAATCGGGTATCTGTTTCATGTTTCTTCGTTTTTGGTTGTCATCGGACTGTGAAGCAACTCAATGGAGAAACAATAGCGGGGCCGGTAGAAAAAATTGAAATGAACATACCGATCACAAGTACAAACATGGACAAATTGTGAGCCCCCAATTGGCCGAAAAATCAGATTGGATATCATGTGAATCTCATCATGTTACTTTAATTTAATATTGTTGGGTTTAATGATGATTTATTAATTGGGGTTGAGAGGATGTCTATCTTCTCAACGATGTTTCAACTACCATGATAGTTAATTAAAATTTATTCCTTTGAAGTAGGGAAAAATTGGCTTCATGCAAAACTGTAACCATAGAGCTTTCCACCAGCCATATTGCATATAGTATAGCTTTACTTTTGTTGCTCTCTTTGTGTTACTTTGCCAGCGTATTCCATGTGCTGACCCGTTTTCGGGCTGCAACGTTCATGTTGCAGACTTTTCAGACGACGAGTAAGGTGCCTTATAGGTCGTGGTTCTATACTCAGTGATGCCGTTGGAGTTGATGGACTCACTTATCTTCCAAGCCTTCCGCTGTTATCGTGTTAGATGGCCTTAAGACATTTTTATTGTAATAAGTTTATCGTTGAAACTATCGATGTAATAAGTGTGTGATTGCTACTCTGTTATAAATCCTTCAAGTACTGTGCGTGTCAGCATTACTGATCCAGGGATGACACTGATGCAGAGAGATCTGACTGTTTGAGGTCTGGTCGCTACAAGATGGTATCAGAGCACACGCTGACTGTAGGACACGACCACTAAGTTAAAGCCCTAGAGCACTATTCACTCTTCTCTTTTTTGACTCCTCATCTTTTCTACTCTTTTAGGATGGTGGATGCAAAGAACAAGTTCACTCAACCGGATGAAGATACACCATTTGGATGACACCTGAAGGAAGTCACCAGATATCTAAACATTGGACTACCAAGTTTCACCGGAACCTATAAAGCCACTCTACCCGAGGAGGAGCGTTGGTTGATTCAAGCTCAAGTTCCAGGAGGGACGTTTAAGCCCGTCACCGCACTCATAGCATTTTCCTTTAATGCACCTACATGGAGCCTAGGCAGGAGCATGGCAGCCCACATCGCTATGGGAAGGATTGGAGAAGTCTATAAGCAGGAGCTAAAGGACACCATCTACCAAAATTGTGGACGCCGAGATGAGAATTGGGACATGATCAGCACCCCGAAGGATAGATCCATTGCAGCCTTCATCCAGGAGTTGAACCATCACATTCGTCGCCAGGAGCACCATATGTGTGCAGGGATGATAAATTTGAAGAAAGCCCTAAATAGGAATTTGGAGCTAGAGGAAGAACTCAAGTCTACATGTGATGGATACAAGGAGGATATGCTAATACTTGTGGAGAAGAATGATGACTTGACACGGAAGTTAGGGATACTCATGGGAGAAGAAGACGAGGAAGAAGAGCCCAAGGAGATTCCACCCGAAGACTATATTATCATCGACGACACGGATTCAGAACCCGATGATAGCAAAGACGAAGACTATGAAGATGAAGCTGGAGCAGATATCATGGAATCCTCTGTCGATCAAAATTTCTAGAAGACCTTCCTATGACTAGTAGTTTTTTTCCCATTTAGTAGACTTAGAACACTTTTGTAACGATTAGATCCGTGTAAGCCCTTGTTTGAATTGATTTTGGTATGATAAATTGTGTGTTTGCCTCATGTGCATATGGGTAGTGATTTTCCCTTAGACATCTTTTCTATTCTAATCTCTTCCCTCTACACCCATCAGATGCCTCCAAGACGTGAGCCCGAATTTGAGTTTCCCCCTGAGCTCACCCAGTTGATCCAGCAGCAGAACACCCTGATGCAACTACTTGTCCAGAATACTCAGAACAAACAGAACAACAACAACAACCCTCCACCACCACCACCCGTGGACAACCTGACACGTTTCTTAAGGTTGCAACCACCAGTGTTTGCTAGCAGCATTGAACCAATAGTCACTGATGACTGGCTGCGCAAAATTGGAAGGGATTTGACCACTGCTAACTGCTCAGATGCTGAGAAGGTGCGTTTTGCCGCACACCAGTTGTCTGGACCAGCCGTAGCATGGTGGGAAAATTACACAGCCACTTATCCCATAGCCAATGTGACTTGGGATCAGTTTCAGCAAGCTTTTCGTACCGCCCATGTCTTAACTGGAGCTATGAGTATGAAGAAGCAGGAGTTTCGCAATTTGCGCCAAGGCAATCGTACTGTGGCCCAGTACGTGGATGAGTTTAGTACCCTATCTCGTTATGCCCGAGATGATGTGGCCACAGATGCCGCTAAGCAGGAGAGATTCATGGAAGGGCTGAATGATGAGATGAGTGTACAGTTGATGGTGGCAACTTTCAATAACTACCAGGAGCTGGTTGACCGCGCCCTAATGATTGAAAGGAAGCATCAACAGATTGAAAGTCGCAAGAGGAAGTATGGGCAAGGAAAGTATAATTCTGGAGCACAGCAGAAGCCCCGTTTTACCCCTAAAATGGTAGGACAGTTTCAGCATACCCATGGAGGAGGTAGCTCGCACAATCATAATGTCCCTAAGAATGGAAATGGGAATGGAGCAAGTAATAACCAGAGCCGCCCTACCCCGTCCACACCCACCAAGAAGGATTTCAGCCATGTCACCTGTTACAAGTGCGGGAAGAATGGACATTATGCCAATGACTGCCCAGAAGTTAAGAATGGGAACGACAATGGAAGCACCGCGAAGAAGCCCAACCCATTCAACAAAGGACAAGTGAACCACGTTAGCGTGGAGGAGGTTGAAGCTCAGCCAGATGCAGTAATAGGTAAGTTTTTAGTTAAATCCTTTACTGCACTCGTTCTTTTCGATACTGGTGCAACACATTCATACATTTCAAGGGGATTTGTGGATAAGTATAAGCTGCCAACCCAAGCCCTTAGGTCGCCCATGTTAGTAACCTCACCAGGAGCGGAGTATATGGCTAAGTTATGGTGTGATCAGTTGCCATTAAGGATTGGTAACTACATTTTCCCTTCGGACCTAATAGTATTGGAATCTCAAGGATTGGATGTGATATTAGGCATGGATTGGTTATCTAAGTATGAAGGGAATATTGAATGCGCCAGTAAGTCCATTTTGCTTACTACGCCAGAAGGAAGAAGGATCAAGTATGTATCCCGGCATGAGCCGAAAAGGAGCAGATTAAATACATTATCAGGAGTTGTTCAGGAGGAAGTACCAGTGGTGAAAGATTTCCCTGACGTGTTTCTAGAAGAACTGCCAGGAATGCCACCTGACAGAGATATATAGTTTTTGATTGAGCTTTTGCCAGGCACAGGGCCAATTTCTAAGAGACCATATAGGATGCCCACAAAGGATTTGGAGGAGATTAAGAAACAGATTAAGGAGTTACTAGATAAAGGATTCATACACCCAATTTCTTCGCCTTGGGGGTCGCCAGTACTTCTAGTGGAGAAGAAGGATGGATCGTTAAGAATGGTTGTGGATTACTGAGGATTGAATGAAGTAACGATCAAGAACAAGTACCCACTGCCGATGATCAATGATCTATTTGATAGATTGCAAGGAGCTAAGGTATTTTCCAAGATCGATCTGCGATCAGGGTACCACCAATTGAAGACCCGAGAGCAGGATATACCTAAGACGGCCTTTACCACTAGGTATGGGTTGTACGAGTATATCGTTAAGTCTTTTGGTCTGACTAACGCCCCATCATACTTTATGAACCTGATGAGCAAAGTATTTATGGAGTATTTGGATAAGTTCATCGTAGTGTTCATAGATGATATATTGATCTTCTCAAAGGATGAAGAGGAGCATGCAGAGCATTTGCGTTTGGTATTGGAGAAGCTCAGAGAACATCAGTTGTATGCCAAGTTCAGCAAATGTGAGTTTTGGTTGAATGAAGTTGGATTTCTCGGACACGTTATATCCGGAGAAGGAATAGCAGTAGATCCCGCCAAGGTGGACACTATGACCCATTGGGAAGCACCGACAACAGTTGGAGAGATCCGGAGTTTTCTGGGACTTGCAGGATATTACCGGAGATTTATTGAGAATTTCTCGAGGATTGCAAAGCCAGTGACAGAGTTGTTAAAGAAGGACACCAAGTTCAGTTGGACAGAAGAATGTGAGGCCAGTTTCCAGGAATTAAAGAAATGTTTGGTCTCATCACACATGTTGATTCTGCCAGGTCAACATAAGGATTACGAGGTGTACTACGACGCTTCACGTCGAGGACTTGGAGCAGTTCTTATGCAGGAAGGAAGAGTTGTTTTGTATGCTTCACGACAACTAAAACCTCATGAGTTGAACTATGCCACTCATGATTTGGAGTTAGCAGCAGTACTGCATGCATTGAAGACATGGAGACATTTTCTCATCGGAAACCATTGTGAAGTATATACGGATCACAAGAGTTTGAAGTATATATTCACTCAGAAGGAGCTGAATCTCAGGCAAAGGAGATGGCTGGAACTCATTAAGGACTATGACATGAGATTGCATTATCATCCCGGAAAGTCTAATGTAGTAGCCGATGCGCTAAGCCATAAGAGCCATGTCAATACCCTAATGACGGAGGAATTTCCAAAGGAGTTAGCCGAGGACTTACGAGAACTACCTTTGGAGATAGTTCCGAGAGGCTACATAGCAACACTAGAAATCCAGTCTACCCTGATGGATAAAATCAGAGAATCTCAGAAAACTGACGAGGAGGTTGCCTCTATAAAGGAGAGGATGAGCGAAGGAAAAGCTAAAGGATTTCGTGAGGATGAGCACGACACCCTATGGTTTGAGGATCGCATTTATGTGCCTAATGACCCGGAGATCAGGAAGTTGATTCTACAGGAGGCCCATGATTCACCATACTCGATTCACCTAGGAAATACTAAGATGTATTTGGATTTGAAGGATATTTTCTGGTGGACCGGTATGACGAAAGATATTGCGGATTATGTAGCCGTTTGTGATGTATGTCAGAGAGTGAAGGCAGAACATCAGAAGCCGGCAGGATTGTTACAACCATTGCCAATACCCGAATGGAAGTGGGATAAGCTAGGTATGGATTTTATTACGGGATTACCCAGAACTCGTTCTGGCTATGACTCAATTTGGGTCGTAGTCGATCGTTTAACATAGGTAGCTCGTTTCATCCCCGTAAAGACTACTTATACCAGTGCAAAGTTGGCAAAGATATACATGACCCAAATTGTATGTCTGCATGGAGTTCCGAGGAGCATCGTATCAGATTGAGGAACCCAGTTTACCTCAAAGTTCTGGAATCAGTTACATGAAACTTTGGGTACCAGACTAGAGTTCAGCACAGCTTTTCACCCGCAGACAGATGTACAGACTGAAAGAGTCAATCAGATTTTGGAGGATATGCTGAGAGCCTGTGCACTAGATTATGGATCTAGTTGGGACGACAATTTGCCGTATGCCGAATTTTCTTACAACAACAATTATCAATCCAGTTTGAAGATGGCCCCTTTCGAAGCGTTATACGGAAGGAGATGTAGGACTCCGTTGTCGTGGGACGAAGTTGGAGACCGCAAGCTGTTCGGGCCAGATTTGATCAAGGAATCGGAACAGAAGGTGAAGTTAATTCGCGATAGGCTCAAGATAGCCCAGTCCAGGCAGAAGAGCTACGCCGATTCAAAACGCAAGGAGATTGTTTACGAAGTCGGAGACCGAGTTTATCTTCGAGTATCTCCACTTCGAGGAGTTTAGCGTTTTGGAGTTAAAGGAAAGCTAGCGCCCTGTTTTGTAGGACCCTATAAGGTTATGGAACGCATGGGAGAAGTAGCCAACAAGTTGGAACTGCCCGAAGGATTGTCAGGAGTTCACGACGTATTCCATGTTTCCCAGTTGAAGAAATGCCACGCAGAGATGACCGCGATACCGCTGAGGGATACTGTGCCATTGTAAGCTATTCAGTTGGACATCGATTTGACCTATGAAGAGAAACCAGTCAAGATTCTTGAGTATGGCAGCTGAGTCACCCGCAACAAGGTTATCAAGTTTTGCAAGGTTCAGTGGAGTCACCACACCGAGGATGAAGCCACTTGGGAAAGAGAGGAAGACCTACGGAAGGACCACCCTCACCTATTTTCTAGCCAACCTGAATCTCGAGGGCGAGATTCATCTTAAGGGGGGTAGGTTTGTAACATCCCAAATTTTCAATTTGGAATGTTATACATTAGATCATTACGCATATCATTTTTGTTGCTTTTGGTGATCCAAGAAAAATCCTAAGCAACTCAAGGACCCTCGTAGAGAGTTGGGGATTTCAGTATTTTCATATTTGAGGTTTCTCAAATTTTTAAAATAGGATCATTTGATTTTATTTATTTTATCTTCAAGTATTTCTATCATGAATATATTAGAGAGGGAGTAAAATGACTCTCCCAAAAATAAGAAATACGGAGCATTTAATAGAAAAATCAAACAAGTTTTATTTGGAGTTCTTTTGGAGTTTTATTTGAATTAGGAAAAATTGCATGTTTTCAAAAATTGCATTTTAGTGCCAAGAAAATGTTCATCTTGTTCTAAATATTTTATTTAGACGGTGAAAATTTGTTTTGGCAATTTTAGATTTTTATTTTATTTTCTAGATTTCTTTTTCCTAGCGTCGGCGTTAATTAAAAAAAATTGGGGACCCGACCCGACTGGGCCGAAGCCCAGCCGAGCCAGGCCCAAGCCTCGCCGCATCGCCTTCCCCAACGACGGCCGTAGCCGAGCCGGACTACGCCGCCGCCGTGGTTGCCCCCTCCCCCAAGCCTTCTACCCCCTCCCCCCTATATAAGTGCACCCCCCCTCTGCCGCACCCCGCCCCGCCGCCTTGCAGCCGCCGCCGCAAGCCGCCGCCCGCCTCAAGCCACCGCCGCCGCCGCAAGTCGCCGCCCCGCCGCCTTGCCGCAGCCCGCCGCCTCGCTGCCCCGCTGCTGCTGCTGTTGCCCACCGCCAGCACCGCCGTCGCAGCCGCCCCGCTGCCTTGCCGCCGCCAACCGCAACCGCCGCCGCCGCCGGTCGTCGACGAGGTAGCCGCCCGGTTCTTCTCTTAAAGACCATTGGTTTTTTTAGAACCCTAGTCGGTTTTTATTTGGATCGGTTTTCTGTTTTTTCGGTTTAGTTAATTAGTAACGCTCACCCGTTCGTTCGTTCTAACGAACGAGTTCGTCGTTTAGTCTCAGCTGACGAACGTTCGTTCATTAAAGCTGTAGTAGTTTTCTTTATCTAGTTTATTTTCTGATCGCGATCTCTGATCCGATCTTTGTTTTAGTTTATCTTTTCGTTCGTTTACCGGAATCATGTGATTCAAGCGCCTGGAGTTTCATCTCGAAATTCTCTTTCCGTTTAACCTAGTCACTCAAGCGTTTGCCTCTGCTAAATTTGGACATAGGTCCAGATTGGTTCGGTTTTTGTTTTCCTTTCGCCGTTTGCCCTTCGTTGCTTTTCTTTTGCCGTTTCTTTTGCAAACCGGAGTTCTTAAGTTGAACCTTCTGGTTAGATCTCTTATTTGAGTTTTACCCGTGCATTTGTTAAGTACTTATTGTGTGCTTGTTTTTTGCGATAGAGTACCCGGAGTGCGCCGCTTGCTACTTTGAATCTCTAGGTTTTGCGGATCATCAGCAAGGCAAGTAACACTTTGATCATACTTTCCAATTACCCAGTTTTCATTGCATTAGTCAAACCCTCGCACATTGCATGAGTAGGATCAATTAACTTGTGGGACTGGGAAGTAGATTGAGGTAGTACCTATTACCTGCATTACATTCAAACCTTTGGGAGTTACTTCTACGTTTGATGTTAGGCCATGCTATGCTCGTAGACATGGATTGGGTGAGTGTATCCATGACAGATGAGAGTTGTTATTTAATGGTTCAACTTAAGGTGGCAACATTAACACACATCTAGGTGGATTGAGGCACCTGGGTATTCCAACGATTGCCTGTTTTTCTTCGGACCGCCACCCAGGCTCAAAGGGATCATGAGATTATTCATACTAGAAACTTCCGTGTGCAGCCACAATGCTATTATGGGCTCTAGCATAGTATGAGTAAGTCATGCGAACTCTTACAGTGGTGGACTAGCAGATGTAGGGGATGTAGGTTGGTACGGTCCATCCGTTTGTAAGGTGCTAGTACTTCTGAAAGACTGTGTCTCGGTCATCCGTTTCTCAAACATCATGGAGTGCGAGAAATTAAACGGAGGAGATCGAGTCTTGTGGGGAAAAGTGCACAAACCTCTGCAGAGTGTAGAAACTGATCATGATTAGCCGTGTCCCCGGTTATGGACGTCTTGAGTATCTAGTACTTGGATATCATGTGAATCTCATCATGTTACTTTAATTTAATATTGTTGGGTTTAATGATGATTTATTAATTGGGGTTGAGAGGATGTCTATCTTCTCAACGATGTTTAAACTACCATGATAGTTAATTAAAATTTATTCCTTTGAAGTAGGGAAAAATTGGCTTTACGCAAAACTGTAACCATAGAGCTTTCCACCAGCCATATTGCATATAGTATAGCTTTACTTTTGTTGCTCTCTTTGTGTTACTTTGCCAGCATATTCCATGTGCTGACCCGTTTTCGGGCAGCAACGTTCATGTTGCAGACTTTTCAGACGACGAGTATGGTGCCTTATAGGTCGTGGTTCTATACTCAGTGATGCCGTTGGAGTTGATGGACTCACTTATTTTCCAAGCTTTCCGCTGTTATCGTGTTAGATGGCCTTAAGCCATTTTTATTGTAATAAGTTCATCGTTGGAACTATCGATGTAATAAGTGTGTGATTGCTACTCTGTTATAAATCCTTCAAGTACTGTGCGTGCTAGAATTACTGATCCGGGGATGACACTGATGCACAGAGATCAGACTGTTTGAGGTCTGGTCACTACAATCAAGAAACTTCAACCTGAAAAGCTCGAACCCAAATCAGAAAGATGCGTCTTCATAGGATACCCTAAGTGTCTGTGATATTGACCACGGGTGTCTTCATCGACCACCCATGGCATTTCAAGACAAAAAGGCCGCCTGCCATCCTTCGGCCGCCTACGCATCAGGCCGTCTCCTAGGACCACCAGGCCTAGGAGCCAGCTGTTAGCAGGCGCCAGAACTCTAACAGGCGGCTGCCCAGCGGTCAGCATCGGGCAGATGTCCCCGTGCCTCCCCCTCGGAGTGTACGCTGGAGATCTACAACAAGATTAAAGCATGGCTACAGTTAATCCTGTCCACCCTGAATCCAAAGTAGCATGGCTACAGTGTGAGTGTAACTTGCGGACACTCCCTGATAGGCGCATCACTGTAGCAATGTTACCAGTGACCTCGCCTTGGTCACAGGAAGCCACGATCCCACTACTTGGAGGAGGATGGGGCCTGCAGGCGGCAGGCCCCACCCGTCAGCGTGCCACCAAGAAGCGGCCGACCTCTGGCAGACGGCCTAGGGAATGGACGGCCCAGTAGCAGGCGACCAACCGTTCCCTTGGAGTCTGAACCCCATCAAGATGACAAGACGGGGCGTGGCGATAGTGTACGACCGTAAGGCGGCGGCACTGTAGCCACTCCCTCACCGCTGGTGCCTCCGTCAGCAGGAGGACATCAACAATAGAACACAATCACGCGGACCCACAAACGGCGGGCCCACTAGACGGACATGTCTCCAGCAACTGGCGGGACCCACCAGGTGGCGGCACACAGCAGCTAGCGGAGAAGCCGGCACCCAGAGGCGCTGCGGCCAGGGACCGCCCCGGCCGGGTTACCATTGTAGCCCTGGGGGGTAGGCCTATATAAACCCCCCAGGGTCCTCCATGCAGAGGGGTTAGACTTGGAGAGGGACTCAAAGAGAGATAGGGGCGAAACCCTAGCGACAACTCGCATTCCCTAGAAGGAGAGAAGAGAGCTAGCCTTGCCCTTCTTCCTCCTCTAGACGACACAACTCAAGGAGCAACCTTGTAGTTACCATATTGACATTAGTCATGACGCGGAGTCCCCGTAGAGCAGGACTAGGGGTGTTATCTCCACGAAGAGCCCCAAACCAGGGTAAGATTCGTAGGGCGTCCTAAGTATCGCCTTATCCTGCTTTGAGGGCCCGGCGACGTTCTCTTGTCCCCATGCATGATAAGCCATCCTTTGGCATATGTCGCACCAAAACCCCGGCATTTGGCGCCAACCATGGGGCTAGGTGCACCGTCGTCTGGAGACATGTTCTGGGCGGGAACCTTGTTCCTCCCTGGCAAGCGTAGCCAGCCCGGCACGCCTAATGGCATGGGCGCCGGGGTACTCTGCGGCGCGAACAAGCTCGCTGATCATCTCAGCGAAGTTCACCTCCACGACAAGCCAGCCTCGGTCGCAGAAGCGGTCGGCTCGGAGAGCTGCCTCGTCGAGCTCCTCGATAAGCTGCACATCATCGACGAGCACGCCTCCGACCTGGAGTCCGTTGGCTCGTCGGATCCACCCGTCGACATGATCGTCGACCCCAACACGGCGTCCGCCGATACCTTCCCTGACCACGTCATGGTCATTGACGATCCCCTCCCTCCGGCGACCTGTGACATGATGACCCACAAGTGTAGGGGATCTATCGTAGTCCTTTCGATAAGTAAGAGTGTCGAACCCAACGAGGAGCAGAAGGAAATGATAGGCAGTTTTCAGTAAGGTATTTTCTGCAAGCACTGAAATTATAGGTAACAAATAGTTTTGTGATAAGATAATTGGTAGCAAGTGACAAAAGATAAAAGTAAATAAGGTGCAGCAAGGTGGCCCAATCCTTTTTGTAGCAAAGGACAAGCCTGTGCAAACTCTTATGCAAGGTAAAGCGCTCTCGAGGACATATGGGAATTATCGTCAAGCTAGTTTTCATCATGATCATCTGATTCGCGTTCGGTACTTTGATAATTTGGTATGTGGGTGGACCGGTGCTTGGGTGCTGCCCTTACTTGGACAAGCCTCCCACTTATGATTAACCTCTAATGCAAGCATCCGCAACTACAAAAGAAGTATTAAGGTAAACCTAACCATAGCCTGAAACATATGGATCCAAATCAGCCCCTTACGAAGCAACGCATAAACTAGGGTTTAAGCTTCTGTCACTCTAGCAACCCATCATCTACTTATTACTTCCCAATGCCTTCCTATAGGCCCAAATAATGGTGAAGTGTCATGTAGTCGACGTTCACATGACACCACTAGAGGAGAGACAACATACATCTCATCAAAATATCGAACGAAGACCAAATTCACATGACTACTAATAGCAAGACTTCTCCCATGTCCTCAGGAACAAAAGCAACTACTCACAAGACATAATATTGTTCATGTTCAGAGGGGTATTAATATGCATAATGGATCTGAACATATGATCTTCCACCAAATAAACCAACTAGCATCAACTACAAGGAGTAATCAACACTACTAGCAACCCACAGGTACCAATCTAAGGTTTGGATACAAAGATTGGATACAAGAGATGAACTAGGGTTTGAAAGGAGATGGTGCTGGTGAAGATGTTGATGAAGATAGCTCTCCCCAAGATGGGAGAGTTGTTGGCGATGACGGCGGTGACGATTTCCACCTCCCGAAGGGAAGTATCCCCGGCAGAACAGCTCTGTCGGAGCCCTAGATTGGTTTCCGCCTCTGTTCCGCCTCGAGACGGCGGCGTCTGGTCCCGAAAGCCTCTCCTTGATTTTTTCTAGGTCAAAACGCTTCATATAGGAGAAGATGGGCACCTGGGAAGGGGGGCGCGCCCTGGGAAGGGGGGCGCGGGCCCCACCCTCGAGGCCAGCCAGTGGCCCCTCTCGTGGGTTTCTCCCTCCAGATATTTTTTATATTTTCCGAAAAAATGTTCTATGGAGTTTCGGGGCTTTTGGAGTTGTGCAGAATAGGTTTCCAGAGTTTGCTCCTTTTCCAGCCCAGAATTTCGGGTGCCGGCATTCCCCCTTCTTCATGTAAACCTTGCAAAATAAGAGGGAAAAGGCATAAGTATTGTGACAAAACATGTATGAGTAGCACATAATGCAATAAATATCAACTTATAAGCATGATGCAAAATGGACATATCAACTCCCCCAAGCTTAGACCTCGCTTGTCCTCAAGCGAAAGCCGATATCGAAAAATATGTCCACATGTTTAGAGATAGAGGTGTCGATAAAAACAGAATACGGACATGAGGGCATCATGATCATTCTCATAATAGCAACTTATATGAATATAGTCATATGATCATTATGCAAAGGTAAGAATTCATCCATAATATCAAGTATGCATCATAAACTTCATTGGAAACTAACAAACTTTGGTCTCGGTCATTGAAGCAATTGCAATTTATCGTAACATCGGAAATAGTCAATATAAAAGCTTTTCAGCAAGCCCACATACTCAACTATCATATAGTCTTTCATAATTGCTCACACTCACGCAATACTTATGTTTATAGAGTTTTAATAAGACACAGAGAAAGATAGGGGCTTATGGTGTTGCCTCCCAACCTTTTACCTCAAGGGTAATGTCAACAGTAATAGATCATGAAAACTTACATCCAAGTGGGTATATATGTCAGGATCTTTCCAACACAATGTGCTTTCCAAAGGATAAAATGAAAAAGGAAAAGGTGGATCTCACCTTGACACTTATAAAACAAGAATAAAAGATAGGCCCTTCGCAGAGGGAAGCAGAGGTTGTCATATGTTTTTATGGTTGGATGCACAAAGTCTAGACATAGAAGAACTTCACTTTATATTGCTACTTGTGATAAGGACCTTTATTATGCAGCCCGTCGCTTTTATTACTTCCATATCACAAGCTCGTATAAAGCTAATTTCTCCCACACTAATAAATCATGCATATATTAGCGGGTTTACAACATGACAACTTACTTGGAAGGATCTTTCTCAATCCATAGGTTGGTATGGTGGACTCTCAGGGCAAAACTAATTTTAAGGGTATATGGAAGCACAAGTAGTATCTCTACTTAGTGCGAGGAGTTTTGGCTAGCATGAGAGGGAAAGGCAAGCTCAACATGTTGGAAGATCTATGACAATATACTTTATTTCGGATATAAGAAGACATAACCCATTATGTTGTCATCCTTGTCCAACATCAACTCTTTAGCATGTCATACTTTAATGAGAGCTCACAATCATAAAAGATGTCCAAGATAGTATATTTGTATGTGAAGCCTCTCTTCTTTTATTACTTCCTATTAATTGCAACGATGACCAAAACTATGTTTGTAACCTCCCAACAACTTTTATTTATCATACTCTTGTATGTGAAGTCATTACTTCCCATAAGATCGATATGATCTCGTTGATTCTCTTTTTGTTTTCTTTCTTTAATCGAGACCCAAGTGAGGAAATCAAGCCCTTGACTCAACACTAATCTTTATTATATAGCTCACGGACTCGATTACAAAGGATAATGCTCACAAAGAAAAAGCTCACAACTAGATCATGCTAACTTCATTCTAATAGATCAAGATACTACCAAAAGGATCGAACTAAGTAAAACGGTAAAGATAGGAGTGATGGTGATAAGATACCGGGGTTACTCCCCCAAGCTTGGCAGTTGCCAAGGGGAGTGCCCATACCCATATGATTATGTCTTCTTCTTCGGGGTGGGTGATGATGGCTTCTTCCTCAGCTTACGCTTAATTAAGGGCAGAATTTTGCACCTTTAGATCACTGATCTCCTGCTCAAGATTTAATATCCTATTGCATAATGCCTGCTTGTTTTCCTGTAAGAGGTTAAAAGGGATAAATTCAATCTTATGTTTCTTTACTCTGTCCGGGAGGCTTGACTTTTTGAACTCCACATGCATGTCTCCAAGTTGAGGTAGTGGGGCTTTGTCTTTGTCTGAGCTAGTCCAATCTTTCCTCTTTGAATCCTGATCCTCGTCTTCTTCCGTGGTCCAACCATAATGCTCCAAATCACCATAGACCTTAGGGTCCGCAAGGGAATCAGCCACATAGCTTTCTCCCTCCGAATCCTGGGACGACATGTTGCTTTTATCTGTGACAGAAGAGGCTTGAAACGAAAACAGAGGGGTTCTACATGATACAGAGGTCAAAACATTCGGGAGTATATATAATGAATTTTTCCCAAAAAAAGGAGTAACCCACAAGAAAACGGAGTCCAGGGGACACACGGGGTGCCCTCGAGGCAGGGGGCACGCCCTGGGAAGGAGGGCACGCCCCTACCCTCGAGGCCACCTCGTGTGTCCTCCGGACTGCGGTTTATTTTCCTATTTTTCTAAATATTCCAAAACGGAGAAAAATTCCTTTAGAACTGTTTTGGAGTCGGTTCACTTACCGTATCACGTACCTCTTCCTTTTCGGAGGTTGAATCGTTATGGAAGGTGTCCCTTATGTATTCCTCCGGGGTTATGGTTTCAATGATATTAGTTTTAACATTTATAGGATTACCTGAGATATAATGTTTGATCCTTTGACCATTCACCACCTTCGGATTTGTGCCTTCAAAGTTGTTGATCTTTATGGCACCGGAATGATAGACCTCCTCGATAACGTAAGGTCCTTCCCACTTGAATAGCAAAACATAATCACCAACGTTGAACTCATGCTTTTGTATCATTTTGTCATGCCATCTTTTAACCTTTTCTTTAAATAACTTGGCATTCTCGTAGGCATGGGTTCTCCATCCATCGAGACAGCTAATATCAAATAGCCTCTTTTCATCGGCGAGTTTGAAATCGTGATTGAGCTCTTTGATAACCCAATATGCCTTATGTTCCAGCTCAAGAGGTAAATGACAAGCTTTTCCATATACCATCTTATATGGAGACATACCCATAGGATTTTTGTATGCAGTTCTATAGGCCCATAATGCATCATCTAGTTTCTTAGACCAATTCTTTCTAGACCTATTAACTGTCTTTTGCAAGATTAATTTCAACTCCCTATTACTTAGTTCTACCTGACCACTAGTCTGTGGGTGATAAGGTGATGCAATTCTATGGTTGACATCGTACTTAGCAAGCATCTTACGGAAAGCACCATGAATAAAGTGTGAACCACCATCAGTCATTAGATATCTAGGGACTCCAAACCTTGGAAATATAACTTCTTTAAGCATCTTAATAGAGGTGTTATGATCAGCACTACTAGTTGGAATAGCTTCTACCCACTTAGTAACGTAATCAACAACAACTAGAATATGCGTGTACCCATTAGAGGCAGGAAAAGGTCCCATATAATCAAAGCCCCAAACATCAAATGGTTCAATAACAAGTGAATAATTCATAGGCATTTCTTGACGTCTACTAATATTACCGATTCTTTGACATTCATCACATGATAAGACAAACTTACGTGCATCCTTGAAGAGAGTAGGCCAATAAATCCAGATTGCAATACCTTGTGTGCAGTTGATGACCCTCAACCGTAAGGGATCTATTGCAGCATTTTCGATAAGTAAGAGTGTCGAACCCAACGAGGAGCAGAAGGTATTGATAAGCGATTATGAGCAAGAAATTACTGCAAGCACTGAAAGATAACTTTTAGGGGTTTTCTCGGTATAAGCAACAGGAATGTAAAGGCAAGTAATGTAAAAGGTACTGAGAGTAACAAGTGGCCCAATCCTTTCTTAGCAAAGGAGAGGCCTAGCAACTGAACTTATAAAGACTAAAGCGTTCTTGAGGACACACGGGAGAGGTAGTCATGTGCTTTCGCCATATTTCGTATCGATACTATGTTATGTGTTGATAAGTGTTGAGTGGGTGGATCTATGCTAGTGCACTCTCTAGACTAAGATGAATGCACTCTTATGATTAAACACCTTGCAAGCATCCGCAAATACAAGAGAGAATTTAAGGCAAAAGACTAACCATAGCAATACGATCGAGGATCCATTATTCCCTTATGCAAAAGCGTGCGAACTGGAGTTCAGGTTTCTGTCACTCCGGCAACCCACCATAAGCATTCTTTATACACAATGTATTCTCCTAGGTCCTCAATAAGGTGAAGTGTTGGGTGTTCGACTCACACAACACCACTAGTAGAATGACAACGCAACTTAAGTATCAAACAACACATATTACTTCAACAGCATATGACTACTAACAACAAGACTTTCCCCATGTCCTCAAGAACTAAGGTAACTACTCACAAGACATAAAAGAGATCATGATCAGTGGGGATAAATATGTGATAAACAATCTGGACATAGTAATATTTCTCCAACAAAACTCAATAGCATTCACCACAAAGTAGTAATCAACACCGATGGAGTAGAGAGGATAGGTAGTACGAGTTACAACATGAGTTGCGATTGTAAGATGAGATTTGGATGAAGATGGAGATGGTGCTGGTGTTGGGGATGATGTTGATGATGATCTCGATGATGCCCGTGACGATGGTGATGACGATGGCGACGATCTCCCCTTCCGGGAGGTGATCTCCCTGGCGGAATCTGCCCGCCGGAGATGCCCTTTTCTTCTCTGTAGGTTTCCGCCTCGAAGCGGCGGCAGAACTCCGTAAAAAGTCCCGTGCCTAGGGTTTTTGGATCACGGAGAACATATATGCAAAAAAGGGTGACCAGAGGTGGGCCAGGGGCTCCAGGCGCCCCCCGGCGCGGCCAGGGGGGGCGCCCCCAGGCTGCTTGGGCACCCTGTGGCCCCCCTCTGACTCCCCTTTTGCGTGTCTTCGTGATTCGTCTGAAAAATACCTCCCGTCAATTTTCAGGTAATTTGGAGGTATTCTTCTTCAGCAACTCAGCATCCACTTTTTCCTGCTGAATCCTGCGTCTGCTGTTCTGGCATCGGAAAGTTGCAAACTGTGTAAAATAGACCAAAACAACATAAGAACATCATCATAACGTGAAATATATCAATGAATAAGGATAATTATGATACAAAATAGTGATGCATTTTGGACGTATCAACACCCCCAAGCTTAGACCTCGCTTGTCCCCAAGCGAATATGAACTCGGTAAACCTGTCCACAAGTTTAGAGAGTGAAGTGTCGATAAATAGAATACAGACAAGAAGCATCATAGTTTCTTTACCAACTCAAATATCCTCAACAGCAATCTTCAACTCATAAGGCCCTTATGAAAGAGTGATAACACTTATATTCGAAAGTAGGGCTAAGGAAACTCATTATATCATGGCAAACATGTCCTTTGGTCAAAGAACAACAATAGATTTAACTTTTGCTCTTATATTTGATGAGATCAATTGAAGCTTTTTGAAAATAACATGTTAATAGGCAAGAAGTGAAAGTGTTAACACAAAGGAAGATATTTGCCTTAGCTGGGCATGACAAACAACTTACTTATCGAATGATAATGTCAACAAGGATATGATATGACAAATCTTAATGCAAGCTCTATATGAATGAATCCTTATCAACATCAAACATCCGCTCTCTCTGGGAAATAGAAGGAAGTAGAAATAACTGACTCAACTTAAAATTAAAAGATAGGCCCTGCTCTAGGGTAGTAGGGAAAACTCATGTGCTATCCTTAAATCAAACAGAATGAAAACAAGTTTTGAGAGGTGCATGATTTGTCAACGAATGCTAATAGATAACTCAATTGCTTCTTGAACTGGACAAGTTTCGAGGAACGGCTCCTGCACGAGGACGATAACATCCTCTTATTCTCCTTTGTTTATCACTGCCAAAGTTTTCTGATTTCTCATGAACAAAGCGTGATGGAGGGTTTGTTTGTTATATTATTTTTAAGCCGGGCGCACTCAATGCCAGTTCCTTTTCATATTATGGGTTTGCACATTATACATGCAATCCCGGGGTGAAGCTTGTCCAACTCAAAAAGATCATGAATTAGCTACTACTTCCTCATGAGCTAAAGCAGAGGCACAAAATAAAAGATTTTGAACTTTTAAGGATAACACATAAATTATATACTTTTAGGAGGTGGTAGTGGAACACCACAAGTAGGTAGGTATGGTGGACTAGTATGGAAGGTATTGTCTTAAGGGTATGGATGCACAAGCAGAATACCGCTTAGTACAGAGTTAGGCTAGCAAAGGTTTTGCGAGAACAGACAATTGATGATGACTAAGATGCAAAGCAATATAAAGCATGAACATTGAAATAAGCATAACACATCAAGTTGTCTTCCTTGTCAGCATAACACTTCAAGCATAATAACATAAAGGTTTTGGCTATGTTAATACTTTAAGAAAATCATGCTTGTTGTTATGACCAAAGCTATATTTGCCAAGATTAAATAAAGTTTTCACAGCCATACCTGACATAAGGTCAATACTCCCCATAAGAATCATCATATAAGGTCGATTGCGTGAAGAGAATACCGAGTGCAGCAAAAGGAACCGATAAACTTCTCATTAATATTCCATCAAACGACTCCACACTCACGGATACAATTCCTCACCGAAGGAGCGATAGACCTCAATGCACACACCTATCTCATATAACAACCTCCCTAGACATGATACGACTCTACTTGACTCTAAAAGACAAAAGGTAAAAGATAAAGATACCGGGCACTCCCCCAAGCTTGGAACAAGCCAAGGGAATGCCATTACCCCAGGAGATTTCACTCATCATCCTTGTTGGCGTTGATCAAGTAGTCCTTGGCGAAACGCTTCCATGGAAGGGGTTCTCCAGTCTCATATGAGAAGCTTGTCTCCTGGATCCTGCATTCAGCACCCAAACCCATGCGCAGAAACCTTAGTTCATACTCACAGTTCTGGTTATGTAGATCATTAATTTGCCCTTGGAGCTCTATAATTCTTTCTTCAGACGCGGTGATTCTTTCCCACATCTCCTTCCTCTCCTTCAGGAAGTAGTTCTTCAGCTCGTTGGTGATGTCAAAGTTAGCTTCGACACCATGCTCGATCATCTTCTTGTACTCGAAGACTTCTTGCTCCACTTCTTCCAGCCTGGCCTGGATGCTTCCCTCCTTGATAGGTCCCTTCAGATCTTCTTGATGAAGGACGCCGTCCTTCATCTGAACAACCTGAGGGTGCTTCTTCACCTCAGCGAGGTAAGGGTTGATGACGTTGACGATGAACTTGTCCTTGGGGGAACTTGGAGAAGCCATGGCACCTAAATTCAGCTGAAAGATTCCCTGGCAGAAACAGATCGAAGAGAAAACACGCGAAATCGCAAGATACGTTGCCGGAACAACCCGGGCAAATATATAGGAAAAATTTATGCACAGAAAGGAAGGTAGCGGACCAAAGCGGGGTCGGAGGCGGACTCCCGGGTGTCCAGGCGGCCTACCGGCGCGGCCCAGGGGGGGCGCGCCAGGGGGGCGCGTGGACTCCCTGGAGGTCGTCTCCGGCTCCACTTCGACTCGGAATTTTACTAATTTTGCACAAACTCGTAATACGGAACTTTTATGATGGTTTGCGGTGTTTTCTTACCGTACTACATACCTTTTCTTTATTCTGCTTCTGTTGGCGTCTGAAACAGGGCTGCAACATGTTCTTCGTGAGTTGTTGTGTATATTATATTCACATCAACATCGACAGGGTCTCCTGCTATGTAATGTTTAAGTCTTTGCCCATTCACAACTTGAGGTTTGGTGCCTTCAAAATTATTAATCTTAATTGCACCAGACCGATAAACTTCTTCAACATGAAATGGTCCTTCCCACCTGGAAAGTAGTTTACCTGGAGAAAACCTGAAACGGGATCTAAACAACAAAACTTTATCACCAACATTAAATTCACGTTTCAGAATCTTCCTATCATGCCACTTTTTTACCTTTTCCTTGAACATTTTAGCGCTCTCGTAAGCTTCACTTCTCCATTCATCTAGAGAAGTCAAGTTCATGAGACGCTTCTCACCAGCTAGTTTTGGGTCAGCGTTAAGCTCTCTAACAGCCCAGAAAGCTTTGTGCTCTAACTCTAATGGCAAATGGCAAGCCTTGCCATACACCATCTTATAGGGAGACATGCCCATGGGGTTTTTGTAAGCAGTTCTATATGCCCACAAAGCATCTCCTAACTTGTTTGACCAGTCCTTTCTATTTCTGTTTACTATTTTCTGCAGGATCAACTTAATCTCTCTATTGGTGAGCTCAACTTGCCCACTAGTTTGAGGATGATATGGTGAAGCAATTCTATGATTAACATCGTATTTAGCCAAAGCTTTTCTAAAAGCTCCGTGCGTGAAGTGTGATCCTCCATCGGTCATGAGATACCTTGGTACACCAAACCTAGGAAAAATTACATCTTTAAGCATTTTCAAAGATGTTTTGTGATCAGCACTTTCAGTGGGGATTGCTTCAACCCACTTGGTCACATAATCAACAGCTACTAAAATGTGAGTGTACTTGTGCGAAGAAGGAAAAGGACCCATAAAATCAAAACCCCAACAATCGAAAGGTTCAATAACTAGTGAGTAATTCATAGGCATCTCATTCCTTCTACTAATGTTACCAACTCTCTGACATTTATCACAGGCTAAAACATAATTTCTAGCATCCTTAAAGAGAGTAGGCCAATAAAAACCTGATTGAAGAACCTTATGTGCAGTCCTTTCACCGGCATGATGTCCTCCATAGGGACTATCATGACACCGTCTGAGAATGTCCTTCTGCTCATGTTCCGGAATGCATCTTCTCACGATCCCGTCGGGAGCTTCTTTGAAAAGATGTGGGTCATCCCAAAAGTAGTGCCTCAAATCATGAAAGAACTTCTTTCTTTGCTGAAATGTTAGACCTGGAGGCAAATACTTTGCAACAATAAAATTAGCATAATCTGCATACCAAGGATCGGAAAGAGATTGTACTTTTACAACGACAAGTTGCTCGTCTGGAAAACTATCGTTAACTGGGATGGGGTCATACGGTATATCTTCCATTCTTGAAAGATTGTCTGCCACCGGATTGTCTTCCCCTTTCCTATCAACAATCTGCAAATCAAATTCTTGAAGAAGGAGTACCCATCTGATAAGCCTTGGCTTGGCATCCTTCTTTGTCATAAGATACTTAATGGCAGCATGATCAGTATGAATAATAACTTTGGAATCAACAATATACTGCCTAAACTTATCACAAGCAAAAACTACAGCTAAGAATTCCTTCTCAGTAGTAGCATAATTTCTTTGAGCACTGTCAAGGGTTTTACTAGCATAATGTATAACATTCAATTTCTTATCAACTCTTTGTCCTAAAACAGCTCCAACAGCAAAATCACTTGCATCACACATAATCTCAAAAGGTAAATTCCAGTCAGGTGGTTGTACTATAGGAGCAGTTATTAAAGCTTTCTTAAGGGCTTCAAAAGCTTCCTTACAGTTTTCATCAAATACAAAAGGAACATCCTTCTGGAGAAGATTAGTGAGGGGTCTCGAGGTTTTAGAAAAGTCTTTAATAAATCTTCTATAAAAACCTGCATGACCGAGAAAACTGCGAATACCTTTGATGTCCCTTGGATAGGGCATCCTCTCAATAGCTTCGATCTTGGCCTTGTCCACTTCAATTCCCCTTTCGGAAATCTTGTGACCAAGAACAATTCCTTCATTAACCATAAAGTGGCACTTTTCCCAGTTGAGTACCAAATTTGTCTCCTCGCATCTCTGCAAAACTTTATTAAGGTTGTGAAGACAATGGTCAAAAGAAGTTCCATAGACGGAGAAATCGTCCATGAAGACTTCCATAATATCCCCGCAGAAACCATGAAAGATAGCAGACATACACCTTTGAAAAGTAGCAGGGGCATTACATAAATCAAAAGGCATACGTCTGTAAGCATAAGTACCAAAGGGACAAGTAAAAGTGGTCTTCTCTTGATCAGCAGTGTTAACATGAATTTGAGAGAAGCCAGAATAACCATCGAGATAACAAAAGTGGGTATTTTTGGATAACCTTTCAAGCATTTGGTCGATGAACGGCAACGGGTAGTGATCCTTCCTAGTTGCCTTGCTCAACTTCCTGTAATCAATACACATTCTATATCCAATAATAATCCTCTCTTTTTTAGGAACACAATGTACCGGACTTACCCACTTACTATCAGCTATAGGGTAGATAATACATGCGGCTAGAAGCTTGAGAATCTCAGTTCTTACAACATCCATCATCTTCGGGTTCAACCGTCGTTGATGATCAACAACTGGTTTAACATCAGGCTCAAGGTTGATAGTATGTTGACAGATAGATGGACTAATCCCCTTAAGGTCATCAAGGGTGTAGCCAATTGCGCCTCGGTGTTTACGAAGTACTTCCAATAATCGCTCCTCTTCATATCCTGAAAGGTTAGAATTGATAATAACAGGATATACTTTCTTTTCATCTAAATAAGCATACTTGAGCGTATCGGGAAGAGGTTTAAGATCGAACACCGGGTCTTCTTTCGGTTTTGATAAAATTCCCAAAGGTTCAACCGGAAGGTTGTGCTTCAGGATAGCAGGCTGCCTCAAGAATATTTCATCTATTTCATTTCTTTCCTGCATATGCAAATCATTCTCGTGGTCCTCCATGTATTGCTGCAAAGGATCATTAGGGGGAATAGCAATAGAGGCAATACTTTCAATAATTTTATCATCACTAGGTAAATCAGTACCACGAGGCTGCTTAGAGAACTTAGAAAAGTTAAATTCATATGGCTCACCATCGAATTCGACAGAAACTTTACCTTTCTTGCAATCTATTATAGCTCCACAAGTTCTAAGAAAAGGTCTACCAAAAATAATTGGACAAAAATTGTCCCTCTCTGAACCAAGTACTATAAAGTCGGTAGGGTATTTTACCTTTCCACATAGGACTTCAACGTCCCTCACAATTCCGATAGGAGAGATAGTTGTTCTATTTGCAAGATGAATAGTAACATCAACTTCTTCAAGTTCACAAGGGGAAATCTCACCGATGATCTCTTCATAAAGTGAATAAGGAATATCACTTGCACTCGATCCCAAATCGCATAGCCCATAATAATTGTGATCTCCTATTTTAACAGATAGCACTGGAGTACCTGAAATTGGGCCTTTATTCTTGGCTGTGACAAGGTTAGTGGAAACAACACAAAAATTTATATTGGAATCCAAAACATCATCAGTAGCAAGATCTTTAATCAATGCAACTTGAGGATCGACCCTGATCTGGTCCTCAGGCTCATCAACTCTTCTCTCACTTTTATTTATTATGCCTGTCACAAGAGAGTGCTCCCTTATCCTCGTGGGAAAAGGAGGCTTTTCATATATAGCTACAGGCAAAATAGGGTCAGCAACATAAATATCAATAGGTGGTTCTTTAAAAGGTTCATGGTGCTGGTCTCTCTTCTTTTTAAAAGAATCAACGTGAGAGGCAAAATTCTTACACAAATCAATCACTAGATGGGAATCAAGACCAATCTTAGAGCAAAAAGTATTGAAGTAATCAGTTTTCACATAGCTCTCAATATAATCATATTCATAATTTATAGCGGGTTCAATACCTTTATCAATTTCCCAATCTTCGGTATTCCTCTGGATTCTTTCAAGGAGATCCCACCTTTCTTCAACACTCTTCTTCTGAAATACCCCACTAGAGGAGGCATCCAGCATCTCCTTATCCTGACGAGAAAGCCTGGCATAAAAATTTGTAAGTATAATTTCCTTGGGAAGCTTATGAATAGGGCATTTAAGAATTAAAGACTTCAATCTCCCCCAAGCTTGAGCGATGCTTTCTCCGTCACGAGACCTAAAGTTATAGATATAATTCCTGTCTCGATGAATTTCATGAAGAGGATAAAACTTAGTATAAAAGAGAGACATAAGCTCCTGCCAGTCCAGCAAGTGTGAGTTATCGAGAAGCCCATACCAATCTGAAGCTTTATCTATAAGTGATACGACAAACAATTTCCTCATGACAAACTCCCTCGATACACCTGCAAGCTTAAATAATGAACATAGTTGTGACAGATATAGCAAGTGATCACCGGGATGTCTGTCTCCTGCATAACGATTAGCCAAAACATAATCGATAATACCAGCTGGTATTTTATAAGGCACAATATCAGTAGGGGGAGGATCAACCACCACAGGTGTGGGGCGTCTTCCCGCAAGCAACGATCCAATAATAGGGTTGTCAATAAGGATAAAGAGCAGCAATAGCAAAAATAAAGACAGAATTATAAAAACTTTCTTACCAGTTTCACTTTACCAATAGCGCTATGCTCCCCGGCAACGGCGCCAGAAAACGGTACTTGATGACCCTCAACCGTAAGGGATCTATTGCAGCGTTTTCGATAAATAAGAGTGTCGAACCCAACGAGGAGCAGTAGGTATTGATAAGCGATTCTGAGCAAGAAATTACTGCAAGCACTGAAAGATAACTTTTAGGGGTTTTCTCGGTATAAGCAACAGGAATGTAAAGGCAAGTAATGTAAAAGGTACTGAGAGTAACAAGTGGTCCAATCCTTTCTTAGCAAAGGAGAGGCCTAGCAACTGAACTTATAAAGACTAAAGCGTTCTTGAGGACACACGGGAGAGGTAGTCATGTGCTTTCGCCATATTCCGTATCGATACTATGTTATGTGTTGATAAGTGTTGAGTGGGTGGATCTATGCTAGTGCACTCTCTAGACTAAGATGAATGCACTCTTATGATTAAACACCTTGCAAGCATCCGCAAATACAAGATAGAATTTAAGGCAAAAGCCTAACCATAGCAATACGATCGAGGATCCATTATTCCCTTATGCAAAAGCGTGCGAACTGGGGTTCAGGTTTCTGTCACTCCGGCAACCCACCATAAGCATTCTTTATACACAATGTATTCTCCTAGGTCCTTAATAAGGCGAAGTGTTGGGTGTTCGACTCACACAACACCACTAGTAGAATGACAACGCAACTTAAGTATCAAACAACACATATTACTTCAACAACATATGACTACTAACAACAAGACTTTCCCCATGTCCTCAAGAACTAAGGTAACTACTCACAAGACATAAAAGAGATCATGATCAGTGGGGATAAATATGTGATAAACAATCTGGACATAGTAATATTTCTCCAACAAAACTCAATAGCATTCACCACAAAGTAGTAATCAACACCGATGGAGTAGAGAGGATGGGTAGTATGAGTTACAACACGAGTTGCGATTGTAAGATGAGATTTGGATGAAGATGGAGATGGTGCTGGTGTTGGGGATGATGTTGATGATGATCTCGATGATGCCCGTGACGATGGTGATGACGATGGCGACGATCTCCCCTTCCGGGAGGTGATCTCCCCGGCGGAATCTGCCCGCCAGAGATGCCCTTTTCTTCTCTGTAGGTTTCCGCCTCGAAGCGGCGGTGGAACTCCGTAAAAAGTCCCGTGCCTAGGGTTTTTGGATCACGGAGAACATATATGCAAAAGGGGGCGACCAGAGGTGGGCCAGGGGCTCCAGGCGCCCCCCCGGCGCGGCCAGGGGGGGCGCCCCCAGGCCGCCTGGGCACCCTGTGGCCCCCCTCTGACTCCCCTTTTGCGTGTCTTCGCGATTCGTCTGAAAAATACCTCCCGTCAATTTTCAGGTAATTTGGAGGTATTCTTCTTCAGCAACTCACCATCCACTTTTTCCTGCTGAATCCTGCGTCTGCTGTTCCGGCATCGGAAAGTTGCAAACTGTGTAAAATAGACCAAAACAACATAAGAACATCATCATAACGTGAAATATATCAATGAATAAGGATAATTATGATACAAAATAGTGATGCATTTTGGACGTATCAGCAGTTCTATCTCCCTCATGGTGTCCTCCATAAGCTTCGGAGTGGCACTTGCGTAAGATCTATTCTTGTTCATGCTCAGGTACACAACGTCTAATAATACCATCTACTCCTTCTTTATAAAGATGTGGATCATCCCAGAAGTAATGCCTCAAATCATATTAGAACTTTTTCTTTTGCCGGTATGTGAAGCTAGGAGGTATAAACTTAGCAACAATGTAATTAGCATAATCAGCATACCATGGAGCAGTACGAGAAGTATTTATGACAACTAGTTGTTCATCAGGAAAGCTATCATCAATAGGTTGTGGGTCATCAAGTATATTCTCTAACCTAGACAAGTTATCTGCTACGTGGTTCTCAGCTCCCTTTCTATCAATAATATGCAAGTCAAATTCTTGCAGCAAGAGAACCCATCTAATAAGTCTAGGTTTAGCATCTTTCTTTTCCATAAAGTATTTGATAGAAGCATGATCAGTGTGAATAATTACTTTAGAATCAACGATATAGGGTCTAAACTTATCACAAGCAAACACAACTGCTAGAAATTCTTTCTCAGTGGTAGCATAATTCCTTTGGGCACTATCTAGAGTTTTGCTAGCATACTGGATAACATTCAATTTCTTATCAATTCTTTGCCCTAGAACAGCTCCTACAGCATAATCACTAGCATCACACATAATCTCAAAGGGTATATTCCAGTCAGGAGGCTGGACAATAGGTGCAGAGATCAGTGCTTTCTTAAGTATTTCAAATGCTTCTAGACAATCATCATCAAAGACAAAAGGAATATCTTTCTGTAAAAGATTAGTCAGAGGCCTGGAAATTTTGGAGAAGTCCTTAATGAACCTCCTATAAAACCCGGCATGACCAAGGAAACTTCGTATACCTTTGATATCCTTAGGGCATGACATCTTTTCAATAGCATCAACTTTAGCTTTGTCAACTTCAATACATCTTTCAGAAATTTTATGTCCCAAGACAATGCCTTCATTAACCATAAAGTGGCACTTCTCCCAATTCAAGACAAGGTTAGTGTCTTCACATCTCTGCAAAACTCGATCAAGGTTGCTTAAGCAATCATCAAAAGAAGTTCCATAAACGGAGAAATCGTACATGAATACCTCAACAATCTTTTCACAAAACTCAGAGAATATAGCCATCATGCATCTTTGAAAGGTAGCAGGTGCATTACATAAACCAAAAGGCATACGTCTATAAGCAAAGGTACTGACAGGACAAGTAAAGGTGGTCTTTTCTTGACCCCCCTTTGACACAGGTATTTGAGAGAAACCAGAATAACCATCTAGAAAGTATGTTTGGATAATATTTCTAGCATTTGATCATTAAATGGCAAGGGGTAATGATCTTTCTTAGTAGCTTTATTTAACTTACGGAAATCAATTACCATCCTATAACCTGTAACTATTCTTTGCGGGATCAATTCATCTTTATCATTAGGGACAACGGTCATACCTCCTTTCTTAGGAACACAATGGACAGGACTTACCCACTGGCTATCAGCAATGGGATAGATAATACCTGCCTCTAGAAGCTTTAGAATTTCCTTCCTTACCACTTCTTTCATCTTAGGATTTAACCGTCGCTGATGATCAATAACTGGTTTAGCATTTTCTTCCAATTTTATCTTGTGTTGACATATAGTGGGACTAATGCCCTTAAGATCATCCAGCGTATATCCAATAGCAGCTCGGTGCTTCTTCAGAGTTTTCAATAATCTTTCTTCTTCATGCTCTAAAAGGTTAGCACTAATAATAACAGGATATATCTTCTTTTCATCAAGATAAACATACTTAAGATTATCAGGCAAAGGTTTAAGTTCAAACACGGGATCACCCTTGGGTGGAGGAGGATCCCCTAGGATTTCAACAGGCAAGTTGTTTTTCAATACGGGTCCCTGTGTAAGGAATATTTCATCTATCTCCCTTCTCTCATTCATATGCATATCATTTTCATGGTCTAGCAAGTATTGTTCTAAAGGGCCATTAGGTGGCACGGCAATAGAAGCGAGACCAATAATTTCATCTTTACTAGGTGGTTCCTTTTCAAGGGGTTGTCTACAGAATTTAGCAAAGTTAAAATCATGAGACATATCCCCTAATCCAACAGTGACAATGTCTTTCACACAGTCTATCTTGGCATTAACGGTATTCAAGAAGGGTCTACCAAATATAATGGGACAGAAAGCATCTTGTGGGGAACTAAGAACAAGAAAATCAGCAGGGTATTTAACCTTCCCACACAAGACTTCAATATCTCTACCAATCCCAACTTGTGAAATAGTATCTCTATTAGCAAGCTTAATAGTAACATCAATCCCTTCTAACTCAACAGGTGCAATATCATGCATAATTTCGTTATACAAGTCAAGAGGGATAATACTCGCACTAGTACCTACGTCGCATAAACCATGATAGCAATGATCCCCTATCTTAACGGAGATAACAGGCAAGCCTACGATTGGTTTATGTTTATTCCTAGTATTAGGTTTGGCTATTCTAGCAGATTCTTCTTGGATATAAATAACATGTACATCTAAATCTTCTACCAAGAGATCATTAACCATAGCAACACTAGGTTCAACTTTAATTTGCTCAGAGGGTGTAGGTGTTCTAGTATTACTCTTACGGACTACAGTTGAAGCTTGAGCATGATCCTTTATCCTAACAGGGAAAGGTGGTTTCTCGATATAAGCGGTAGGAATAACGGGATCAACATTATAAGTGATAGTCTTTTCTTCAACTTTAATAGGTTCAACTACTTTTACTTCAATAGGGGGATGGTATTTAAACCACTTCTCCTTGGGGAGATCAATATGAGTAGCAAAAGATTCACACAAAGAAGCTACTATCTCAGAGTCAAGTCCATATTTAGTGCTAAACTCACGGAAAACATCGGTATCCATAAAAGCTTTAACACTATCAAACTTAGGGGTCATACCTGACTCCTTACCTTCGTCGAGATCCCAATCTTCAAAGATGCGTTTAATTCTTTCCAATAAATCCCATTTGAATTCAATAGTCTTCATCATAAAAGAGCCAGAACAAGAGTTATCGAGCATGGTGCGATTATTGAGAGAAAGCCGTGCATAATTTTTTTGGATGATCATCTTTCTTGAAAGCTCATGATTCGGGCATGAACATAACATTGACTTAAGCCTCCCCCAAGCTTGAGCGATGCTTTCTCCTTCGCGAGGCCAGAAATTATAAATATAATTACGATCACGATGAACCTGGTGCATAGGGTAGAACTTCTGATGAAATTCCAATTTTAGACGATTATAGTTCCAAGATCCCATATCATCGCATAGCCTAAACCATGTCAATGCATCTCCCTTCAAAGATAAAGGGAAGACCTTCTTCTTGATAACATCCTCGGGCATACCTGCAAGCTTAAACAATCCACAAACTTCATCCACATAGATTAGATGTAAATCGGGGTGAAGTGTCCCGTCTCCTGTATAGGGATTTTCAAGCAGTTTCTCTATCATACTAGAAGGAATCTCAAAGCAAACATTTTCAATATGTGCAGTAGGTTGAGGAGCAACTCTTTGCTCTTCTGCTCGGGGTGAAGATACCCCGAACAAGCCCCTCAAAGGATTTTGAGCCATAGTAACAAGTGACAATAAATTTCAGCACACTATATAAATTTTTCCTTACCAAAGGCGCTTCACTCCCCGGCAACGGCGCCAGAAAAGAGTCTTGATGACCCACAAGTGTAGGGGATCTATCGTAGTCCTTTCGATAAGTAAGAGTGTCGAAACCAACGAGGAGCAGAAGGAAATGATAGGCAGTTTTCAGTAAGGTATTTTCTGCAAGCACTGAAATTATAGGTAAGAGATAGTTTTGTGATAAGATACTTGGTTGCAAGTGACAAAAGGTAAAAGTAAATAAGGTGCAGCAAGGTGGCCCAATCCTTTTTGTAGCAAAGGACAAGCCTGGGCAAACTCTTATGCAAGGTAAAGCGCTCCCGAGGACATATGAGAATTATCGTCAAGCTAGTTTTCATCACGATCATCTGATTTGCGTTCAGTACTTTGATAATTTGGTATGTGGGTGGACCGGTGCTTGGGTGCTAACCTTACTTGGACAAGCCTCCCACTTATGATTAACCTATAATGCAAGCATCCGCAACTACAAAAGAAGTATTAAGGTAAACCTAACCATAGCCTGAAACATATGGATCCAAATCAACCCCTTACGAAGCAATGCATAAACTAGGGTTTAAGCTTCTGTCACTGTAGCAACCCATCATATACTTATTACTTCCCAATGCCTTCCTCTTGGACCAAATAATGGTGAAGTTTCATGTAGTCGACGTTCACATGACACCACTAGAGGAGAGACAACATACATCTCATCAAAATATCGAACGAAGACCAAATTCACATGACTACTAATAGCAAGACTTCTGCCATGTCCTCAGGAACAAAAGCAACTACACACAAGACATAATATTGTTCATGATCAGAGGGGTATTAATATGCATAATGGATCTGAACATATGATCTTCCACCAAATAAACCAATTAGCATCAACTACAAGGAGTAATCAACAGTACTAGCAAGCCATAGGTACCAATCTGAGGTTTGGATACAAAGATTGGATACAAGAGATGAACTAGGGTTTGAAAGGAGATGGTGCTGGTGAAGATTTTGATGAAGATAGCTCTCCCCAAGATGGGAAAGTTGTTGGTGATGATGGCGGTGACGATTTCCCCCTCCCGGAGGGAAGTATCCCCGGCAGAACAGCTCTGTCGGAGCCCTAGTTTGGTTTCCGCCTCGGTTCCGCCTCGAGACGGCGGCGTTTGGTCCCGAAAGCCTCTCCTTGATTTTTTTTTCCAGGTCAAAACGCTTCATATAGGAGAAGATGGGCACCTGGGACCCACCGGCTGGCCCTCGAGGCAGGAGGGCGCGCCTTGGGAAGGGGGGCGCGCCCTGGGAAGGGGGGCGCGCCCCCCACCCTCGAGGCCAGCCAGTGGCCCCTCTCGTGGGTTTCTTCCGCCAGATTTTTTTTTTATCTTTTCCAAAAAAATGTTCTGTGGAGTTTCGGGGCTTTTGGAGTTGTGCAGAATAGGTTTCCACAGTTTGCTCCTTTTCCAGCCCAGAATTCCGGCTGCCGGCATTCCCCCTTCTTCATGTAAACCTTGCGAAATAAGAGGGAAAAGTCATAAGTATTGTGACAAAACATGTATGAGCAGCACATAATGCAATAAATATCAACTTATAAGCCTGATGCAAAATGGACGTATCATGACACCAGCGTCAACACCGTCATGGAGGTGCTGGCCGCCAGCCATGACGAACCCTCCTACGGGTCTGGTCAGGACCCACTGCGGGCGGCAATGCGGAGTCTCTCCACTCCCATCGCCGCGGGAATAGACGGCGCAGCGCTGGAAGCACTCTGCGTCTCGCTCCTCGACAATGCTAACAAGTTAGCTGCCACCCGGTGCCTCACTGAAGCCTACCACCGCGAGATCGACCGCGCCATAGGTGGCACACCGGCTACTGGCGAGCCCAGCCGAGCCGGCGCAGTCCGAGATCGAGGCGGAGCCCTAGATAGTATGCTGGGAGCCCTGCGTCCAGTTTACGCTACCCCACTGGAGAACCTAAGAGCTGCCCAGGCGGCAGCAGACGAGTTGGACCACTTGGAGGGGGATGAGCTCCGCTGCATGACGCAGCACGTCCATCAGCTCCTCGACATGGCAACCGAGCAGCAGTAGCAACCGTCATCCTCTGCGCGAGCAAGGGCATACGTCCCAATCACCAACGGTCGGCGCCCGCAGTCGGCATGACTCGGAGCCGGCTGCCAGCCACAGTCGACAAAGTCGCATCACCATCGAGCGCGACCAAGACGGCCACCCAAGGGCTGTGGAGCAGCGAAACAAGCGCACGCCTCCCCCTCGCCGGGAGAGGCGTGTGTCCCCGCCGCCTGTTGAGCATCCGTCTCCCGTAGGCCGGTTGGGCCGCCACGAGGGAGTTGGGGAGAATGATGCCCGTAACCGCCTTGACCGACTGGCTCGATCCGAGGCGGTCGAGGAAGAAGACACACTTGCCCCGGCTTGTTTCGGCCCCCGCATCCGTGATGAGCCATTCCCTAAAGGTTTCTGACTTCCCAGAGACACTCCCAAGTACAACGGTTTTGTGAAGCCGGAGGACTGGTTGGTGGACTACTCCAAGGCCGTCAACATAGCAACCGGCAACAAACGCGTCGCCATGAAGTATGTGCCTCTCATGCTCCAGGGCACGGCTCGGACGTGGTTAAACAGCCTCAAGCCCAACAGCATCAACAATTGGCTAGACTTTACCGACGTCTTCACCCGCAACTTCACCAGCACCTACAAGCGGCCGCCCAAGCCACGGTAGCTCTCCCTATGCGTCCAAGGTCCGAACGAGTCCGCTCGTGATTACCTGACGCGTTGGGCTGAGTTGCGTAATTCCTGTGAAGGGGTGCATGAAGTGCAAGCCATCGAGTACTTCACGGGCGGGTGCAGAGAAGGCACCCTACTCAAGCATAAGCTCCTCTGCGATGAGCTCACCACGCTGGATGAGCTGTTAAGCATAGCAGACAAGTACGCCACCGCCGACTCTTCCATGAAGTAGGAACTGCACGTAGATGCCTCCGGAAAGATGGCTCCACCGGCTCCTCGGACGCCCGCTGGAGAGTCCAGTCGACGCCAGCAACAAACAGACAACAAGCGCAAAGCCCCCCCAGGCTTCTAACAGCCGGCTGGTGGCAGGAGTTGAAGGCCAGCAGCTAGAAGCACAAGCCGGCCCCAAGCGCCAGAAGGGCGGCAAGCCAGTCTGGCAGCCCGCCTTCTCCTTTAAGCAAGCCCTCGACGGCCCTTGCAAGTTTCACAGTGGTGCGAAGCCTTCCAACCATGTCACACAAAAGTGCCACTGGCTCACTCGGATTGCCAGAGGCGAGGATCTACCTCCAGGGCAGGCGGCTCCGCCTCCAAAACAGCTGGCAGCTCGACCAGGCGGCCAGGTCCAGGACGAGTTCCCAGAAGAGAACCGAGCCTATGTCGTCTTCACCAGCCAGGCGGACGACAGGCGCAGCCGGCGTTAGCAGCATAGAGAAGTCAACGTCGTTGCCTCAGAAGCTCCAGAATGCATGCACTAGTCCGAGAAGCCCATCAGTTGGAGCCGTGATGACCACCCAGCTGTCATGTCGTCGCCAGGCACCTATGCCATGGTTCTGGATGCAACTTTCTCCACCGACAGGTGGGCCTACCGTTTCTCCAGAGTGCTAATAGACGGCGGCAGCAACATCAACATCATGTACCAAGACACCATGGAGAAGTTGGGCATCAAAGAAAAGCAACTACAACCCACCCGGACTGTGTTCCACGGCATCGTCACCGGCCTCTCTTGCTCACCAATCGGCAAGGTCAAGATAGATGTCCTGTTTGGAGACAAGAAGCATTTCGGCCGAGAGCCGGTCTGGTTTGAGGTGGTGAATCTAGAGAGCCCTTACCATGTAATATTCGGCCGGCCAGCCCTCGCCAAATTCATGGCAGTGCCCCATTATGCCTACCTTAAGATGAAGATGCCGGGTCCTAAAGGAAGAATCACCATAGTCAGGGACTTTGAGAAGTCCACTGCATGTGCCACTGCCAGCAGCCGGCTGGCTGAGTCCCTTGTCATAGCTGAAGAAAGGCGCCGCCTCGATAAGTTGGTGGCAATGGCCGGTGAGTAGCCGGCCATACCATCTGATCCCAAGGAGGCGGAACCTCAAGGCTCATTCCGGCCGGCCAAAGAAACCAAGAATATTGCCTTGGATACGTCACACCCGGAGAGATTCGCTGTCATAGGGTCAAACCTAGACAGCAAATAGGAAAGCGAGCTCGTCGATTTCCTCCGTGAGAATCGGGACATCTTCGCATGGTCTCCCAAAGACATGCCGGGTGTCCCGATGGAATTCGCCGAGCACAAGCTGCACGTAAGAGAGGATGCAAAGCTAGTCAGACAGCCGCTTTGCCGCCTGTCAGAGGAAAAGAGAAGAGTTGTTGGTGAAGAGGTCGCCCGCGTGCTAGCGGCCGGCTTCATCATGGAAGTGTTCTACCCAGAATGGCTCTCCAACCCCATCCTCGTGCTAAAGAAGAACAACAAGCGACGTATTGCTACTTCTCGAGCTTGCGTTGTATTCCCTCGAAGAGGAAAGGGTGATGCAGCACAATAGCGTAAGTATTTCCCTTAGTTTTTGAGAACCAAGGTATCAATCCAGTAGGAGACCACGCACGAGTCCCTCGCACCTGCACAAACAAATAAGAACTTCGCAGCCAACGCGATAAGGGGTTGTCAATCCCTTTACGGTCACTTATGAAAGTGAGATATGATAGATAGGATAGTTTGATATTTTTGGTATTTTTGGATATAAGAACAGAAAGTAAAAAACAACAAAGTAAAGTAGATTGGAGATTAATATGTTGAAAATAAACCCGGGTGCCATATGTTTCACTAGTGGCTTCTCTCATGATAGCAGAATTCCACGATGGGTGAACAAGTTACTGTCGAGGAATTGATAGAAAAGTGCATAGTTATGAGAATATTTAGGCATGATCATTATATATAGGCATCACGTCCGTGACAAGTAGACCGAAACGATTCTGCGTCTACTACTATTACTCCACACATCGACCGCTATCCTGCATGCATCTAGAGTATTAAGTTCATAAGAACAGAGTAATGCTTTAAGCTAGATGACATGATGTAGAGGGATAAACTCAAGAAATATGATATAAACCCCATATTTTTATCCTTGATGGCAACAATACAATAAGTGCCTTGCTGCCCCTGCTGTCACTGGGAAAGGACACCGCAAGATTGAACCCAAAGCCAAGCACTTCTCCCATTGCAAGAACTATATATCTAGTAGGCCAAACAAAACCGATAATTCGAAGAGACTTGCAAGGATATTATAATCATACATAAAAGAATTCAGAAAAGAACCAAATATTTCTCGTAGATAGTCTTGATCATAAACCCACAATTCATCGGATCTCGACAAACACACCGCAAAAAGATTACATCGAATAGATCTCCTTGAAGACTGAGGATAACTTGGTATTGAGATCCAAAAAGAGAGAATAAGCCATCTGGATAATAACTATGGACCCGAAGGTCTGTGGTAAACTACTCACAACTCATGGTGAGGCAATGGTGTTGATGTAGAAGCACTCCGTGGAAGATCCCCCCTCTGGCGGAGCTCCGGAACAGGCCCCAAGATGGGATCTCACGGGAACAGAAGGTTGCGGCGGTAGAATTATGGTTTTCTCTGTTGCCTCGATGTTTTCAGGGTACATGGGTATATATATAGGAGTAAGGAGGGCATCGGGGGAGCCAGAGGGGGCCCACGAGGGTGGCGGCGCGTCCTATAGGAGGGGGCGCGCCCTAGACCCTCGTGGTCGCCTCCTTCGTTCCCTCGCGTGTGCTCCAAGTCTTCTATGTTGATATCGTTCCAAAAATAACTCTCGCGAAGGTTTCATTCCGTTTGGACTCCGTTTGATATTCCTTTTCTGCAAAACCCTGAAATAGGCACAAAAAACAGCAATCTGCATTGGGCCTTTGGGTTAATAGGTTAGTCCCAAAAATAATATAAAAGTGTATGATAAAGCCCATTAAACATCCAAAACATAATATATAATAGCATGGAACAATAAAAAATTATAGATACGTTGGAGACGTATCACGTATGTGCATTGACTACACCAGCCTCAACAAAACTTGCCCTAAAGATTCGTTTGCTCTGCCGTGAATAGATCAAGTGATTGACTCCAGAGCCGGATGCAAGCTGCTATCTTCCCTTGATGCTTATTCCGGATACCACCGGGTCAAGATGGATCTGGCCGATCGCCTGAAGACCGCCTTCCTCATGCCATTCGGAGCGTTCTGTTACGTGACTATGACGTTCGGCTTGAGAAATGTCGACGCCACTTTTCAGCGTTGCATGCAGAAGTGTCTCCTCAAGCAACTTGGCAGAAACGCCCACGTTTACGTGGATGATATCATGATGAAGATGGAGAAGCGTGGTACTCTTCTGGAAGACCTCCAAGAGACCTTCGAAAACCTGTGCCGCTTTCAGATCAAGCTAAATCCGGAGAAATGCGTCTTTGCGGTACCAACAGGCCATCTCCTTAGCTTCCTGGTGTCTGAAGTCGGCATCAAGTGCAACCCAGCAAAGATCAAGGCCATCGAGAGAATGGAGTGACCAACTTGCATACGAGACTTCTAGAAGTGCACTGGGTGCTTGGCATCGCTCAGCCGGTTTATCAGCCGGCTGGGCGAGAAAGCACTCCCTCTGTACTAGTTGATGAAGAAGACCACCTGCTTTGAGTGGAATGACAAGGCGGACGAAGCTTTCCACCAGCTCAAGAAAGTGATGTCCACACCGCCTGTCCTGGCGGCGCCAACAGACAAGGAACCCATGTTCCTTTACATAGCCGCCACCAGCCGGGTGGTCAGCACTGTGATTGTAGTCGAGCACCGAGAAGACGGCAGTGCATTGCCGGTCCAAAGGCCCGTCTATTACTTGAGAGAGGTGCTCTCAGATTTCAAGCAGAATTATCCTCACTACCATAAGATGTGCTATGGCGTGTACTTTACTGCCAAGAAGCTGAAGCAATACTTCCAAGAGCATCCAATTACGGTCGTCTGCACGGCCCCGCTTGCTGAGATCATGGGAAACAGAGATGCCTCAGGCCGAGTGGTAAAGTGGGCCATTGAGCTGGCCCCTTTCACCATCTTCTACCAGCCTCGCACCACCATCAAGTCACAAGCGCTGGTCGACTTCCTCGTCGACTGGGCCGAGACCCAGTACCTGCTGCCTGCTCCAGATTTGACCCATTGGCGGATGCATTTTGATGGATCAAAAATGCACATGGGCTTGGGAGCCGGCATCGCCCTCACCTCCCCAGAGGCGACAAGCTCAAGTACACATTGCAAATCCACTTTGCCGCCTCCAACAATGTGGCCGAGTACGAAGCACTCATTCACGGGCTCCGGCTGGCCAAAGAGATTGGCATCCACCGAGTGTTGTGCTATGATGACTCGGACTTGGTGGTCCAGCAGTCATCTGGTGACTGGGATGCCAAAGATGCAAACATGGCAAGTTACCGCTTCCTCGTCCAGCAGATCAGCGGGTATTTTGATGGCTGCGAGTTTCTCCATGTACCACGAGCGGACAATGATCAAGCAGATGCCTTGGAATGGATCGGATCAACTCGGCAAGCAATACCAGCTGGCATGTCCCTCCAATGCCTACGTAAGCCGTCTATCCAGCCGTCACCAGAATCAGAGTCAATCTTCAAGCCAGCCGACCCTGGAATTGACGGCCCGAAGACCTCAACAGGCGGCCTGGGGACTGCTGCACCAGCACCCGACCCGGGGACTACTGCGGCCAGCTCAGAAACATCAGCAGGCGGCCCGGGGACTACAGCAGCACCACTCTGCCCGGGGACTTCAGAACCCGGCCCAGGGACAGCTGTAGTCGGCCCGTGGACTTCAGCGGGCGGCCTAGGGACTGCAGCACCAGCACTCAGCCCGGGGACTTTAGAATCCGGCCCGGGGACTGCTGTAGCGGGCCCGGGGACTTCAACAGCACAACAAGTGGCAGCTAACTCCAGCCCTCCACCTCCCGGCCCAACCACCCTGGTTTCAGTTGCTGAAGTAACAGGAGTCACAGCACCATCATGGGTGCAACCTATCCTCAACTTTCTCCTGAGAAGAGAACTGCCAGCTGATGAGATCCTGGCCTGTCAAGTGTAGCGCAGAGCGTCAGCATACATGATAGTGAACAAAGAGCTTGTCAGACACAGCGTAACCGGCGTCTTCCAGTGCTGTGTAGAAGCAAAAAAGGGTCTGACCATTTTGAGGGATATTCATCAAGGAGAATGCGGCCACCATGTGGCCTCCAAATCCCTCGTCGCCAAAGCTTCCCGCCACGGTTTCTTCTGGCCGACTGCTTTGGACGACGCCAAAGACCTAGTTAAGAAATGCAATGGGTGTCAGCGCTTCAGCTCCAAGCAACATCTATCGGCTTCTGCACTCAAGACCATTCCCATCACATGGCCATTTGCAGTTTGGGGGCTGGACATGATGGGCCCCTTCAAGACGGCACGCGGCGGCATGACTCACTTGCTCGTTGCTGTAGACAAGTTCACCAAGTGGATCGAAGCAAGACCAACCAAGAAACTCAATGGTCCGACTACCGTGACCTTCATCGCCGACATTACAGTCCGGTATAGCATACCACACAACATCATCATTGACAACAACACAAACTTTTCCAAAGGAGCATTGGCATGTTTCTGCGCAACTCAGGGCATCCGGCTGGACTTAGCGTCCGTTGCCCACCCGCAGTCAAACGGCCAAGTTGAGCGTGCAAACGTCCTCATCTTGTCCGGCATCAAGCCCCGGCTGGTCGAGCCCTTGGAATGATCGACCGGCTGCTGGATTAAGGAATTGTCGTCCGTCCTCTGGAGCCTTAGAACGACGCCAAACGAATCAACCGGCTTCACTCGCTTCTTCCTCGTCTATGGGGCCGAGGTCGTCATCCCAGCAGACGTTGAGTTTGAATCGCCTCACGTCAACATGTACACAGAAGCCAAAGCAAAAGAAGCACGAGAAGACGGCGTCGACCTACAAGAGGAAGCCCGGCTGGTAGCACTCCGCCGATACGCCATCTACCAGCAGGGCTTGCATCGCTATCACAGCCGGCGAGCCAAGCCGCGTTCTTTGCGCGAGGGGGACCTTGTGCTCCGGCTAATCCAGCGAACAGCCGGCCAGCGCATGCTCTCAGCCCCTTGGGAAGGGCATTTCATCATCAGCAAGGTGCAAGGCAACGATGCCTACTACCTCATCGACGCGCAGAAGCCAAGAGCACGCAAGCGAGATGACTCACACAAGGAATCAGCGCGCCCGTCGAACGCAAATCTCCTTCGCCGCTTTTACAACTAAAGGCAGTATGTATCGTACTAGCTACTGTATTTTGAGAAACAGTGGGATCCCCGAGGAGCACTCGGGGACTACCCTCCCTTTATCTACATGATAAGTTTATGCCTGTGAATGTGTTATTTTCATTCCTTCGCCCGACACCGGGACCGAGCAGACGGCCCGGGGGCTTGCCGCCTTGCCTTATGTTTAAAATTTTCCAACAGTCGGACAAGTAATGTGCTGGCATCCAAGCCACCTAAAAAGTCACAGACTTGGAGAATGCAATTGTCCGACTGGCGAGAGTCAAAGGTAGGAAGCGACGCCCACATGTAAATGGCTACGGAAAAAAAGTAAGCATAGGACAAGACGGCCTTTGAGACAAGTTGGCCGGCTGCCGAGCAGCCGGCCGGCTGGGTTCTAGCTTAACCAAATGCGTTCCAGAAGGTGGGATACTTGCCTATCCAGAAAACAGCTAAGTCCCTGACCCAGCCACAGACCACAGAGTAGGCTACCTGGCTGGCAGGGCGGCGGTTAAAGGAGATGGCAAAGGAAAATGCCCGAAGAAACAAAAGGCAGCGCCAAGTCTAGAATTCGGCAAATAACATAAATATCTGCAGAATTAAAAGAATATTTACATAGCAAAAGGCCCACGGCCGCCTTCCAGCAAATGTTTTAGATACACCCAGTGGGTGGAATTGTGCAGAACTAACTCTACTAAGTTGCAAAGAAAACATGAAATTAAAAGATAGCATGGCCGCCTAGGCCAGAGGTGTCGCGGGCGGATCTGATAGCACCATGGGGTCCGCTGTGTCGGCTGCTAAGGGGGCCGCCTGGTAGATCTCGACCTGGTCACCTTCTGTGGCAGACGACACGGTTCCTCGGGGCTATCTCGTTGAGGCTTGGTCGGGTTGATGACGAGAAGGAGGCTCGTCCTCCAGAAAGCCACCTTCCTTGTCTTCGTCCCCATCATCCTCGCCCTCGTCGCTCGAGGCGATCTCCTTGTCCAGCTCCTCCGACGCCGCCAGGTCCAGCCCAAAGTGATCTGGCGGCACCACATGGCTGTTTTCATCCAACTCAGGGATGAAGACAGCAATATCGGCATAGTCAGCAATCGCTGCAGCACGCTTGATGAGATCTCCCCGCACCGCCGCCAGCTCGGGTTCGGCTTCCAGGCAGAAAGCCGCTAGCTGAGAGAGATCCAGATTGGGGTACCAGCCCTTGGCAAATTTCAAATCCGCCCGCGTGCCGGCTCTCGCCGCAGCACCTTTCCAAGCTTCGAAGTGGCCGACGGCCGCCTCCAGCCACTCAGCAACCTGGCTTGGAGTGCGGGGTGCCGGGACATCTGGCCAGAGGGCGACCAGCACCTGGGACCCAGCGCGTTGAAGACGGCAGATCAGGCGATGGGCCGGCTACAGGCATGCCCTCACGGCAAGGAGTTGCTCGTTGGGAGTACGGGGCGCGTTGGGCGCAATCACCTCACCCGCCCAATGCTTCTCATCATGCTGGGCCTCGATGGCCTGGCTGGCAGCAACGGAGTGGCCTGGGAAGTACTCTGCGCCAAGGAAAAGACAAAGACTAAGGAAAGGGGAGCTGGCTTCTATGGCAGACGACAAGCATGTGGGAGCAAAGAAAAGCATCTCACCGTCAACCATATCCTCGATGGCTCGATAGCCGTCTTGCAGGGCCATCTTCGTTTCGACCCAGTTCGAGCGTTCAGTCTCGAACTTGGCCCGAAGGATCCCCTCAGCGTCTGCCAGCTTCTTGAGCTCCGCCTTGTGCGCCTTCGCCTGGTCAGCCAAGTCCTTGGCCAGGCGGTCGCGCTCTTGGGTGGCTAGGCTGCGCTCCTGCTCCTTGGTGGCGAGCTCGGCTTGGACCCCACCCAGCTGGGTTCGGAGGTCGGCTACGGTCGCTGACAAGAGAAGAGGAGAAGGCGTTAGCATCAGCCAGAAGGCAAATTAACCTTGGAGTTCCAGGCCGCCTGCTCAGTAGCCGGCCCGGAACTCGGGGACTACACCCAGCGGGTGCGCTAACGCGCCCCCGCAAAGAGAAAAGGGAGACACTTACTCCGGCTCTCGGCCAGGGCGGCTCTCAGCTTGGCCAGCTCCTGGTGCTGGGAGTTGTAGGTGGCCACCCGAAGATTGTGGTAATCCTGAGACGAGGGCGGCGAGAAACAAGTTAGCTTACAAAGGATCACCTTGGAGTTCCAAGCCGCCTGCTCAGCAGCCGGCTCGGAACTCGGGGACTACACCCAGTGGGTGCGCTGACGCGCCCCCACGAGAGAAATTGAAGGAATAAAAAATCAAAGGAGAAATCAACATACCCGGACAGCAGTCCGCGTAGCTAAGAAGTCCTGCAAGGCCCTTTGCAGGGTCTCGCCATGGGCGTTGAACCGGTCGAGGACATCCCGGGAGGCGACGTTCAGCACACCGCCGCTAATAGGCATCCAACCTGGCGGCGTGCTATCCTGTGCGTCAGCAGGCGGTGCGGGGGAGTCTCTTCCGCCTCCATGACGGCGTGGCCGTCCCCTTCCCTTTCAAGAACCGGCTGGTCACCACCAGCCGGCGCTTGATCAGACGGCTCCGGAGGAACCACGTGCTGGGGATCGGCATGGCCCGACGACCGCTGAAGGGTCGCCTCCTGCTCCTGGGCCCTGGTGGCGACATCTGCCTGCGCCTTGGTGGCCACATCGGCCTCGGCCTTGGCTGTGGCATCGGCGTATGCCTGCGCCTCCTGGGACAGCTCCGCCTTCCGGTGAGCCGCGGCCTCCCGCTCCTCCCGCGCCTCCCGCGCATTCCTCTCCGTCGCCTCTCAGAGGGCGGCCGCTGGGTCCACGCGGCGTGGGGGCGGAAGAGGCGTCTGGGCTTTCGACCACCGAGCCGACGGGAGCCCGCGAGAGGGAAAGCGGGGCCCTGTTCAGAAGAGCCGAAGAAGACGATGAAATCAGTCACGGAATGGAAAAAAGACCAAAGCAGACACAAACGAAAAAGAAGTACATCGCGCTTACGCGGATACGGTCGGCCTTGGCTTAGGGACCCTAAGAAGGGCCGCCCTGGCGGCCGCCTCCTGGCGTTTGGTGGTGGCGGCTGAGGCCTTGAGATTTTTGGGCCGGCTGCCATGCAGCCCGGCGGTGGCCCGACGTTTCGAACTACCGGCTGTAGTTGGCAGCGCCATCGAGGAGCTGCCCCCCATCGGGTCGGCCTCCCGGACGCGAGGCGGCGCTTCGTCATCCTCGTCGTCATCTGGCCAGTCCCCAATGTCACCTCCGGACGAGCCGGCTACTGGCACACCTCCGCCGCCCGTGACCTCGTCCTCCTCCATGGCGGCCGCCCCCAGATCGGGGTCGCCTGTATCACTTTGAGAGCGGTCCGGCATCAGCGGGCGGGCCGATTTTCCTGAGCCCGGCTCCGGTTGGCCGGGGAAGTGTTGCAGCATGGCACAACGGTCATGCGGCTGGGCAGGCGGGAGAAAGGAAAGAGAAAATAAAAAGAAGATTACCACAGGCGGCGGGTTGCTGCTGTTATATGGCGGCTTGCTGAACGCCCAACCCGACTCCGACATCTTGCAGTTGGAGATGGAGTTCACCAGGTGGGCCAGCTCCGCGTATGCCATTCGCTTAGTCCACGTCCGGCTTGGGTCCCAAGGCCCGCTCATGTCGCAGATCAGGTGGGGCTGGGACTGCAGCGGCAGCACATGGCGTTCCGCGAAGGTGGCTAGAAAGTCCGCAAAAACCAGGCCCTCCACTTCCGTCATCTCCCGAAGACGGGTCACGGCGATGGAGGCAACATGCGTAAGGGATGTGGGCCGGAACTTCTAGGAGGCGCGGGGCTCGGCAGGAGAACCGGCGGCGTAGTCCGACAAGTTGATGTTGTCCTGCTCCGAGCGGACGTTCGAGAGGTAGAAGTACGTCTTCTGCCACAACTTCGCCGAATGCACCAGGGCAACCTTTGGGAAGTAATTCCTGGCTCCGGTGCGCCGCACAGCGATACACGCACCGCACTGGGCCGCCTCGCCCCTAAGGGCGGTTCCGAGCTTCAGATAAAAGAATTCCCCCCACAACTCGAGTGTGGGGAGCACCCCGAGGTATCCCTTGCAGAGGACAACGAAAGCAGCGAGAAGCACCACCGTATTCGGTGTAAGGTGGTGGGGCTGCATGCCGTAGAAATCAAGAAACGAGCGGAAGTACCCGCTTGCTGGAAGACCAAACCCGCGGAGGAAGTGCGAGCGAAAGACGACGCGCTCGCCAAGACGCGGCGCCGGCCTGAGCTCGGCCGCCGGCGCGAGGCGCACTCTGACCTTCTCGGCAGGGGGCAACCGCCGCGACCGGCGGAGAAACTCCACGTGCTCCTCGAGGATCTCACTACCGTCCCATTCGCCAGAGCGGTGGACCGGCGCCTCAACGGCCATGGCTCTTGGCAGGCACGAGCTCCGACGGGGCGGTGTGTGCGACGGTGGCGAGTGCATGAGGGGTAGCGAGGAAGAAGAAGATGGAGTTGGGGCACGTGCGTGCGTTACGCCCGCCCCCTCGCGCGCCTACTTATAGGCCAGGGACGACGAAGCCGAGGGGGCGGGGGCGTGGGATTAACTACACCACGCCTCGCACGACCCGCGCTTTTTGAGCCGGAGCTGCGCGCATTTAATGCACATGGGAAGGGTAATCGATTGCCTCGGCCATAGCAGATCCGCGCGTGTGCCGAGGCCAAGTAGTGGTGGGTCCAAGCCTACCGCTGCATCCCATCACGCTCATGGGCTGGCAGGCCGGCTCGGCATAATGACGACGCGTGTCGTGCCGCCAACAGGCGGCAAGACCGTCCCGCGGCCCACCAGCCGTGCAGTACCTACCCTCCGAAGATTCAAAGCCAAGCGACCGGCTGCTAACAGTCGGCCTCTTCAAAAGACGGACCGGAAAAACTACCAATCATCATTCAGAGAGGGAAGCTACTGGAACCCTGCAGTCCTGCTCACGACCGTAGAGCTCCACCAGCTTCGAGGACCACTGTCAGAGATATTGACCACGGGTGTCTTCATCGACCACCCATGGCATTTCAAGACAAAAAGGCCGCCTGCAATCCTTCGGTCGCCTGCGCATCAGGCCGTCTCCTAGGACCGCTAGGCCTAGGAGCCGGCTGCCAGCAGGCGACAGAACTCTAACAAGCGGCTGCCCAGCGGTCAGCATCGGGTAGACGGCCCCGTGCCACCCCCTCGGAGTGTACGCTGGAGATCTGCAACAATACAAAAGCATGGCTACAGTTAAGCCTGCCCCCTGAATCCAAAGTAGCATGGCTACAGTGTGAGTGTACCTTGCGGACACTCCTTAATCGGTGTATCGCTGTAGCCATGTTACCAGTGACCTCGCCTTGGTCAGAGGAAGCCATGATCCCACTACTCGGAGCTGGATGGGGCCTGCAGGCGGCAGGCCCCACCCGTCAGCGTGCCACCAAGAAGCGGCCGACCTCTGGCAGACGGCCTAGGGAACGGACCGCCCAATAGCAGGCGGCCAACCGTTCCCTTGGAGTCTGAACCCCATCAAGATGACAAGACGGGGCGTGGCGTTAGTGTACGACCTTATGGAGGCGGCACTGTAGCCACTCCCTCACCGCCGGTGCCTCCATCAGCAGGAGGACATCAACAGTAGAACACAATCACGCGGACCCACAGACTGCGGGCCCACTGGACGGACATGTCTCCAGCAACTGGCGGGACCCACCAGGCGGCGGGACCCACCAACCAGTGGAGAAGCCGGCGCCTAGAGGCGCTGACGGCCGGGGACCGCCCTGGCCGGATTACCATTGCAGCCCTGGGGGTAGGCCTATATAAACCCCCCATGGTCCTCCATGCAGAGGGTTTAGACTTTGAGAGAGACACAAAGAGAGATAGGAGAGAAACCCTAGCGACAACTCGCATTCCCTATAAGGAGAGAAGAGAGCTAGCCTTTCCCTTCTTCCTCCTCTAGACGACACAGCTCAAGGAGCAACCTTGTAGCTACCATATTGACATTAGTCATGATGCGGAGTCCCCACAGAGCAGGACTAGGGGTGTTATCTCCACAGAGAGCCCCAAACCTGGGTAAGATTCGTAGGCGTCCTAAGTATCGCCTTATCCCGCTTCCAAGGCCCGGCGACGTTCTCTTGTCCCCATGCATGATAAGCCATCCTTTGGCATATGTCGCACCAAAACCCCGACACTAAGGAAACTATTAGGTATACCTTCTACCTCAGGTCCGAAGGCAAGGTCTTTGTTGCCAAGAATGGATCCTTTCTGGAGAAAGAGTTTCTCTTGAAAGAAGTAAGTGGGAGGAAAGTAGAACTTGATGAGTGCTACTTCTCGAGCTTGCGTTGTATTCCCTCGAAGAGGAAAGGGTGATGCAGCACAGTAGCGTAAGTATTTCCCTTAGTTTTTGAGAAACAAGGTATCAATCCAGTAGGAGACCACGCGCGAGTCCCTTGCACTTGCAAAAACAAATAAGAACTTCGCAACCAACGCGATAAGGGGTTGTCAATCCCTTTACGGTCACTTACGAAAGTGAGATCTAATAGATAGGATAGGATAGTATTTTTGTTATAGAACAGAAAGTAAATAAAGCAAATAAGAAACATCGGCAGAAATTGAAGGAAAGTAATATGATAAAGATACACTCGGGGGCCATAGGTTTCACTAGTGGCTTCTCTCATGAAAGCAGGATTCTATGGTGGGTGAAAAAATTACTGTCGAGCAATTCATAGAAAAGTGCATAGTTATGAGAATATCTAGCCATGATCATTATATATAGGCATCACGTCCGTAAAAAGTAGACCGAAACGATTCTGCATCTACTACTATTACTCCACACATCGACCGCTATCCAGCATGCATCTAGAGTATTAAGTTCATAAGAACAGAGTAATGCTTTTAGCAAGAAGACATGATGTAGAGGGATAAACTCAAGCAATATGATATAAACCCCATCTTTTTATCGTCGATGGCAACAATACAATACGTGCCTTGCTGCCCCTACTGTCACTGGGAAAGGACACCGCAAGATCAAACCCAAAGCCAAACACTTCTCCCATTGCAAGAACTATAGATCTAGTAGGCCAAACCAAACCAATAATTCGAAGTGACTTGCAAGGATATTATAATCATACATAAAAGATTTTAGAAAAGAATCAAATATTGTTCATAGATAATCTTGATTATAAACCCACAATTCATCGGATCTTGACAAACACACCGCAAAAAGATTACATCGAATAGATCTCCTCGAAGATCGAGGAGAACTTTGTATTGAGATCCAAAAAGAGAGAAGAAGTCATCTAGCTAATAACTATGGACCCGAAGGTTTTGTGGTAAACTACTCGCAACTCATTGGTGAGGCTATGATGTTGATGTAGAAGCACTCCATGATCGATCCCCCCTCCGGCGAAGCTCCATAACAGGCCCCAAGATGGGATCTCACGGGAACAGAAGGTTGCAACGGTGGATTAGGGTTTTCTCTCTTGCCTCAATGTTTTCACGGTACATGGAAATATATATAGGAGGAAGGAGGGCATCGGGGGAGCCAGAGGGGGCCCACGAGGGTGGGGGGCGCGCCTGGACCCTCGTGGTTGCCTCTCTTGTTCCCTCGCGTGTACTCCAAGTATTCTGTGAAGATACGGTTCCAAACATAACTCTCCCGAAGGTTTCATTCCGTTTTGACTCCGTTTGCTATCCCTTTTCTGTGACACACTGAAATAGGCAAAAAAACAACAATTTGCACTGGGCCTTGGGTTAGTAGGTTAGTCCCCAAAATAATATAAAAGTGTATAATAAATCCCATTAAACATCCAAAACAGAATATATAATAGCATGGAACAATAAAAAATTATAGATACCACTACAAAAAAAACACTTCCGTGATGATACGTGTTTGTCACAGTAGGTCATGTTTTCTGTCATGCAGACAAATTTATGACAGAATGAAGATAGTCATACATGTGTTGTCGTTGAAGTGTTCCATGACATTACCAAAATTATCATCACGGAAGTGTCCACTTCCATGACGATAAATCACGCGTCACAGAAGTGCTTTCGTCAAGGGTGACCGACACGTGGCATCCACCGTAACGGAACGCCGTTAAGCTATCGGGTCTGGTTTTGGATCCGATAACCCGTTAACAACCCCGATCAATGGGGATTTTCCACGTGTAAAACCATCATTGGCTGGAGGAAACACGTGTCGGATCACCATTGGGACATGTCATCCACTCATTTGACCCAAAGTGCATATGATACGTCGACACGTGGCACGGCCCAACAGAGGCCCATTCCTGTGAAAAGGCTGATGTCTACTACACAACCTTCTTCTTGTAGACTTTATTGGGCCTCCAAGTGCAGAGGTTTGTAGGACAGTAGCAAATTTCCCTCAAGTGGATGACCTAAGGTTTATCAATCCATGGGAGGCGTAGGATGAAGATGGTCTCTCTCAAACAACCCTACAACCAAATAACAAAGAGTCTCTTGTGTCCCCAACACACACAATACATGGTAAATCGTATAGGTGCACTAGTTCGGCGAAGAGATGGTGATACAAGTGTAATATGGATGGTAGATATAGGTTTTTGTAATAAGAAAATATAAAAACAGCAAGGTAGCAAGTGGTAAACGTGAGCATAAACGGTGTTGCAATGATAGGAAACAAGGCCTAAGGTTCATACTTTCACTAGTGCAAGTTCTCTCAACAAGGATAACATAATTGGATCATATTACTAGCCCTCAACATGCAACAAAGAGTCTCTCCAAAGTCACTAATAGCGGAGAACAAATGAATAGATTATGGTAGGGTAGGAAACCACCTAAAAGTCATTCTTTCTGATCGATCTATTCAAGAGTCCGTAGTAACGTTCTATCTATCATAGAGTTCGTACTATAATAACACCTTAAGACACAAATCAACCAAAACCCTAATGTCACCTAGATACTCCATTGTCACCTCAAGTATACGTGGGCATGATTATATGATATGCATCACACAATCTCAGAAACATCTATTCAACCAACACATAGAACTTTAAAGAGTGCCCCAAAGTTTCTATCGGAAAGTCAAGACGAAAACGTGTGCCAACCCCTATGCATAGGTTCCCAAGGTCACGGAACCCGCAAGTTGATCACCAAAACATACATCAAGTAGATCACATGATATCACATTGTCACCACAGATAAACACGTGCGAGACATACATCATTTGTTCTCAAATCCTTAAAGACTCAATCCGATAAGATAACTTCAAAGGGAAAAATCAATCCATTACAAGAGAGTAGAGGGGGAGAAGCATTATAAGATCCAACTAGAATAGCAAAGCTCGCAATACATCAAGATCGTGCCATCTCAAGAACACGAGAGAGAGAGATCAAACACATAGTTACTAGTACATACCCTCAGCCCCGAGGGTGGACTACTCCCTCCTCGTCATGGAGAGCGCCGAGATGATGAAGATAGCCACCGGAAAGGGATTCCCCCCTCCGGCAGGATGCCAAAACGGGTGTAGATTGGTTTTCGGTGGCTACAGAGGCTTTCGTCGGTGGAACTCCCGATCTTGGTTAATTTCCGAAGGTTTTAGTATTTATAGGATTTTTTGGCATAGGGCACAAGTCAGGGGGGCTTCTAGGTTGTCCACAAGAAAGGAGGGCGCGCCCCCACCCTCTCAGGCAGCCCGTGGCTCTCCTGGCCCAACTCTTTTGCTTCAGGGGCTTCTTTTGGTCCAGAAAAAATCATCAAAAATTGGCTCGTCAATTGGACTCCATTTGATATTCCTTTTCTGCGAAACTCAAAAACAAGGAAAAAACAGAAACTGGCACTGGCACTGGGCTCTGGGTTAATAGGTTAGTCCCAAAAATTATATAAAAGCGTATATAAAAGCCCATAAGACATCCTAGAAGGATAATATAATAGCATGGAACAATCAAAAATTATAGATACGTTGGAGACGTATCAAGCATTCCCAAGCTTAATTCCTGCTCGTCCTCGAGTAGGTAAATGATAAAGAATTTTTTTTTGATGTGGAATGCTAACCAATATAGTTTTTCAATGTAATTCTCTTAATTGTGGCTTGAATGTTCAGATCTGAAAGATTCAAAATAATAGTATATATTGACATAAGAAACAATAATACTTCAAGCATACTAACAAAGCAATCATGTCTTCTCAAAATACTATGGCTAAAGAAAGTTATCCCTACAAAATCATATAGTTTTGGCTATGCTCCCTCGTTATCACACAAAATATTCATATCATGCACAACCCCGATTTCAGCCAAGCATTTGTTTTCATACTCTATCTTTTCAAACCTCTCAACTTTCATGCAATACATGAGCATGAGCCATGGACATAGCACTATGGGGAATAGATTGGTGGCTGTGGAGAAGACAAAAATGAGGGAGATAGTCTCACATTGACTAGGCGTATCAACGGGCTATGGAGATGCCCATCAATAGATATCAATGTGAGTGAGTAGGGATTGCCAAGCAACGGATGCACTTAGAGCTAAAAATGAATGAAAGCTCAACAAAAGAAACTACGTGGGTGTGCATCCAACTTGCTTGCTCATGAATACCTAGGGCATTTGAGGAAGCCCATCGTTGGAATATACAAGCCAAGTTCTATAATGAAAATTCCCACTACTATATGAAAGTGACTAAACATGAGACTCTCTATCATGAAGAACATGGTGCTACTTTGAAGCACAAGTGTGGAAAAAGATAGTAGCAATTGTCCCTTTTTCTTTTTTCTTTTTCTTTTGGGCCTTTCTTTTTTCTTTGGCCTTTCTTTTCTTCTTTTTTTCCTTTTTCTTTTTTTGGAGGGGCTTTCTTGATTTAGCCTTTCCTCACATGGGACAATGCTCTAATAATGATGATCATCACACTTTCATTGAATTACAACTCGATATTACAACTCGGTACTAGAACAAGTATGACTCTATATGAATGCCTCCGGCGGTGTACCGGGATGTGCAATGAATCAAGAGTGACATGTATGAGAAATTATGCATGGTGGCCTAGCCACAAATACGATGTCAACTACATGATCTTGCATTGCAATATGACAATATGAAGCGTGTCATATGAACGGAACGGTGGAAAGTTGCATGGCAATATATCTCGGAATGGCTATGGAAATGCCATGATAGGTAGGTATGGTGGCTGTTTTGAGGAAGATATATGGTGGCTATTTTGAGGAAGGATATATAGTGGGTGTATGGTACCGGTGAAGGTTGCGCGGTACAAGAGAGGCTAGCAATGGTGGAAGGGTGAGAGTGCGTTATATCCATAGACTCAACATTAGTCATAAGAACTCATATACTTATTGCAAAAATCTACGAGTCATCAAAACAAAGCAATCAACGCATGCTCCTAGGGGGGAGGTTGGTAGGAGTTAACCATCGCGCGCCCCGATCACCACACAAAGGTTGACACTTTACAAATACCTCATGCTCAAACTTCGTCACATAGCGGTTCACCATACGTGCATGCTACGGGAATCACTAACCTTAACACAAGCATTTCTCAATTTCATAATAACTCCACTAGCATGACTCTAATATCACTATCCTCATATCTCAAAACAATTATCAAGCATCCAACTTCTGATCCTATTCAATGCACTTAGTGTGAAAGTTTTTACTACATTGATATTGGATGTCTATCATGTGAAGACAAGTTTTATAGCATATGCACATTACCATGCTGTTCTAATAGACTCTCAAAAGGATATAAGTGAAGCACGAGAGTTCATCTATTTCTTCAAAATAATACCACCGCCGTGCTCTAAAAGATATAAGTGAAGCACTAGAGCAACCAACAAACTACTTCCAAAAGATATAAGTGAAGATCATTGAGTAGTTGAATAATTATGTAACTATGTGAAGACTCTCTAACATTTAATAATTTCAGATCTTGGGATTTTATTGAAACAGCAAGCAAAACAAAATAAACTAAATTGACGCTCCAAGCAAAACACATATCATGTGGTGAATAAAAATATAGCATCAAGTAAAGTTACCGATGAACGAAAACGAAAGAGGAGATGCCTTCCCGGGGCATCCCCAAGCTTAGGCTCTTGGTTGTCCTTGGATATTACCTTGGGGTGCCTTGGTCATCCCAAATATTAGGCCCTTGCCACTCCTTATTCCATAATCCATCGAATCTTTACCCAAAACTTGAAAACTTCACAACACAAAACTTAGACAAAAATCTCGTGAGCTCCGTTAGTATAAGAAAGCAAACCACTACTCAAAGGTACTGCAATGAATTCATCCTTTGATTATATTGGTGTTAAACCTACTGTATTCCAACTTCTCTATGGTTCATACTTCCCAATATTACTCATAGATTCATTGAAATAAGCAAACATCACATGAAAAACAGAATCTGTCAAAAACAAAACAGTGTGTAGTAATCTGCAGGTTTCGCATACTTCTATAACTCCAAAAAATTCAAACTAAATTGGTAAACGTGAGGAATTTGTCTATTAATCATCTTCAAAAAGAATCAACTAAATAGCGCACTCCAGTAAAATCTTATGACCATTCTAGTCAGCGCTAACGATTCTGTTTTTCACAGCAAGATCATATAAACTTCACACAAGTCTTCCCAAAGGTTCTGCTTGGCACAAACACTAATTAAAACAAAAAACCACATCTAAACAGAGGCTAGATGCAATATTTATTCCTAAACAGAAGCAAAAGCAAAGAAAACAAAATAAAGTTGGGTTGCCTCCCAACAAGTGCCATCGTTTAACGTCCCTAGCTAGGCATAATGATGCTCACATAAAAGATAAGAATTGGAACATAATGGGAGCATCATGAAGCATATGAATAGCTCATTTAAGTCTAACCCATTTCCTATGCATAGGGATTTTGTGAGCAAACAACTTATGGGAATGATAATCAACTAGCATAGGAAGGCAAAACAAGCATAACTTCAAAACTTTAAGCACATAGAGAGGAAACTTGATATTATTGCAATTCCTACAAGCATATGGTCCTCTCTCATAATAATTTTCACTAGCATCATGAATGAATTCAACCATATAACCAGCAAATAAAGCATTCTTTTCATGATCTACTTGCATAGAAATTTTACTACTCCCATCATAAGCAAAATTCTTCTCATTCATAGTAATGGGAGGAGCAAACTCAACAAAATAACTATCATGTGCAGCATAATCCAATTGAAAACTAAAATCATGATGAAAAGTTTCATGGTTATCATTATTCTTAATAGCATACAAGTCATCACAATAATCATTGTAGATAGCAACTTTGTTCTCATAATCAATTGGAACCTCTTCCGAGATAGTGGATTCATCACTAAATAAAGTCATGACCTCTCCAAATCCACTTTCATAAATATAATCATCATAAATAGGAGGCATGCTTTCATCATAATAAATATTATCATCAAAACTTGGGGGACTAAAAATATCATCTTCATCAAACATAGCATCCCCAATCTTGTGGCTTTGCATATCATTAGCATCATAGGTATTCAAAGAATTCATACTAACAACATTGCAATAATGCTCATCATGCACATATTTTATGCCAAGCATTCTATGTAATTCTTCTTCTACCACATGAGCACAATTTTCCTTTCCATCATTTTCACGGAAGATATTAGAAAGATGAAGCATATGAGGTAAAATTAATTCCATTTTTTTGTAGTTTTCTTTTATAAACTAAACTTGTGATAAAACAAGAAACTAAAAGATTCGATTGCAAGATCTAAAGATATACCTTCAAGCACTAACCTCCCCAGAATGACGCCAAAAAAGATCTTGATGTCTACTACACAACCTTCTTCTTGTAGACGTTGTTGGGCCTCCAAGTGCAGAGGTTTGTAGGACAGTAGCAAATTTCCCTCAAGTGGATGACCTAAGGTTTATCAATCTGTGGGAGGCGTAGGATGAAGATGGTCTCTCTCAAACAACCATATAACCAAATAACAAAGAGTCTCTCGTGTCCCCAACACACCCAATACAATGGTAAATTGTATAGGTGCACTAGTTCGGCGAGGAGATGGTGATACAGGTGTAATATGGATGGTAGATATAGGTTTTTGTAATAATAAAATATAAAAACAGCAAGGTAGCAAGTGGTAAACGTGAGCATAAACGGTGTTGCAATGATAGGAAACAAGGCCTAGGGTTCATACTTTCACTAGTGCAAGTTCTCTTAACAAGGATAACATAATTGTATCATATTACTAGCCCTTAACATGCAACAAAGAGTCACTCCAAAGTCACTAATAGCGGAGAACAAACGAAGAGATTATGGTAGGGTACGAAACCACCTCAAAGTTATCCTTTCTGATCGATCTATTCAAGAGTCTGTAGTAACGTTCAATATATCATAGAGTTCGTACTAGAATAACACCTTAAGACACAATTAAACCAAAACCCTAATGTCACCTAGATACTCCATTGTCACCTCAAGTATCCGTGGGCATGATTATACGATATGCATCACACAATCTCAGAAACTTCTATTCAACCAACACATAGAACTTCAAAGAGTGCCCCAAAGTTTCTACTGGAAACTCAAGACGAAAACGTGTGCCAACCCCTATGCATAGGTTCGCAAGGTCACGGAACCCGCAAGTTGATCACCAAAACATACATCAAGTAGATCACATGATATCCCATTGTCACCACAGATAAACACGTGCAAGACATACATCAAGTGTTCTCAAATCCTTAAAGACTCAATCCGATAAGATAACTTCAAAGGGAAAACTCAATCCATTACAAGAGAATAGAGGGGGAGAAGCATTATAAGATCCAACTAGAATAGCAAAGCTCGCGATACATCAAGATCGTGCCATCTCAAGAACACGAGAGAGAGAGAGAGAGATCAAACACATAGCTACTGGTACTTACCCTCAGCCCTGAGGGTAGACTACTCCCTCCTCGTCATGGAGAGCGTCGAGATGATGAAGATAGCCACCGGAGAGGGATTCCCCCCTCCGGCATGGTTCCGGAATGGGTGTAGATTGGTTTTTGGTGGCTACATAGGCTTTCGGCGGCGGAACTCCCGATCTTGGTTAATTTCCAAAGGTTTCAGTATTTATAGGATTTTTTTGGCGTAGGGCACAAGTCAGGGGGCCTTCTGGGCTATCCACGAGATAGGAGGGCACCCCCCCTGCCCAGGGCGCGCCCCCACCCTCGTGGGTAGCCCGTGGCTCTCCTGGCCCAACTCTTTTGCTTCGGGGGCTTCTTTTGGTCCATAAAAAATCATCAAAAATTGGCTCGTCAATTGGACTCCGTTTGATATTCCTTTTCTGTGAAACTCAAAAACAAGGAAAAAACAAAAACTGGCACTGGGCTCTGGGTTAATAGGTTAGTCCCAAAAATCATATAAAAGTGTATATAAAAGCCCATAAGACATCCTAGAAGGATAATATAATAGCATGGAACAATAAAAAATTATAGATACGTTGGAGACGTATCAAAGGCCGGCCCGTTTTACTTGGTCAAAAGGTGGCAGGCCGACCCACGGCAAGCCTGTTAATGACATGTTCGCATATAGCCCATTTACATCCTACTAACCCAGGGCCCGTTTACAGCCTATCCGAATTAGGCCCAGTAGCGTCATCTACTCATTGGACGCAAAGCGCCTATGATACGTCGAAATGTGGCACGGCCCAACAGAGGCCCATTCCTGAAAAGGCCGGCATGTTTGGTTTGGTCAAAAGGTGGCGGGCCGGCCCTCGGCAAGCCTATTAATGGCATGTTCGTGTATAGCCCATTTCCAACCCGCTAAACCACGACCTATTTTAGGCCTATCCGAATTAGGCCGAGTAGCGTCATCTAGGCCGTCCAATATAATTCCGGCCTGTTTTAACTTCTGGCCCATTTATAGCCCATGACGTCTTTTGGCCCATATCAGGCCCTTAGTAACACTCGCCCATTAACGGCTCGTGGTAAAACTGGCCTGTAATGAATGGTGTATCACTTTATACCCATTAACGGCCCATTATTCCGTTGGGCTGTTTCCAGCCCATGTTATCTTTCGGCCTTCTTAGGGCACATTTATTCTTGGGCTCACTTCCAGCATTCGTTTACTATCGGCCCGTTACTGTCATTTTCTGCTTGTGGGCCAAATTCAGCCCGTGGTTACAATTGGCCCATTTGTGGCCCCTTAATATGTTGGGCCATTTTCATAGCATCATCAAATATGGCCTATTAACGGCCCATTATGGTCAGCCCATAAAACGTACGATTTCCACTCTAGCCCGTTTACGGACCCTTATACGGCCCGTACAAGGCCCATAGATGAGACGGCCCATAGAAGGCCCATGGATCCTACGGGGCGTAGAAGGCCCATTGACCCGACGGCCCATAGAAGGCCCATTGATCCGCTGGCCCATAGAAGGCCCATGGATCCGTCAGCCGATAGAAGGCCCACGGATCCGACTGCCCATAGAAGGCGCACGAATCCGAAGGCCATGGATCGTCCGTCCCATAGACGGCCCATGGATCGTACGGCCTGTGGAGGGCCATGGTCACTACAACGTTTGGGCGAGTTGGCCCCTGTTTGAACGATATAGCATATTCAAAGAATTATCCTACTCTATACTATCACCTCTAAAAATCATACACTATACAATAAAGAGACTAAGGCATAGAAACGTAGAATAATCCTACACTATACAATAAAGAAATTACAGCCAATTATACCCACTGGGCATTATGGTTCGGCACCAGTGATAATAAAGCATACACAAATAGCAAATTACATACACTGGGCAAATACAGCTCATACAACATGGACGCGCATCAACATAACTTACCATTTGAACTATAATCTCTTCAGAAAATAGGATTGGCCGGATTTAGATAGCACAAATTTCAGTCTGCAAAATCTCCAATTCCTTCATTGTTACCTCAGTGTCTTGTTTCATTTTTTCACTCCTGCATCTAATACCTGCATGTCCAGTCCGAACTTGTTAATTGTACGTTCAGAATCATGTACACGTTGTCCTGCCACCTCTAGTTGATGCTCGAGAACATCAGCACATTCCAATTCCAATCCATAATCATTCGGTAACGGCCATGACGCACTGCTCGTAGATCTTTGTGTTGATGTCACTTCATCCTGAAATGTTTCTATAAGTACACATGACTAGGGCAAAAATATAGTTACAACAGTGAAGCGAGCAAGACAAACTATTTTGTACATGGCAAAACAGGACTAACAATAATGTTACACGTCATGAAGCATAAGCAGGTGATCTTTTAAAAATTATAAAAAGGTAGTATGTGCACCCTGCATACAGAAATCTCTCTTAGCTCACCAGAGGAGCATGATGTTGGGGCCCAATCCAAAACACAGACAAGTTACAAATTTAGACAACACGTTGCATAGAAGTAAGCAAGCAATTGGCCATTCTGTAGCTCAATTAAAGTCTTAGGGAGCATAATGAACAGCAGAGGATTTCATACAAACATACTACATCAAGCAAAACTATGCAATCATTAGCCTAGTATAAACTAGATTGTGAGCCTCATTCAATAATAGTTGGTTAATAGACTTCAAAGCTTCAGGCACACTTTGGTAGAGTAATTAAATGGTAAGGCATTTAATTATGTCAACTAATAGTTATACAAGTACCCAAGATCAGGCATCATTCTTTGGGCATCTCATTAACTGAGGACAAATAAAGCAATTGAAAAGAGCAAATTAACTATGCCTGAAACAAACAAGGAATTGAACTGTTGAGTTGGATACAGTGACTTACCTTAACAGGTTGAAGAGGCTCAGCGCAGCTCCTACTTCTCTTGCAAGGCTCCTTCCTAACATCTTGTACTTGGAAATCCTCAATCTTATCTTCATTGCACCCCCTCTGCAAGGTGACACAAACTAGTTACTCGTCTCCTTGGAAGATAAATATGCATACTTTCCAGTCTGTGAACACAAAAGGATGAGATTATAACAAAACAACACCACATAATGAAACATGTCGCATCTCTTGCACTTGCACACAATGAAATGAGCATTTACTATGTATGCACTATGTAAAAACTAGGCATACCTTTGAACTGGATCTCCAGGTACTCTTGGAGAGCCTAATTTAGTGTACAACCAAACCTTTATGTCACCTATGAGTTAGAAAAGGCCCCACTACAGCAGCCCTTAGTGTTTAAATCGTTGACAAGCTCTGTTAGAGTGTTAGGTCAATAACAGCAAGTAATCAAAGCAAACAGTGATGGTGATGTGTTTTTGTTTAAATTAGGCAATGGGATCTCTATGGAAAACATTGACCAAAGTAGATTGTGCCAAGTAGATGGTATCTTTGTATTAGCATTTTGAGCAAATAGTGATGGTTTGTTTTCCTATCATATTAATTACAGCATTGGGTTCAATTTACGATGTTTGCAAGTCAAATTAATTTTCATATGGGCAGCAAAATGTAAAAATATAATGCAATCTAGACTTTTCACTGATCATACCAAAGATAAGCTGAAAACTCAATGAAAAGAACTATTTGGCTTATTACATGAAGCTTATATTCACAGGTGCTTATTTTCTTAGGGTAACTCGTAATAACTGTCCCTAAGAAACTTGGCCAATAGAACTGACATACAAATAACATGTCACGATGATTGCAATGGAGGAGTGACGTACCATAGCACACTGTATAGGCTCATTGCCGGTTCTCCTTTTTTTGCGATGTACCATGAAATTGCCACATACATCTTATACTTTTTCATTGTGTAACCCTATCTGCAAGTTGACACGGCTAATTTCAGACATCTCTACATGATAATACATTGCATATCCCTTGCGCATATTTAAACCACCAATTAATGATTGTGTGCGTAGCATAAACTAGCCATGACTCTGTGTGCTTGTAATGCCCAGTATGAGATTATACCTCCTACGTGTCGAGGCACGACTTAAAGGCATAAGCTCATACTAGAATGATCTCAAGTATGGTATCTTTGCACGACTCATGTAAAAGAGGGATGAAATTGCAAAAGAGATAGTTGGCTTACACTCGCCACGTCACACAATTCATTACATAAGCAATCATCATACAAATAACATCACAGTCCGACTACGGACGAAGATCCAAATGAAAGATACCAAATAAATAAACAACACAAGGTCCCGATCGCCCCTAGTAGGAACCACTACTGATCGTCGAAAAACATCACACACATATGGCCAAACTCTTCATCGAGCTCCCAAAGAAGTTCTAAACCAACTCCTACATTGATCTCAGCGGTACCTGCATCTGGTGTTGTAGTAACTGTGAGCCACGAGGACTCAGCAATCCCATAACCATGGGTATCAAGACTAGCAAAGCTTTAAGGGTAAGGAGAAGGGTAGTGGTGAGGTTGCAGCAGCAGCTAAGCATAATATGGTGGCTAACTTACGAGTACAAGAATAAGATGAGCATCTACGCCAACGGTCGCAAACTAGTAGTGATCGCTAAAGATCCTGAACTACCTACGAGTCAAACATAACCCCGCCGTGTTCTCTTCTCAAAGTGAAAAGAGACAGTCGCGGTTACTCACATAGTTGTGTGTTTTACTTCGGATCATCTGTCAAGTTTTCTACAACCGGACATTAACAAATTCCAATCTGCCACATAACCGCGGGCACGGCTTTCGAAAGATCATAACCCTGCAGGGGTGTCCCAACTTAGCCCATCACAAGCTCTCACGATCAGCTGAAGTGATAATTATAATATCATCACCCCTTATCTTAGGGAAATCCGATCAGGCTCGGTATCCCGGTGCACAAGACATTTCGACAATGGTAAAACAAGTCCAGCAAGACCTCCCGGCGTGCCGACACCCTGATAGTAGCCGCGCGTATCTCGTCTCAGGCCACGTCCGGATGGGTGATGCTACAGGTAAAACCAGCCCTCGGGTTTCCCCAAGGTGGCCCTGCAGGACCCCCGTTTGGGACCAACACCATCAGCACTGCCCCCCTGCTATGTAGAAAAGAATCCCGAGGGCGCGACCCCCTATGCAAATTTAATTAATTAATTAAGTTGTTATTATGAGGAAAATTAAAACCAATGTTGGGCCTTGCTGGAGGAGTTTTATTCAAAGACGAAGTGTCAAGGGGTCCCCATATACCCAACCGTGTAAGGAACGCAAAATCAAGGAACATAATGCCGGTTTATCGGCGCCTAAGGTGGCATGAGTGGAACAAAACACCGAGCAAAAGGCCAAGCCTTCCACCCATGCCCAGTATATAGGTGTGTTAATATATATAAGACATATTGTGATATTCTAACAACAAGTTCCAACATGGAACGATCTTCATCTTTACCTGCAACTAACAACGCTATAAGAGGGGCTGAGCAAGCGGGAAACATAACCAAACAATGGTTTGCTAGGAAGGTGTCAAAGGTTAGAGGTTTCATGGCAACAAGGAGAGGGGCTGACAATAAAGATGGGTAGCGCGACATATAACGATAGCATCGAGACAACTAAGCATGGCAATGGTAGTAAAGGTATCCAAGGGGATGGTCATCTTGCCTGGGATCCCGCAAGGAAGAAGAACGGATCCATGAAGTAGTCGAACAGAACCTCACAACTCCGGAACGAACCCGAAGCTAACGAGGGAAGCAAACCGGAAAGAAACAAGCAACACAGTAAACACACCACACGAGACATGACAATATGCTCAATCAAGTATGATGCAAACCAAGTCTACGTATGATGCACAGCAAGTTTGTACAGGAAGCAAAACATGGCAAGGTAGGAAGCACAGAAAAACAACACAAGTCTATATATGATGCAATACATGGCAAGGTATGATGCATGACAAGTCTATACAGGAAGCAAAACATGGCAAGGTAGGAAGCACAGAAAAACAACACAAGTCTATACATGTTTAAATGAGGCTGGAAACTACAACAACAATTCCGGAAAATCCCCATATGCATGTTTAGCAATTTTAAGCAAACAACAATTCACACATTTTAATGTTGTTATCACGATGCGGATGACATGATCAAGTTTTATGCAATTTAGCAAAAGTTATCATGAAGAGATAAGAAGTATTAGTCACCGTCGTGGAAAGAAAGGGGGCACGGCGACGAATCCGAAATGATGCCACGCAACATATCGGTTCCGGTAACTCATTGAGAGTCCGGTGCAAAAGAAAGGTGGCGTGAGCGAGTCGAACAAGATGAAAGGTGGGGTGATCCCGTCATTGGGTTCCCACGGGTTGGCGACGAGGCAAACGAGGGCCATGACAAGCGACGAAACGGGCACGGTGCACACAAGTTCTTCATCTCATACAACACACATTCACATGCATTCACCCACGGGGTCATCTCGGTGGTATACCTTCAAAGCGTTCGTTTCGGGGCGGTTCGAGGTTGTAGAGGAAGTAGTGGTACTCGCGGGTCGTGGTACACGTTTCGTAGCCATTCACGTTTCCGAACATGTTCGGGGTCGACGATAGAGGTACTTGGCAAATCGAACGTCCTCGGGGCGACAGTAGTGGTACATGCACGTAGTGGTACTTGGCGTCTCGGTCCGAAGGGGTACTTGGCGCATCCACGTGTCTTCGAGGGTAGTCGTACACGTTTCTTCACCAAAGGTAGTCGTTCGGCCGTCGAGCGTCGAGGTACTTGGAACTTGGCGCGGTGGAGGTCCGGCCAAACATGGATGACAGCGCGCGGGCCTGAACCAGCCCGAGGCCGGGGATGACGAGCTGCACGGTAGCTCGAAGCAGAGCAGCGGCGCACAAGTGCTCTCCGGCGAGGGTAGCCAGGACGACGGCGCCTTCAAAGGCACGGCGCTGGTCGAAGACGGGGTTGAGAGGTGACGCTTGGCGACGCTGCGGCCAGAGCGGACGGCGAGGGCCACGGGACAGAGGAGGATGAGCAGGTGGCGTGGCGAGAACAGGCGAGCTAAGGCGGCACCATGGCACGGTGCCGAGTCGAGGTGCAGGCGACCCTGGCACGCAGAAGGAGGAGGGACGACGAGGGTGACGAGGTCGCGGCCTCCTGGCGCGACGGGGAAGGAGCAGGAGGAGGCCGCCGGCTGTTCGGCTATTGAGGGGAGGAGGCGGCGCAGGAGGGAGGTGGCGACGGAGACGGCGTAGGGGAGAAGGACGGCGCGTCGCGGTGCTCCAGCGAGCGAGGCGGGGGGCTCGAGGCAGGAGGTGGCTCGGCTGAAGGAGCACGGGGAATCGAGCGATGCAGGAGGGCGGAGGAGGGAGCGATGGAGATGGGATCAAGGGAGTGCTGAGCAGGAGGGGTTCGAGCGTGAGGAGGGAGAGGTGCGGCGCTGAGGGAGAGGGACGAGGGGAGAGGCTCACACAGGCTAGGGTTATCGGCGCCTGGCCTAATGGGCCAGTGGGCCGAGGGGAGCAGCAGGCCGGCGGCTGGCCTGGCTGCTGTGGTGCGGCTTGGGCAAGAAGGGCCAGCTGGGCTGGGTCCCCTCCTAATAATAAGAGTGAAAAGGAAAAAAACCAGAGAATTAAAAGAAAAGAAAGAGGGGGTTAGGAGTAGAGTTTGGGCATGAGGGCAATTTTCTTGGACTCGCAAAATGAGGGTGACCCAAGAAAATAAAGTGAACAAGATCAAAAAAATTAAATTCAAAATCATTTGAATTTAATTCAAAAGGTTTGAACAAAGACTCGGATTTCGAAGTGCCCGTAAATGTTGAGGTTTTTGGAGGAACCTCGATAAACGGGAAAAGAATTATAGAGAAGGTTTCGACGGTGAAACTTGAAGCAAAAGAGGCCTAGAGAATAATCGCAAGTGTGTTTTGGTGAATTCTAAACAATTGGAATAATTTAGTATAGCTCCCTAATAATATTGAGAGGTCTTTATATGTTATAAAGAGAAGTCACCATAGTGAGTATCCCTCAATTTAAATGGATCCAGGATCCATACGGTTTATTTAGAAATGCAAAAGAATTATGACATGATGGCAAGATGACATGATGCAATGCAAAATAAATAAAGCAAGCACAAGTGAATAACACGGGAAAACCCAGAACATCTGGAAACCTGTGGAGTGTCGGTCTCGGGGCGTCACAGTGCTGGACTAGCAGGCACTCTAAGGGAGCCTAATGTAGTGTACTGGAATTCCTACATGCCACCTACGATTTTGTGTAATGTACTGCCTCTGTTCCTAAATATATGTCTATGTAGAGATTCCAGAATGGACCACATACAGATGTATATATATGCATTTTTGAGTGCAGATTCACTCAATTTGCTCCGTATGTAGCCTATAGTGGAATCTCTGGAAAGACATATATTTAAGAACAGAGGTACGAGGTAGTATCATGTATGACATCTACATATCTAATTTAGCAGCAAGTAGTAGAAATCGTTGTCTGCACAAAGGGGTTACTGGTCGAAAATCCTAGCAAAGCATGCTAGCAGGCACAGAACAATACAAGAGAGAGACACACACTTACAAGATCATAGCAATGCCTCGGTCCAGGATCTTGGTTGGCCGATGATGTCTACTACACAGCCTTCTTCTTGTAGACGTTGTTGGGCCTCCAAGTGCAGAGCTTTGTAGGACAGTAGCAAATTTCCCTCAAGTGGATGACCTAAGGTTTATCAATCCGTGGGAGGCGTAGGATGAAGATGGTCTCTCTCAAACAACCTTGCAACCAAATAACAAAGAGTCTCTTGTGTCCCCAACACACCCAATACAATGGTAAATTGTATAGGTGCACTAATTCGGCGAAGAGATGGTGATACAAGTGCAATATGGATGGTAGATATAGGTTTTTGTAATAAGAAAATATAAAAACAACAAGGTAGCAAGTGGTAAACGTGAGCATAAACGGTTTTGCAATGATAGGAAACAAGGCCTAGGGTTCATACTTTCACTAGTGCAAGTTCTCTCAACAATAATAACATAACTGGATCACATAACTATCCCTCAACATGCAACAAAGAGTCACTCCAAAGTCACTAATAGCGGATAACAAACAAAGAGATTATGGTAGCGTACGAAACCACCTCAAAGTTATTCTTTCTGATCCATCTATTCAAGAGTCCGTAGTAAAATAGCACGAAACTATTCTTTCCGTTCGATCTATCATAGAGTTCGTACTAGAATAACACCTTAAGACACAAATCAACCAAAACCCTAATGTCACCTAGATACTCCATTGTCACCTCAAGTATCCGTGGGCATGATTATACGATATGCATCACACAATCTCAGATTCATCTATTCAACCAACACAAAGAACTTCAAAGAGTGCCCCAAAGTTTCTACCTGAGAGTCAAGACGAAAACGTGTGCCAACCCCTATGCATAGATTCCCAAGGTCACGGAACCCGCAAGTTGATCGCCAAAACATACATCAAGTGAATCAATAGAATAGCCCATTGTCACCATGGGTATCCCACGCAAGACATACATCAAGTGTTCTCAAATTCTTAAAGACTCAATCCGATAAGATAACTCCAAAGGGAAAACTCAATCCATTACAAGAAGATAGAGGGGTAGAAGCATCATAAGATCCAACTATAATAGCAAAGCTCGCGATACATCAAGATCGTGCCATCTCAAGAACACGAGAGAGAGAGAGAGAGAGAGATCAAACACATAGTTACTGGTACATATCCTCAGCCCCAAGGGTGGACTACTCCCTCCTCGCCATGGAGAGCGCCGGGATGATGAAGATAGCCACCGGAGAGGGCTCCCCCCTCCGGCAGGGTGCCAGAACGGGTCTAGATTGGTTTTCGGTGGCAACAGAGGCTTTCGGCGGTGGAACTCCCGATCTAGGTTATTTTGGCGTAGGTCTCACGTCAGGGGGGGGGGGTTCTCCGGGCTGTCCATGAGATAGGGGGGCGCCACCACTTGGGGTGGGCGCGCCCCCCACCCTCGTGGACAGCCCGTGGCTCTCCTGGCCCAACTCTTTTACTTCGGGGGCTTCTTTTGGTCGAGAAAAAATCATCAAAAATTGGCACGTCAATTGGACTTTGTTTGATATTCCTTTTCTGTAAAACTCAAAAACAAGGAAAAAACATAAACTGGCACTGGGCTCTAGGTTAATAGGTTAGTCCCAAAAATCATATGAAAGTGTATACAAAATCCCATAAAACATCCTAGAAGGAAAATATAATAGCATGGAACAATCAAAAATTATAGTTACGTTGGACACGTATCAAGCATCCCCAAGCTTAATTCATGCTTGTCCTCGAGTAGGTAAATGATAAAAAATATAATTTTTGATGTGGAATGCTAACCAACATAATTCTCAATGTAATTCTCTTTATTGTGGCATGAATGTTCATATCCGAAAGATTCAAGAAAAAAGTCTATATTGACACAAGAATAATAATACCTCAAGCATACTAACAAAGCAATCATGTCTTCTCAAAATAACATGGCCAAAGAAAGTTATCGCTACAAAATCATATAGTCTGGCTATGCTCCCTCTTCATCACATAAAATATTCATATCATGCACAACCCCAGTTTCAGCCAAGCAATTGTTTTCATACTCAATTTTTTAAAACTTTTCAACTTTCACGCAATACATGAGCGTGAGCCATGGATATAGCACTATAGGTGGAATAGAGTGGTGGTTGTGGAGAAGACAAAAAGGAGGAAGATAGTCTCACATCGACTAGGCGTATCAATGGGCTATGGAGATGCCCATCAATAGATATCAATGTGAGTGAGTAGGGATTGCCATGCAACGGATGCACTAGAGCTAAAAAGGTATGAAAGCTCAACAAAAGAAACTAAGTGGGTGTGCATCCAACTTGCTTGCTCACGAAGACCTAGGGCATTTGAGGAAGTCCATCATTGGAATATACAAGCCAAGTTCTAAAATGAAAATTTCCACTAGTATATGAAAGTGACTAAACATGAGACTCTCTATCATGAAGAACATGGTGCTACTTTGAAGCACAAGTGTGGAAAAATTTAGTAGCATTGTCCCTTTTCTTTTCTTTTCTTATTTTCCTTTTTTTTCCTTTTTTTGGGCCTTTCTTTTTCTCGGCCTTTCCTTCTTCTTTTTTCTTTGGGACAATGCTCTAATAATGATGATCATCACACTTATATTGATTTACAACTCGATATTACAACTCGATACTAGAACAAAGTATGACTCTATATGAATGCCTCCGGCGGTGTACCAGGATGTGCAATGAATCAAGGGTGACATGTAGGAAAAATTATGCATGGTGGCCTAGCCACAAATACGATGTCAACTACATAATCATGCATGCCAATATGACAATATGAAGCGTGTCATATGAACGGAACGGTGGAAAGTTGCATGGCAATATATCTCGGAATGGCTATGGAAATGCCATGATAGGTAGGTATGGTGGATGTTTTGCGGAAGGTATATAGTGGGTGTATGGTACCGGCAAAAGTTGTGCGGTACAAGAGAGGCTAGCAATGGTGGAAGGGTGAGAGTGTGTATAATCCACGGACTCAACATTAGTCATAAAGAACTCATATACTTATTGCAAAAATTTACGAGTCATGGAAACAAAGTAATCAACGCATGCTCCTAGGGGGGAGGTTGGTAGGAGTTAACCATCGCGCGCCCCCGACCTCCACACAAGGGATGATACTCCATAAATACCTCATGCTCTAACTTCATCACATAGCGGTTCACCATACGTGCATGTTACGGGAATCACAAACTTTAACACAAGTATTTCTCAAATTCATAATTACCCCAATAGCATGGCTCTAATATCACCATCCCCATATCTCAAAACAATCATCAAGTATCAAACTTCTCATCATATTCAATACATTTTGTATGAAAGTTTTTACTATATTCATCTTGGATGCCTATCATATTAGGACTAGTTTTATAACCCAATCCAATTACCATGCTGTTCCAAAAGACTCTCAAAATAATATAAGTGAAGCATGAGAATTCATCTATTTCTTCAAAATAAAACCACCGCCTTGGTCTAAAAAGATATAAGTGAAGCACTAGAGCTAAAGACAAACTACTCCGATATATATAAGTGAAGATCAATGAGTAGTTGAATAATTATGTAACTATGTGAAGACTCTCTAACATTTAATAATTTTAGATCTTGATATATTATTCAAACAGCAAGCAAAACAAAATAAAACAAAATGAAGCTCCAAGCATAACACATATCATGTGGTGAATAAAAATATAGCATCGAGTAAAGTTACCGATAGACGAAGACGAAAGAGGGGATGCCTTCCCGGGGTATCCTCAAGCTTAGGCTTTTGGTTGTCCTTAAATATTACCTTGGGGTGCCTTGGGCATCCCGAAGCTTAGGCTCTTGCCACTCCTTGTTCCATAGTCCATCGGATCTTTACCCAATACTTGAAAACTTCACAACACAAAACTTCACAGAAAACTCGTAAGCTCCGTTAGTATAAGAAAATAAAACCACCACTTAGGTAGTGTTATGAACTCATTCTAAATTCATATTGGTGCAATATCTACTGTATTCCAACTTTTCTACGGTTCATACCCTCCGATACTACTCATAGATTCATCAAAATAAGCAAACAACACATAGAAAATAGAATTTGTCAAAAACAGAACAGTCTGTAGCAATCTGTAACTTTCGAATACTTCTGTAACTCTAAAAATTCTCAAATAAATTGGCGGACGTGAGGAATTTGTTTATTAATCATCTGCAAAAAGAATCAACTAAAAATCACTCTCCAGTAAAATCTGGTAGCTAATCTCGTGAGCGCTAAAGTTTCTGTTTTTTACAGCATGATCATATAAACTTCACACAAGTCTTCCCAAAGGTTCTACTTGGCACAAACACTAATTAAAACACAAAACCACATCTAAACAGAAGCTAGATGCAATATTTGTTCCTAACAAAAGCAAAATAAAATAAAAATAAAATTGGGTTGCCTCCCAACGAGCACTATCGTTTAACGCCCCTAGCTAGGCACGACGATTTCAATGATGCTCGCATAAGAGATAAGAATTGAAACAAAAAGATAGCATCATGAAGAATATGACTAGCACATTTAAGCCTAACCCACTTCCTATGCATAGGGAATTTGTGAGCAAACAACTTATGGGAACAATAATCAACTAGCATAGGAAAGCAAAACAAGCATAGCTTCAAAACTTAAAGCACATAGAGAGGAAACTTGATATTATTGCAATATGTAGAATCATATGATCCTCTTTCATAATAATTTTCAGTAGCATCATGAATGAATTCAACCATATAACCAGCAAATAAAGCATTCTTTTCATGATCTACTTGCATAGAAATTTTACTACTCTCCACATAAGCAAATTTATTCTCATCAATAGTAGTGGGAGCAAACTCAACAAAATAACTATCATGTGAAGCATAATCCAATTGAAAACTAAAATCATGATGACAAGTTTCATGGTTATCATTATTCTTAATAGCATAAGTGTCATCACAATAATCATCATACATAGCAACTTTGTTCTCATGAACCTCTTCCGAAATAGTGGATACATCACTAAATAAAGTCACGACCTCTCCAAATCCACTTTCATCAATATAATCATCATAAATAGGAGGCATGCTTTCATCATAATAAATTTGCTCATCAAAACTTGGAGAACTAAAAATATCATCTTCATCAAACATAGCTTCCCCAAGCTTCTGGCTTTGCATATCATTAGCATCATGGATATTCGTAGAATTCATACTAACAACATTGCAATCATGCTCATCATGCACATATTGTATGCCAAGCATGCTATGTAATTCCTCTTCTAGTACTTGAGCACAATTTTCCTTCCCATCATTTTCACGAAAGATATTAAAAAGGTGAATCATATGAGGTAACCTTAATTCCATTTTTTTGTAGTTTTATTTTATAAACTAAACTAGAGATAGAACAAGAAACTAAAAGATTCGATTGCAAGATCTAAAGATATACCTTCAAGCAATAACCTCCCCGGCAATGGCGCCAGAAAAGAGCTTGATGTCTACTACACATCCTTCTTCTTGTAGACGTTGTTGGGCCTCCAAGTGCAGAGGTTTGTAGGACAGTAACAAATCTCTATCTCTCTACTCCTATAAAAATCCGAGTTGGTGATGATGGTGTGCCTGCCATCCTTCATTTATGACCATCCGATCTAAATCCAACGCAAGCAAGGTAAGTTATGGCAGGTTTGCGGAAAACCGCCTGCCACTCTTCTCCTCTTGCAAAGAGCTCCTTTGTCTCTCCTGTTCAGCCGTCCTCATCTAGCCCATTTGAGAGAAAAAAGAAGGCCGTGGAACGATCTAGACTTCTAGAGAGGTGGGGAGCTGCTGTCAGCACTATTGATCCCCGAGCCCCGACGCTCATGCCCCACCCCTGACTACCACCATGATGCCCCTCCCCCTCGCCATCTCCCCATCCCCCTACCTGATCTTACCGTCGACGCAGCCGAGGTCCGACGCAGTTCGTGCCCCGACGCCTCCACTGCCTCCTCCCTTTCTTGCAGCAGCCTCGCCACTCTCCTGCAACCACCACAAACCCCCCTCCTCATAGTCGTATCCTCTGCAACCTCCCCCGCCTCTTCCAACGACGACCTCCGCAAGTACTCCATCGGCGCGCTACGCGTTGTTCATCCTCGGCGATGCCGCAACCACCTACTACTACTTCCCTTCTTTGTCGGTGAGCTCCATGGCTTTTTGTGTTGTGATGGTTGACATGGACGTGCTATGCCTATGCTCGGGTACTGCGTCTCCATCTCTAATCGCTTCCCATTTACATGTTTTTTGTACACGGCTTCTGGTCAGATCTCTAGCTGTCAGTCCTAAACCAAGGATGGGAGCAGTGTGAACGTATTTCCATGGCTGCTTGTAAACACTCAACTCAATGCACTAGGAAGAATTAGATCTTTTTTCCATAGTATTTGGGGATGTTTTGGGAATAGAACAAGAATTGGCTATTTCTTACTTTTCATTCCAGCAAATTTTTTTAGAAGTATAAGACATAAACACTGAGTTTACAATGATAGCCAAAGAGGCTACATTATTTGTACTAGCACACATGCCCATGCGTTGCAACGGGATTATATATATCGTAGGCCCCTAGCTAAATTAGCATCTCTTAAGACTTTCATATCTCCGCCGCTTATCTTTTTTTTTCCTTGTCGATGGAGGCCATGGTGTCCACCTGATGAAAACAAGTCCGAAATGGATCAGTTCTAACGTAAAACACACAACACACCTGTCATTAAACATCACCAACGCACGACACATCTGTCATTAAACCTCATCAATACATGGCACACCTGTCATTAAACCTCACCAACGCAAGATAATGTTTAAACTTTAAAAACAGCAAGGCAACCCCATTGTTTCTTTTCAATAAATCTTGGTCAGGTAATATGGCAATAACTCTCGATTAATATGTTTGGTTCCCCTCCTAATTTATGTTATGATGTAGTGGTCGAGACACTCTCCACTATCAATAATACAAGCTTGTCAACATCGCCATCTGAATCTATTGAGTTTCCAGTGTCTTGAATCCAATGGAAAAAGCATATGTTTGCGAACGAATTACTGACTGAAGCAATAATGAAAATCGTGGAAGAATCAGAGGTGCACATTCTTGCGCAACAACAATTGATCAATATTTTTTTACCCCACGTACATGCCATGCTCGGAGGCACCAAATCCAGCTGTTGGTTTCGGTCCCTGATCCCTTTAGCGCCACCTATATAATGAGCAGGATGTACCCCTTCAAAAAAAACACATGTCCGGGTCATACAACATGCTAACAACCTATCCTAAAAAGAAGGCGCTCAAGGTGATCAGAAGACTGACTACCACCGCCGGTCACCGCAAGGTCAGTGCTGGCAGCCAATCGTACTGCGGCGCTCCTGCTGCTTGCTTTGAGGTCCTGTTCCTGTACATCTGCATTTGGCTGCTTCGATGTTGGGTGATTTTTCCAAGCAGGGTTAATCTATAAAGCTATGCTTTTCCTAAAAAAAAGAATTGGATTGTCAAGAATACACCAAACAGTTACTCTTGATTAATAGAGAGAATAATGACTTTACCAAGACAAAGGTAGGTGTTCACATTTATTAAAAACAATCTTAAACAATGATGTTCATATTAAGTAAAAAATCTGGTGCTCCTATCTATTGTACTACATCCTAAATAAGCATTTGAACACTTTTTAGAATTACATGAACATTTTTTTTAGAAAAGGTGAAAAAAATTCAATTGGTGTGGGCATTATTTTGATATATGAACACTATTCTTTAAACACATAAACATTGTAAAATTCATGAACAATTTTTAAGAACTACATGGCATATTTTAGAAGGCACAGTCACATAAAATTAGAGCATGCTTAAATTGGATTTTGGATGTGTGGCAAGTGATCAGATTACACGTCTGCACGTCTTTTTTTTGTTGCTATAGTGAACGGGACAAGAGCAATTCTCAAAGATTTACTCTAGTTGCGCCCTGAGCCTGTGCAACTTCCTCGTTCATGACAAAGTGCCTCAGTAAGGAAAAAAAGCACTACGTGGAGTGCTACACGAAGAATATTTTGCCTTGACCCGTTGACCGGTCAAAGTACACATTGCCTAGCCTAGCGAAGGAAACCGTATAGCGCCAGCGTCCTCGCCGGCTCGCCGTGCACGAGATCCTGGCGACGATGAGGTCGGCCCTTGCGTTCGGCGCTTCTGGTGGGCCGACCTAGTCGCTATTGCAAGCCGATGAGCAATGAGTGTCTTTGAATTTTACGCATAGATGGATTAGTACCACCTTGGATTTTGGAAAAATATATATGCGCGTGCTAAAAAAATGAAAGCGTAAATTCATCGGAAGAAGCGTATTGCGATGGTGAACCCGACGGATTCAATCCGTGCTTTATTATTAGGTAAAGATTATGCACAAGTGAATACATAATGGTCAATTGGTTGTAGTTAACTATGAAGTGGTAGTTTCTTTTGGGGCGGTTAAGCTTGATTGGATAATCTGATCTTACTGATCGATGATAGAAAAATCATGCTTTTTCTATGTTTAATGTTCACCCTGATATCACGGGTCTCTTTTAGCTGGAATTTGGACAGAGGATAATATTTATCCCTTTTCCTCTTTAGTTTTTCAACAAATGGTGTTCAGACGCATCATCAAGGTTTAAGAGAATAGCACACTGATATGTACCAACATTATGCAACTTGAGATTACGTTTGTAGAAAATAGCACTCACCGGCTGGGTGGCTCATGTAGGTTGGTAGTAGTTACCGACATAATGTGTTCTTTATATAGCCTGAAGCTATTTATTCTCAGGCATTCTATTTTAGTGTTGATTAAGGGCTACGAAGTCAAGATATTAATATCCATAAAGATATGCCTTTCGAACTTTGTTGTCTAACATTTGGGTGTAAGATGTGCCTTTAGGATTATGGTACATTAAAACAGAGGAAAATCTCTTCCCTTGATGTATTATCTTCTCTCTTACGTGTTGTCTCCTAATTTTTGCTACTTATCGAGTTATCCTAGCTTGGTATGGAGTTTCACCGTACTTGATTCTATGCAGGGCACTACTTATTATGATAAATGTATTCATAGTTGTAAAGATTTATGGATATCCTGAAGATGCGAACGGCATTATCGTAGAGATATAAGGTATTCTCATTGTTCAGCTACCAAGGTGATTCAGAAGACCATTAAAGAAATTTGCATTTGTTTGACATATGGAGTAGTAATGAGTTCAGCTACCAAGGTATTCTTATTGTTTGTTTACACAGACTTGTGCTTGTTCCTAAAGTGCTCATTATGATTGATGCCTTTCAGAAAATTATAGCAACTCCTTGGATCATCTTCCATTCTCATGTGTATAGACATGTCTAAAATCTGCAAGGTCGGACTTGCCTTTTGATTTTTTTATTGAAAATCTGTATGATTATTTTTACATGCTATGTCTGACATTTTCTTCTTCTTTGATCAGGTTTAGTTTCAACAGAAAAATATGAGGCTGCTTTATGGGGAAGATGCAAGAGAAGGGTGAGGATGGAGCATGTGGCCGTGGCGGTGGCCTTCTCAACCACCAGATCAAGACAGCAACAACTAGGAGGCTAGAGTCACTGGTGTGCCACTGATGGTGCTAGGCTGCTAGCGACGCAGAAGGTGTTGGCAGATCAGTGCAAAATCCACAGGTATTCCGTCCCTTCTCTCATAGCACCTCCAGTTTTCAAGGATTTGATTGGCAATGTTTATTTGGGTGCATGTGGAGCGCATTGATTCAACTACACACTGGCCTTTATTCTCTGTTCATTTGCATGTTGATGTCTATTCCTTTGTTCTTTATAATTGAGTTTTCATCACATGCGTTTGAAACAAATATGTAGTTCTCAACATCTAATACTAAAAAATATGGTAATGCCAAGTGCCACAAAGTTGGTACAGACATCTCCAATGAAAAAACCCAAAGTATTGTTCCATCTCCTCCCACTGTTGTCAGTATATTTCATGATCTCTTCCAAGTTTACATGCCTTTGGTGCTTATAGGTTATTCATATGTATCATTACTGATATACCAGGTCAATCATATATTTCATTCTATTTCATTCCAAATCAAAGATCAATGTCTTACGGTTTGGATTTCAAGTACAAGAACAATTAATCAATGCTACAATTCAAATCTTTGTTATGTGAGCTTTTCAATTAACTAGCTTCATGCGCAAGGATGATGTAATAAGTTTTTTATGCCATATTTGTTCATAAGTTGCACTGAACTATGTGCATCATATATGATAACAATTGTTCCTTAGAAATTAATTATACTTTAAATGCACCCAGTTATTGATATGTCTGTTTGACTTAGCATTTTAACAATAATCATCTCTTTCACAGCTTTTTAATTTTTGGTCATGTGCAGTTGCAAGACGCACCATTAAGTAATTGAATACACGGTCCTCTATTGTTACCGAGAAAGGATTATAAGTTAATAAAGGGGTAGAAATATCCCATATTAAAACTAAACTAATCAAAAATATTGACAACTATATCTTTTTGCAGTTTTGTGGGAGCATTGACAGCAACGGGGTCTCTAGAGCATCCACTTGCAGAAAATTTCTTCCTGGAAGTGCCAAGTGACATCACATGTAGAAAGGAGATACATTGTAATATCCATTTTCTATGTGGTCTACGAAGAATGAACAATAACCAGGGCGTTGTTGCTTTGCTTTATCATGATTTCAACACATGCTCTCCATCTATTTGGTGTTGTTATGCCCAGATTCTTATGCAAATGTGGAACTTCATGCATGTCATGTCATAGGAGGAACTCTTTTTAGAGCCTTTTGGAACAGGCGAATGTGTTCAATATGTAGGAATTTGGATGAATTCAATATTGCGTGTCTTAATTGTGCTGTTGGCGGAGATACTAAATATTTGTTACACTCTTAATTGTTGGCGGAGATATTAAATATTTCTTACACTCTTAATTGTTGGCGGAGATACTAAATATTTGTTACACATGAGAGACACTACCTTACCCTTATTCTTAATGAAATTGTAGGAGCACCCGGCCCTTTTGATGAGGATTCATAGAAAAAGTTCAATCCCAATATTAGTCAATCTCAACACATGTTTTGTTAAATAAACTAATTGTAGAACGGTGTGTCTTGGTGTTCCGTGCAACGCACGGGCATCTTACTAGTTTTCCTCAAAAGGATGACCTAAGGTTTATCAATCCATGGGAGGCGTAGGATGAAGATGGTCTCTCTCAAACAACCTTGCAACCAAATAACAAAGAGTCTCTTGTGTCCCCAACACACCCAATACAATGGTAAATTGCATAGGTGCACTAGTTCGGCGAAGAGATGGTGATACAAGTGCAATATGGATGGTAGATATAGGTTTTTGTAATAAGAAAATATAAAAACAGCAAGGTAGCAAGTGGTAAACGTGAGCGTAAACGATGTTGTGATATGTCTCCAACGTATCTATAATTTTTGATTGTTCCATGCTATTATTTATGAAGTCTTGGATGTTTAATGGGCTTTATCATACACTTTTATATCATTTTGGGACTAACCTACTAACCCAAAGGCCCAGTCTAGATTGCTGTTTTTTCCAGTTTCAGTGTTTTGCAGAAAAGGAATGTGAAACTGAGTCCAAACGGAATGAAACCTTCGTGAGAGATATTTTTGGAGAAAATCACGCACAGGGAACTTGAGAACCACGTGAGGGGAGCATCGAGGCGCCCACGAGGGTGGGGGGCGCGCCCCCTGCCTCGTGGGCCCCTCGAGCACCCCCCCCCCCCGGTGTCCTCCTTCCTCCTATATAAGTCTACGTACCCTGAAACCATCGCGAATGGAGAGAAAACTCTAATTCCACCGCCGTAACCTTCTGTTCCCGTGAGATCCCATCTTGGAGCCTGTTCCGAAGCTCCGCCGTAGGAGGGAATCATCACGGGGTGCTTCTACATCATCATCATCGCCCTCACCATGAGTTGTGAGTAGTTTACCACAGACCTTCGGGTCCATAGCTAGTATCTAGATGGCTTCTTCTCTCTCTCTGGATCTCAATACAAAGTTCTCCTCGGTCTTCGAGGCGATCTATTCGATGTAATCTCTTTTTGCGGTGTGTTTGTCGAGATCCGATGAATTGTGAGTTTATGATCAAGATTATCTATGAGAAATATTTGGTTCTTCTCTGAACTTTTTATGTGTGCTCATAATATCCTTGCAAGTCTCTTCGAATTATTGGTTTGGTTTGGCCTAGTAGATCTATAGTTCTTGCAATGAGAGAAGTGCTTGGCTTTGGGTTCAATCTTGCGGTGTCCTTTCCCTGTGACTGTAGGGGCAGCAAGGCACGTATTGTATTATTGCCATCAAGGATAAAAAGATGGGGTTTATATCATATTGCTTGAGTTTATCCCTCTACATCATGTCATCTTGCTTAAGGCGTTACTCTGTTCTTATGAACTCAATACACTAGATGCATGCTAGATAGCGGTTGATGTGTGGAGTAATAGTAGTAGATGCAGAATCGTTTCGGTCTACTTGTCTCAGACGTGATGCCTATATACAATGATCATGCCTAGATAGTCTCATAATTATTCGCTTTTCTATCAATTGCTCGACAGTAATTTGTTTACCCGCCGTAGAATATCGCTATCATGAGAGAAGCCAGTAGAGAACACTATGGCCCCTGGGTCTATTCTCAACATATCAATCTACATCTACTTTACTTTTACCGCTTTTACCTTCTGTTCTTATAAACAAAAATACCAAAAATATAAACTATCATCTCTATCAGATCTCACTTTCGTAAGTGACCGTAAAGGGATTGACAACCCCTTATCGCGTTGGCTGCGAAGTTCTTATTTGTTTGTGCAGGTGCGAGGGACTCGCGCGTGGTCTCCTACTGGATTGATACCTTGGTTCTCAAAAACTGAGGGAAATACTTACGCTACTGTGTTGCATCTCCCTTTACTCTTCGAGGGAATACAACGCAAGCTCGAGAAGTACCAAGAAGAATTTATGGCGCTGTTGCCGGGGAGGCTTACGCAAAAGTCATATAACAAGTACCTATCACAAACCCTTATCCTTCGCATTACATTTTTGCTTCTCGTTTTCCTCTCCCCCACTTCACCCTTGCCGTTTTATTTGCCCTTCTTCTACCATGTGTTTATCGTTCGCTTGCTTCTTGTTTGCTTGTGTGTGTTGCTTGCTTGCCTGTCATCATGTCTACCACACCTATCATTATCGACACTCCCGAGAGTGAGGTCTTCAACTTTAAACAAAGAGAGGAAGAAAACTTAAAAGATGCCTGGTATAGAATTTGCAATGCTCAAAATAGATCCAATATGAAGCTTTCCACTTCCATGCTTCTTCGCAATTTTTATGTTGGCATAACTCCATGGAATAGATTTATCTTAGATACCATTACCGGAGGGAATTTATTGGGTAGCCACACCTTTGATTCTTATAATGCTATGACTGAATTATTTGGCTCACCACCTCTTATGGTTAATGGGACCGTTTTAACTTTGGAGCATGTTATGCAAAGGTTAGAAATCATTGAAAACAAAGTTGCTACGGTAGAACTGGTAGAGAACTTGGATAGAAAAATCATAATGAAATTACTCAATATGGATCCAAGGTAGGAGTTGTTCTGAAAAATCTTAAGGAAAAGGGGCCCATAGTTAAAGAAAAGCTAGATCAGGATTCCACTAGAATCAATAAACTTGAGGATATTATTATTAATGTGGGTTCTGCTCTTTCCACTATAAAAACTACTCCAAACACCTCTACCACTAAATCATCTAAGTTCATGTATGTCCCCAAAGACAAGGGTGAAACATCTAGTAAAGGAATCGCGGATCTCAAATCCATAAGTGTCCACCCTAATTTTCTTACTTTTGCAAGAGACCCTTTTGACACTTTAGAATTTCATGATTTCTTGCCCAAGAGTTTGATTATTAACAGGGACAAAGAATTGCCTAAGAATCATAAGTGCTTAATTGAGGAATTGCCTTCCAAAGATGGCAATACCTAGATCTATCTTGTATCGTGCCTAGCTAGGGGCGTAAAACGATAGCGCTTGTTGGGAGGCAACCCAACTTTATATTTTTTTTGCTGTTAAGGAATAAATATTGCATCTAGCCTCTGTTTAGATGTGGTTTCATGTTTTGTTTAGTTTTTGTGCCAAGTAGAACCTTTGGGAAGACTTGTGTGAAGTTTATGTGATCTTGCTGTGAAAAACAGAATCGTTGGCGCTCGCTAAAGTGGTCTTCAGATTTTACTGGAGCGTTCTATTTAGTTGATTCTTTTTGCAGATGATTCATAGGTAAATTCCTCACGTTTACCAATTTAGTTTGAATTTTTTGGAGTTCCAGAAGTAGGAGAAACCTGAAGATTACTATAGACTGTTCTGTTTTTGACAGATTCTGTTTTTTCGTGTGTTGTTTGCTTATTTCAATGCATCTATGAGTAGTATTGGCAAGTATGAACCATAGAGAAGTTGGAATAGAGTAGGTTTAACACCAATGTAAACAAAGAATGAATTCATTGATGTACCTTTGAGTATTGGTTTGCTTTCTTATACTAACGGAGCTCACGAGAATTTTTGTCTAAGTTTTGTGTTGTGAAGTTTTCAAGTTTTGAGTATTGCTTTGATGGACTATGGAACAAAGAGTAGCAAATGCCTAAGCTTGGGGATGCCCATGGCACCCCAAGTAATTCAAGGACAATCAAAATCCTAAGCTTGGGGATGCCCCGGGAAGGCATCCCCTCTTTCATCTTCATCCATCGGCAACTATACTTGGAGCTATATTTTTATTCACCACATGATATGTGTTTTGCTTGGAGCGTCTTGTATAATTTGAATCTTTGCTTGTTAGTTTGCCACAATTATCCTTGCTGTACACACCTATTTGAGAGAGTTAAATATGGCCTAGGAATTACTAGAACACTCTATGTGCTTCACTTATATCTTTTGAGTTGAATAGTTTTTGCTCTAGTGCATCACTTATATCTTTTAGAGCACGGTGGTGATAATATTTTGAAGAAATTGTTGAACTCTCATGCTTCACTTATATCCTTTTGAGAGTCTATTAAAACAGGATGGTAATGTGTTTAGGCTAAGAAAACTAGTCTTCACATGATAGACATCCAATGTCAATGTAGTAAAAACTTTCACATGAAGTGCATTGAATATGATGAGATGTTGGATGCTTGTTAATTGTTTTGAGATATGAGGATAGTGATATTAGAGTCATGCTAGTGGAGTTATTGTAAAATTGAGAAATACTTGTGTTAAGGTTAGTGATTCCCGTAGCATGCACGTATGGTGAACCGCTATGTGACGAAGTTAGAGCATGAGGTATTTGTAAAGTGTCAACCTTTGTGTGGAGGTCGGGGGCGCGCGATGGTTAACTCCTACCAACCTCCCCCCTAGGAGCATGCGTTGATTGCTTTGTTTTGATGACTCGTAGATTTTTGCAATAAGTATATGAGTTCTTATGACTAATATTGAGTCCATGGATGATACGCACTCTCACCCTTCCACCATTGCTAGCCTCTCTTTTACCGCGCAACTTTCGCCGGTACCATAAACCCACTATATATATCCTTCCTCAAAACAGCCACCATACCTACCTATCATGGAATTTCCATAGCCATTCCGAGATATATTGCCATGCAACTTTCCACCGTTCCGTTCATATGACACACATCATATTGTCATATTGCCATGCATGATCATGTAGTTGACATCGTAGTTGTGGCAAGGCCACCATGCATAATTTTTAATACATGTCACTCTTGATTCATTGCACATCCCGGTACACCGCCGGAGGCATTCATGTAGAGTCATACTTGTTGTAGTATCGAGTTGTAATATCGAGTTGTAAATCAATGAAAATGTGATGATCATCATTATTAGAGCATTGTCACGTGTGAGGAAAGGCCAATAAAAAAGAGAGATGGCCCAAAAAAATAGAGAGGGGCTAATAAAAAAAGAGAAAGCCCCTCCAAAAAAATGAGAGAAAAGAGAGAAGGGACAATTGCTACTATCTTTTTTCCACACTTGTGCTTCAAAGTAGCACCATGTTCTTCATGATAGAGAGTCTCATGCTTAGTCACTTTCATATACTAGTGGGAATTTTCATTATAGAACTTGGCTTGTATATTCCAACAATGGGCTTCCTCAAATGCCCTAGGTCTTCATGAGCGAGCAAGTTGGATGCACACCCACTAGTTTCTTTTGTTGAGCTTTCATACATATTTAGCTCTAGTGCATCCGTTGCACGGCAATCCCTACTCACTCACATTGACATCTATTGATGGGCATCTCCATAGCCCGTTGATACGCCTAGTTGATGTGAGACAATCTCCCTCCTTTTGTCTTCTCCACGACCACCTATCTATTCCACATAGTGCTATATCCATGGCTCACGCTCATGTATTGCGTGAAAGTTGAAAGGTTTGAAAAAATAGAGTATGAAAACAAGTGCTTGGCTGAAATTGGGGTTGTGCAAGATATGAATATTTTGTGTGATGAAGAGGGAGCATAGCCAGACCATATGATTTTGTAGGGATAACTTTCTTTAGCCATAGTATTTTGAGAAGACATGATTGCTTTGTTAGTATGCTTGAAGTATTGTTATTTCTTATGTCAATATAGATTTTTATCTTGAATCCTTCAAATCTGGACATTCATGTCACAATTAAGAGAATTACATTGAAAAACTATGTTGGTTAGCATTCCACATCAAAAATTCTGTTTTTATCTTTTACCTACTCGAGGACGAACATGAATTAAGCTTGGGGATGCTTGATACGTCTCCAACGTATCTAAAAATTTTGATTGTTCCATGCTATTATTTATGAAGTCTTGGATGTTTAATGGGCTTTATCATACACTTTTATATCATTTTTGGGACTAACCTACTAACCCAAAGGCCCAGTCCAGATTGCTGTTTTTTGCCTATTTGAGGGTTTTGCAGAAAAGGAATATCAAACAGAGTCCAAACGGAATGAAACCTTCGTGAGACTAATATTGGAGAAAATCACGCACAGGGAACTTGAGAACCACGTCAGGGGAGCATCGAGGTGCCCACGAGGGTGGGGGCGCGCCCCCTTCCCCGGGTGCGCCCCCTGCGTCGTGGGCCCCTCCAGCACCCCCTCGGTGTCCTCCGTCCTCCTATATAAGTCTACGTACCCTGAAACCATCGCGAACGGAGAGAAAACCCTAATTCCACCGCCGTAACCTTCTGTTCCCGAGAGATCCCATCTTGGAGCCTGTTCCGGAGCTCCGCCGGAGGAGGGATCCATCACGGAGTGCTTCTACATCATCATCATCGCCCTCACCATGAGTTGTGAGTAGTTTACCACAGACCTTCGGGTCCATAGCTAGTATCTAGATGGCTTCTTCTCTCTCTCTCTCTCTCTGGATCTCAATACAAAGTTCTCCTCGGTCTTCGAGGAGATCTATTCGATGTAATCTCTTTTTGGGGTGTGTTTGTCGAGATCCGATGAATTGTGAGTTTATGATGAAAATTATCTATGAGAAATATTAGGTTCTTCCCTGAACTTTTTATGTGTGCTTGATGGCTTCTCGCCCCTCGTTGGTTACCCCAAGTGGAAGGTTGAGATGTAGCGTAGCGGCAAATTTCCCTTGGCAAAGATACCAAGGATCGAATCCCGTGAGACTCCGAGGGTCGACAAGTAGGTGTCAATGGCGCCAAAAACTTAGCGGTTGACGGGACCTGCACACAGATACAGATAACTTTGCTCCCAACGAGTACAGAGAGGTTGACAATCCCTCCGGCCTTGTTGTTTACAAAGGATCAAACACAAGAGATAATAATGATAGCTATGACTGCAACTAGGAAATAAAAACAGGAAGTAAATAGAAGGTGTGATCAGCCGTGGTAATATGGACCGGGGTCCCATGATGTTCACTAGTGATGTCTCTCTCCCAACAGACGATAAAACATCAAAGCGAGGTAAACAAATTACAGCTGGGCAATTGACAGGATTATGTGCGCAAACCAATGCTAACTATGTTGCAAAGAAAGGTAGAGGCTCAAAAGCATGGGCGGTACGCCAAGGCAAGTAGACCGAAATCCATCTGCGTCTACTACTAATCATCCACCTTGAGATATCTATCCAGAACATCTCGCTGGTATTAAGTTGTGAATCCCACCCAAAGTGTAAACTCAAAGCAACAGACAACTGCATTAAAAGAACTTTGCGTAAAGTAAACAATCCTTGCACCCGCAAGTACAAGCACCGTTGTTTTCTCCCTTGTGGCAACAGCACATCCCCTAGACTCATGTTTCTGTCACTCAAGCTAGTCATCAGGGGGCATGAACCCACAATCAAGCATAACGCTCCCTCTTGGAGTTACTACCTACTACTTGGCCAAAGCAATAAACAGCAATGGAGAACATGCAAGAATTACTCAAGAACAAAGATATAAAAGAGGTGAATCAAATATATTACTCAAACACAATCTGAACATAGTCTCATAATCCATCAGATCCCAGCAAACTCAGCAAAGCAATAGCAGAAAGATTACATATGTGCCTCGATCATGTAGGGCAGCTCACGAGGTCTAAACCATGAAGAGCAAAGAGGGGAGGAGAACATCACATAGCTACTGATCATGGTCCAAGGTGTACTACTCACGACTCATCCGGGAAGCGTCCATGGTGGTGGAGAAGCTCCCGGTGGTGGTTCTCCCCTCCGGCAGGGTGCCGGGAAGAGTTCTCCTGATGCTCCCGATCTTGGAAGCGCTGCAGCGGCAGAACAGAGGCGAGATCGCGAAAAAGGGTTCTGTCCTCGAGGGTTTCGGGACGAGAGGGACATATATGCGAAGGGGGGCATCCAGAGGCGGAGCAGGGGCCCCAGGCGCCCCCCTGGCGTGGCCAGGGGTGGGGCCGCGCCAGGTGGCCGCCTGGGCCTCCCCTGGCTCCCCTCTGGCCCATCTTTGGTTCTTCGCGAAGCTTCCTGTACGCTGATTTTTCCTATATTTTTCCTGGAATTTTTGGAGCACTTTTAATATTGGGGAAACCTGAAATAGAAAAACAGCAGAAAACAGGAACTGGCACTGTGGTGCACTGAGTTAATAGGTTAGTCCAAATATGATCAAAAGTGTATGGAAGTGCATCAATATCATAGCAATATCACACAAAAGAAGCATGGAGCAAGCAGAAATTATAGATACGTTTTGGACGTATCAACATCCCCAAGCTTTATTCCTGCTCGTCCTCGAGTAGGTAAATGATAACAAGCATAATTTCTGTGGTGACATGCTACCAACCATATAAGAACTTTTTAAGTAAAGCAATCAAGGCATGTAATTCAATTCAAGTCATAACAAGCAAGAGTCTATATTAGCATTGTAACAAGCAACATAAGAACATAAAGGTGCAAGAGCTCTCGCTGTCCGTGACTCGAATGTCTCCAAATGGTGTTTGCGTGCAAGAAAGGGGATAGGGATATACGAGAGAGTAAAACATAGTTTTTGTATTGTTGAGAACTTAATCTACTAAAGTTTCACACTTGGTCTTCTTTGGAATCTTATCTTGACTCATCCCTAGACCACTAGCCAGGTACAAGTCAAAATGATCCACTCCCTTTCGATATTTTGAGCACTCATGCAATGGATGAGTGTAAGCAAGAAAGTTGACACTTAGGATGGCAAAGAGAGAAAAATGATGAAGGGGGAAGAACAAAAAGGTGTGAAAGGCTCACATCAATGAGGACAATCATAGGCGAGAGAAAGCCAAATGATAGATATGATGTGAGGAGTAGGGATTGCCATGCAACGGATGCACATATGAGCTAAGGTAAGCTCTCCAATGGAACTAGTGGGGGTGCATCCAACTTGCTCGCTCAAGAAGACCTAGAGCTCTTTTGAGGAGGCTCATCATTGGAATATACAAGCCAAGTTCTATAGTGTGAAGGTCCCCACATAGCTATATGCATGAATGATAATCTCTATGGAGTACAAGGTATAAGATGGAGTACGAGTGTGGATCTCTCAAAAGGAATAGTAGTGTGCCCCCTTCTCTCTTTTTATTTCTTTTTCTCCTTTTTCTATTTTTTTTATTTTTTTGTGGCCTCAATGGCTCTTTCTATTTAACTCTCATTTGTCCTCTTTGGGATCTTTTGATTTTGTCCTCTTTGGGATCTTTTCCTCACTTTAGGGGCAACACTCTATATATTACAAGAAGTATAGAAGATCTTTCACACTTTACAAAAGTACTCAACATAAAGAAAATGAAACTATCATGATGTATGCAAATGTATGCCTCTGCCGGTGTAGCAGGATATGCAATGATACTAGCGCGTCATGTAGCAATGATTAGGGCAAGGCCCAACTAGCATGCGGCTCATCGATCAAGCAAAAAGCATGTATGACATGAAGATCAAGTCATGAGAAGATGGATGTTGCATGGCAATGTATCTCGGAAAGGCTATGGAAATGCCTTGATAGGTAGGTATGGTGGCTGTTTTGAGAAAGGATATAATGAGGCTTATGATGACAGAGCGAATCGTGCCAAGGATTTGGATGCACCGGCGAAGTATGCGCCAACTCTCGAGGTGAGAAAGGGCAATGCACGGTACCGAAGAGGCTAGAAAAATATGGCTAGGTGGAAGTGTCAACTTTCGAATACTCACATTAGTCCGAAGAACTCATGCACTTATTATCGGTAACTCTCAATCTAATTAGGAGGTTCACAAAGAGACAAGTACCCCGAGGAGGAGTGTATGGGGGTTTGGTTATCCTTGCGCATCCTCGACTCATGGTACGTGAGTGTACTCTAATATTCGATCCCTCCAAAGATTAGTGATCCATCTAGTAGCTAAAGTTCTCAACTATTTTGTAGGTTTTCGAAAATAAACACGGATTGCCCAAAATACGACATCTATCACTAATAGGCTAAAGCTCTTGACACCAAAAGTTCAGACATTACTCTGGCAATACCTCAAAACTATTGCAAGTTACTACTAAAATTAAATAGCAACCTCAATTACCTACTTTAAGTTAAGACACACAACTCAGTGCAACAGGCAAACTCTCTTAACAAGATAAACATGAAAACTCAAGAGAGTTCAGCAACCAACTAAACAAAAGCTCTTTAAAAAGAAAAGCATGAAAACTAAGAGCTAAACATGACAGCAGCTATGGAAAGACAAAGAACACACACAGCAAAGATAAGCATGAAAATCCTATGTTGTGTTCTAGGTTGAAGTGGAGCGTGTTTCTCTCCCACACAAAGAAAGCTGGGTTCTAACTTGTTATGAACAGCAAGCAAAGCTAAAGAAAACTAAAAAAAGAAACTAAGAGCAAGACGCTCCAAGCATAGCACATAACGCATGAAGTGATAAAATTTTAGTGGAACGGAAGACGAACTGATAATTGTTGATGGAGAAGGGGATGCATGGGGGCATCCCCAAGCTTAGACGCTTGAGTCTTCTTGAATATTTCTTGGGGGTGCACGGGGGCATCCCCAAGCTTGAGCGTTTGACCCTCCTGAATCTTCTTTTATCATCTTCCCTCACACACTTGAAAACTCCCTTCATACATAACTCATCATAATCTGATTAGCGAGGTTAGTACCCACAATAAAATAATTTTTCCATACTGGAAATAAAAATAATCTTGAAGAGCTACTGTTTCAAAAGATTGCCAAAAGGTTTTTGCAAAGAAAAAGCAAGCTCAAGGTTTGCAAAACGAAGAAAAGGCAAAACAGGACAGAATCTGTGAAAAACAGACAAGCAGGTAGGAAATAATTTTTTCGGGGCACTTCTGCAACTCAAATCAAAAAACTCAGAACAGACGCTCGAAAGCCAATTGTATAGAGCACGCTGTCAAAAAAATTCAGATCAAAAAGATGATCTGGTGATTTTATTCGAATTTTTCTGTCCAAGGACAGAATCTGTTTTCTGGACAGCACGTCACAACTTTTGAACTTTCTTGCAATCGGAGGCTAAACTTGGCACAAAGCTGAAAAGAAAAGATACAATGATGATGCTACTGTAGTAACAAACATCAAGACACAACAAAAGCAAAATAAAACCTAATTCGTTGTGGGCTGCCTCCCAAAAGCGCTTTCTTTTATGCCTTTAAGCTAGGCATGATGCAAAAAGAGAAGATCAAGTTTTATCAAGAGTAAGAGAATAGCTAGCCCGTGTAACGGACTCAAAAGGCAACTTAATCTTCTTTCTAGGGAAGTGTTCCATCCCTTTCTTGAGAGGGAATTGGAATTTTATATTCCCCTCTTTCATGTCAATGATAGCACCAACGGTGCGAAGAAAAGGACGTCCCAAAATAATTGGACATGAAGGTTCACATTCAATATCCATAATAGTAAAATCAACGGGAACATAATAGTCATTGACAATGATAAGAACATCGTCGATCTTCCCCAAAGGTTTCTTTACGGAAGAATCAACAAGACGAACACCAAACGAACAAGGATCAAAAGGTTTCAATTCAGACATATCATACATTCTTTTGGGCATAACGGAGGTACTAGCTCCAACATCACATAAAGCATAGCAAGAGAAGTTATTCAACTTAATTTTAATCATAGGATCCCAACTATCTTCTAGCTTTCTAGGTATGGAGGCTTCTACCCTGCGCTTCTCCTCCCTAGCTTTGATAAGAGCATTAGTGATATGCTCCGTGAAGGCAAGATTAAGTGTGCTAGTGTGGGGATCTCTAGACATCTTGTGAAGAAAACCAATAACTTCAGAAAGGGTGTAATTATCAAAATCAAGGTCACTACTATCAAGTAAAGTGGTAGTGGTGTCCTTTAGGCTCACTTGTTTGGTAGCTTCTATGGTTATAGGAGTTTCTTCTTCTACGGTTGAGGTCATAGCATCACCATTAATAGGTCCAATGGGACTAGGAGTGCATTGGGTGCTAAGAGTTTGGTTATCCTCAACAACTTGGATAGTGATACGTCCAAAATGCATCACTATTTTATATCGTAATTTATCCTTATTCATTGATATATTTCACATTACGATGATGTTCTTATTTTGTTTTGGCCTATTTTACACAGTTTGCAACTTTCCGATGCCGAAGCAGCAGACGCAGGATTCAGCGGTAAAAAGTGGACGCTGAGTTGCTGAAGAAGAATACCTCCAAATTACCTGAAAATCGACGGAGGATATTTTCCAGAAGGATCACGAAGATACGCAAAAGAGCAACCAGAGGGGGGCCACAGGGTGCCCAGGGGGCCACCTGGCGCGGCCCCCACCCTGGCCGCGCCGGGAGGGCGCCTAGAGCCCCTGGCCCACTCCAGGCTCCCCCCCTCTGGCCTATATACTCCTCGTCATCCAGAAACCCTAAAAAGGGGAGAGTTTACGGAGTTCCGCCGCCGCTTTGTGGCGGAAACCTACAGAGAAGAAAAGCCATCTCCGGCGAGCAGATTCCACCGGGGAGATCACCTCCCGGAAGGGGAGATCATCGCCATCGTCATCACCATCATCACGGGCATCATCGAGATCATCATCAACATCATCCCCAACATCAGCACCATCTCCATCGTCATCCAATCTCATCTCACAATTGCAACTTGTGTTGTAATCCGTAGTATCTATCCTCTCTACTCTATCGGTGATGATTACTACTTTGTGGTGAATGCTATTGAGTTTTGTTGGAGAAATATCATTGTGTCCAGATTGTTTATCATCCATCTATCTCCATTGATCATGATCTCTTTTATGTCTTGTGAGTAGTTACTTTAGTTCTTGAGGACATGGGAGAAGTCTTGTTGTTAGTAGTCATATGATGTTGAAGTAATATGTGTTGTTTGATACTTAAGTTGTGTTGTTATTTTCCTAGTGGTGTTGTGTGAGTCGAACACTCAACACTTCGCCTTATTAAGGACCTAGGGGAATACATTGTGTACAAAGAATGCTTACGGTGGGTTGCCGGAGTGACAGAAACCTGAACCCCAGTTCGCACGCTTTTGCACAAGGGAACAATGGATCATCGATCCTATTGCTATGGTCAGGCTTTTGCCTTAAATACTATCTTGTATTTGCGGATGCTTGCAAGGTGTTTAATCATAAGAGTGCACTCATCTTAGTCTAGAGGGTGTACTAGCATAGATCCACCCACTCAACACTTATCAACACATCACATAGTACCGATACGGAATATGGCGAAAGCACATGACTACCTCTCCCGTGTGTCCTCAAGAACACTTTAGCCTTTATAAGTTCAGTTGCTAGGCCTCTCCTTTGCTCAGAAAGGATTGGGCCACTTGTTACTCTCCAGTGCCTTTTACTTTGCTCGCTTTTACTTTCCTGTTGCTTATATCAAGAAAACCCCTAAAAAGTTATCTTTCAGTGCTTGCAGTTATTCTTTGCTCAGAATCACTTATCAATACCTTCGGCTCCTCGTTGGGTTCGACACTCTTACTTATCGAAAACGCTGCAATAGATCCCTTACGGTTGTGGGTCATCAAGTATCGTTTTCTGGCGCCGTTGCCGGGGAGTGTAGCGCTATTGGTAAGTGAAGCTGGTAAGGAAGTTTTTATATTTCTGTTTTTATTTTGCTGTTGCTGCTCTTTGTCCTTATGGACAACTTTGCTATTGGATCGTTGCTTGTGGGAAGACGCCCCACATCTGTGGTGGTTGCTCCTCCCCCTACTGAAATTGTGCCCTATAAAATACCAGCTGGTATTATCGATTATGTTTTGGCTAATCGTTAGGAAGGAGACAGACATACCGGTGAACACTTGCTATATCTATCACAACTATGTTCAATATTTAAGCTTGCAGGTGTATCAATGGAGTTTGTCATGAGGAAATTGTTCTCCGTATCGCTTATAGATAAAGCTTTAGATTGGTATAAGCTTCTCGATAACTCACACTTCCTTGATTGGCAAGAGCTTATGTCCCTCTTTTATACCAAGTTTTATCCTCTTCATGAAATTCATCGAGACAGGAACTATATCTATAACTTTAGGTCTCGTGACGGAGAAAGCATTGCTCAAGCTTGGGGGAGATTGAAGTCCCTAATGCTCAAGTGTCCTATTCATGAGCTCCCCAAGAAAATTATACTTACAAATTTTTATGCCAGGCTTTCTCGTCAGGATAAGGAGATGCTGGATGCCTCCTCTAGTGGGGTATTTCAGACGAAGAGTGTTGAAGAAAGGTGGGATCTCATTGAAAGGATCCAGAGGAATACCGAAGATTGGGAAATCGATAAAGGTATTGAACCCGCTATAAATTATGAGCATGATTATATTGAGAGCTATGTGAAAGCTGATTACTTCAATACCTTTTGCTCTAAGATTGGTCTTGATTCCCATCTAATGATTGATTTCTGTAAGGATTTTGCCTCTCACGTTGATTCTTTTAAAAAGAAGAGAGATCAGCATCATGAACCTTTCAAAGAGTTACCTGTTGATATTCATGTTGCTGACCCTATTTTGCCTGCAGTTATATATGAAAAGCATCCTTTTCCCGCAAGAATAAGGGAGCACTCTCTTGTGACAGGCATAATAAATAAAAGTGAGAGAAGAATTGATGAGCCTGAGGACCAGATCAAGGTCGATCCTCAAGTTGCATTGGTTAAAGACCTTGTTACTAATGATGTTTTGGATTCCAATGTAAATTTTTGTGCTGTTTCCACTAACCTTGTCACAGCCAAGAATAAAGGCCCAATTTCAGGTACTCCAGTAGTATCTGTTAAAATAGGAGATCACAATTATTATGGCTATGAGATTTGGGATCGAGTGCTAGTGCTATCCCCTATTCACTTTTTCAAGAGATCATCGGTGAGATTTCACCTTGTGAACTTGAAGAAGTTGATGTTACCATTCATCTTGCAAACAGAGCAACTATCTCTCCTATCGGAATTGTGAGAGACGTTGAAGTCCTATGTGGAAAGGTAAAATACCCTACCGACTTTCTAGTACTTGGTTCAGTGAGGGACAATTTTTGTCCTATTATTTTTGGCAGACCTTTTCTCAGAACTTGTGGAGCTATAATAGATTGCAAGAAAGGTAAAGTTTCTGTTGAATTCAATGGTGAGCCATATGAATTTAACTTTTCTAAGTTCTCTAAGCAGCCTCGTGGTACCGATTTACCTAGTGATGATAAAATTATTGAAAGTATTGCTTCTATTGCTATTCCCCCTAATGATCGTTTGCAGCAATATATGGAGGACCACGAGAATGATTTGCATATGCAGGAAAGAAATGAACTAGATGAAATATTCTTGAGACAACCTGCTATCCTGAAGCACAACCTTCCGGTTGAACCTTTGGGAATTTTATCAAAACCAAAAGAAGACCCGGTGTTCGATCTTAAACCTCTTCCCGATACGCTCAAGTATGCTTATTTAGATGAAAAGAAAGTATATCCTGTTATTATCAACTCTAACCTTTCAGGATATGAAGAAGAGCGACTATTGGAAGTACTTCGTAAACACCGAGGTGCAATTGGCTATACCCTTGATGACCTTAAGGGGATTAGTCCATCTATCTGTCAACATACTATCAACCTTGAGCCCGATCCTAAACCAGTTGTTGATCATCACCGACGGTTGAACCCGAAGATGATGGATGTTGTAAGAACTGAGATTCTCAAGCTTCTAGCCGCAGGTATTATCTACCCTATAGCTGATAGTAAGTGGGTAAGCCCGGTACATTGTGTTCCTAAGAAAGGAGGTACAACTGTGGTTCCTAATGATAAGAATGAACTAATACGCCAAAAATCCTACTGGATTGATACCTTGGTTCTCAAAAACTGAGGGAAATACTTACGCTACTGTGCTGCATCTCCCTTTCTTCTTTGAGGGAATACAACGCAAGCTCGAGAAGTAGCATGTTGCAATGATAGGAAACAAGGCCTAGGGTTCATACTTTCACTAGTGCAAGTTCTCTCAACAATAATAACATAACTGGATCACATAACTATCCCTCAACATGCAACAAAAAGTCACTCCAAAGTCTAGCGAATAACAAACGAAGAGATTATGGTAGGGTACAAAACCACCTCAAAGTTATTCTTTCTGATCGATCTATTCAAGAGTCCGTAGTAAAATAGCACGAAGCTATTCTTTCTGTTCGATCTATCATAGAGTTCGTACTAGAATAACACCTTAAGACACAAATCAACCAAAACCCTAATGTCACCTAGATACTCCATTGTCACCTCAAGTATCCGTGGGCATGATTATACGATATGCATCACACAATCTCAAATTCATCTATTCAACCTACACAAAGAACTTCAAAGAGTGCCCCAAAGTTTCTACCTGAGAGTCAAGATGAAAACTTGTGCCAACCCCTATGCATAGATTCCCAAGGTCACGGAACCCGCAAGTTGATCGCCAAAACATTCATCAAGTGAATCAATAGAATACCCCATTGTCACCACGTGTATCCCGTGCAAAACATACATCAAGTGTTCTCAATTCCTTAAAGACTCAATCCGATAAGATAACTCCAAAGGGAAAACTCAATCCATTACAAGAAGGTAGAGGGGGAGAAGCATCATAAGATCCAACTATAATAGGAAAGCTCGCGGTACATCAAGATTGTGCCGTCTCAAGAACACGAGAGAGAGAGAGATCAAACACATAGCTACTTGTACATACCCTCAGCCCCGAGAATGGACTACTCCCTACTCGTCATGGAGAGCGTCGGGATGATGAAGATAGCCACCGGAGAGGGATCCCCCACCTCCGGCAGGGTGCCAGAACGGGTCTAGATTGGTTTTCGGTGGCAACAGAGGCTTTCGACGGTGGAACTCCAGATCTAGGTTATTTTCCGGAGGTTTCTATATTTATAGGATTTTTGGCGTAGGTCTCACGTCAGGGGGGGGGGGTTCTCCGGGCTGTCCACGAGATAGGGGGCGCCACCACTTGGGGTGGGTGCGCCCCCACCCTCATGGGCAGCCCGTGGCTCTCCTGGCCCAACTCTTTTACTTCGGGGGCTTCTTTTGGTCGAGAAAAATCATCAAAAATTGGCACGTCAATTGGACTCCGTTTGATATTCCTTTTCTGTAAAACTCAAAAACAAGGAAAAAACAAAAACTGGCACTGGGCTCAAGGTTAATAGGTTAGTCCCAAAAATCATATGAAAGTGTATATAAAATCCCATAAAACATCCTAGAAGGAAAATATAATAGCATGGAAGAATAAAAAATTATAGATACATTGGAGACGTATCAGCCAAGCTGTTAGATCCAGAAGAAACATCGTCCTTGTAGTTTTTGCCAGCTGCATAACAGGTAACAGCGACCTGTTAGTATATTTGAAGTACATCGGCCAGGTGATGTTGGACGGGTTTAAAGGTGACAAGTACCTAGGCCGTGGCGGGTGCTTGGCATCGTGCCAAACGGTGGGAATCAGGTTAGAAACGTCAAGGGTGATGACGCTGCGCTAGCTGTCGGGGTCTGGTAAGGAGATCTAGAACCATCGAGTAGGGTGTTTGTGTAGCGGCTCCGGTAGGGTGGACTACAGTGTGGGCGAAGTGGATCTGTGGCCGTGGACGATGGCGTAGGTGAAGCTGCTCCGGTGATTGGGTTAAGGATGGTGTCGATGATGCGGATCTGCGGCCGTGGACGGGGCGTCAGAAGATGCTCCGATAGGTTGGATGAGGGTGCGAGGAAGCGGATTTGAGGCCGTGGACTTGTGAGTTGGCAAAGCAGCCCCGGTAGGGTTGAAAATGGTATAGGCGAAGCTACTCCGGTGGGGTTGACGATGGTGTCAGCGAAGCAGCTCCGATAGGGTTGAGGAAGGTGTCGGCGAAGAGGATCAGAGGCCGTCGACCGGGGCATCGGTGGGTCGGCTCTGGGGGGTGGACGAAGCATCTCCGGTGGGGAGTACGAATGAGCCGCTGCAGATGCGCTGCGGTTGGCGAGAGTACCGGTGAAGCAAATCCGACGCCGTGGACAAGGCCGGCACTGAATGGGTTGTGGTACAATGGTGGATGAGCAGTCTACTTGTTTCTAGGGGAGGAGGGAGGGGTAGATGCGGCCGCAGAAGCAGATCCGGCGAGGTGGACGCCGCTGGCAGTGAATGGGCTCTGGTACACGAGTGGATGAGCAGTCTAGGGTTTCGAGAGGGGAGGGGAGAAAGGTCGATGAAGTACGGACGGCATGATATGAGATGCTCTGGTGCTGTGGAGTTAGTCATTTTTGCGAGAGGGGGAGAGGAAGTGGGGGTGCCGTGTAGTGGGGGAACCGGAAGTTACCAAAGCAGCCCCGACCTATTATGTAGATGAGGGCGGTATTGTAACTGTTGGTCTCCGTGCACCAAGGACAAAAGGGGAATTTCGCATGCTAAAGACTAAGGTGGCAGAAATTTTAGAAGGAGCCGGGAAATTTTGCCGCCCGCGGTATCGTTCGTATCCAGTTTCAACTAATTTTGGACCGTGCTAGCGGGAAGGTCATGCGAGACTATTTACATGGGGCACGCGTCAGCAGTTAATAATCGGTGTGAAGTCCACCCCAGAAAAAAAGACAATAACTCGGGATGATGCGCCAATAACTTGGATGTTCACACGGGCGCGACCAATCGTACGGGTGTAGTGGCGCATTCACAAAAAAGGGATCAAACGCTCAGCCTATGTATTTCTCGTGTAAATAGATAATTTAGTGCAATTGGTTATTTACTTTAAACATAATGCATTGATGTGTTAGTGTAGATGCGCACAAAAAGAAATGGATATTGTAGTCCGCTACTTAAAAGTGTTACCTCATATGATTACATAGCCTCATTTTCATAAAATGTGTACCCGTTGAATTCATATATGAATATTACATATATTACTTCATAATAGAACCTTAAATCATCCAAGACTAATGATTTTGAATGCAAGAGTAACAATGGTGCATGTACATGATAGCTACATTGGTTGTTTGAAGAAACATCACTGTAACTTTGGCATGCACAACTTAAAAGGTTTATTTAAATAGAAAAAAATGTGATATGTGAGTGTCCAATCTTTATACCGTTGAATCGATAGTGTACCTTTGGCCACGATACGAAGTAGATATTGATTTATGTTCAAGCGATGCACGTCCACGATCGCTAGATAGTGATACGTGAATGAATTGTGCAATCTCTCTCACACGCATACATATCTCATTTCCCTGTGGGCATCGGAATCACACACGCGCACTTCGTGTATTTCTCTCCCTCCGTCAAGGTTAGAATTCGTCTTTCTACCCCGTCCTACAAGTCTCTCACACAGAAACACACACGCTCTCTCTGTCGGACACACCCACCCCTTTAATTCGCCCACCCACAGTCACTATTGTCTCAAAGTATAATAATGTCTCTCACACATATGCCTAAGGTTAACTCGAGTTCCGGAACCATATGAATACATACAATGGGATTCCAACAGAGCACCTTTTGTTTTGATATTTCGTTCTCTCTCTCTCACACACACACGCACGGACGCGCGCGCGCACGCACACATTGTTTCGCGCTTCATTTTTTTCCGGCACTTGCATGCACACAATTTTGTTTATCCTCGTGATGCTTTAAGTATGCCTCGCACAAATGCTATCTACCTATCCCTTAATACAGCTAGATATGTGTCACACAAACTCCTTCTCCCTACTAGCAAGATGCCCATGTGTTGGACCGAACATCAAGATGCATTTGTATGAGTAGTTTATCTTGTGGGAGAAAAGGATGAACGGGGGAATGCCTTATTTGCAAATGCGGAGAGGGGCGTGGGTATCTTTTTGCAAAATTTCCACAGTTTCCTTCCTATCGGTCGGGTATAAATCGGATGGCCTATATTGCAGGATGGCAGGAACACCATCATCACCAACTATATATTTTATAAGAGTAGGGATATGTAAGTGTCACTGCCCCCCCCCACACCCACACAACCACACACACACTTCCCAACACCGAAGGAGTAGGGTGACACCTCGATCTTGATACTAATCAATCGACTGGCTTCTCTCTCAAACACACACACACGCACACACAATACCCGACACCGAAGGAGTAGGGCGGCACCTCGATCTTGATAGTAATCTA
>LR738709.1:109551766-109593797 GCA_902687465.1 Secale cereale
GGTGACAACTCGATCTGATCATAATCTGTCAATTGGTTTCTCTCTTGAATAGTGTGTCTATGTGCCTCGCTCAATAGCCCCCTCGATATGTAGACTTCTCGCGCGTGCATAGCTGTAGTGACGATGATGCTGAACCCAGTGTGCCTCGTTTGTACCGGCCTCATGTGATAGTTTTCACCCTGTTTTCTGTTAATTAACAAGGCAACCTTTTCTTTGTTACTACTAGTGAATCTGAAATAATTCAGGGCAGACATAAAATATATCACTTCAACCCAATTATCGCAGTAAATATTTTAAAAGAAACTACCTAGATGCCCGTGCGTTACACGAAACATCAAGATGCATTTGTATGAGTAGTTTATCTTGTGAGAGAAAAGGATGAATGAGGGAAGGCCGTATTTGCGAACGTGGAGAGGGGTGTGGTTATATTTTTGCAAAATTGCCATAGTTTTCTTCCTATCCGTTAGATATAAATCCGACAGCCTATATTGCAGGATGACACGCACACCATCATCACCAACTCTGTTTTCTACTCCCTCCGTTCCTAAATATTTGTCTTTTTAGAGATTTCAACAAGTGACTACATATGGAGCAAAATGAGTGAATCTACACTCTAAAATATGTCTACATACACATCCATATGTGGTAGTCCATTTGAAATCTGGACAAGACAAATATTTAGGAACGAATGGAGTATAAGAGTAGACATGGAGATATATCTCCAGCATGGTCTACAACAAAAATGTGTTGGACTGGTTAGCGTCGGATGCTCGCAACGCGATGACATGAGTTTGAATTTTGTCTTTAACTTCATATTTTTATATTATATATTAATTATTTAATATATATACTTCTTTTGCTACTGTACTGACAGTGGAACCCACAGAGTACTTAGAATACAAGATTAAGGATGGACTTGTTTCTTTTTAACTTTCTGTACGAAGCTGTAGCCACCCTGCAAGTCACGTGTACACTGTACATGCAATTAACTTTTTATAGAGGGACAATCATACACGCAATTAACTCAAATGGATTCGATGTCACTCTATTATTTCCAGCATAAGAGCATCTCCAACGGCAGCCGGCAAATTTCCTCCCACTTCCTTCCACGGAGGACAACATCAAACGTCAGCGGCATACATTTTCGCAACTCTAACCAACCACATGAAATTCGTGCAAACACGGACTAATTTCATATAAGCATGAAGGATTTCGTATAAAAAACGGATCTTCGTATAAACATGATGGATTTCATTACATTTACATGAACTAAGCGGTGCCAGTCTGGCTTTGTTGGTATAATTAATACTCCCTCCGTCAGCTGGAGAGGGAGTACATAATCTAAATGGAGAGGGAGTACATAATCTAAATGGCCGCCCACGGATCACTTTGTTTTCCTCATGTCGGGCAGACACTTTGCGGGGTCGATGAAGGTCCTCGGAAGAGACAAAGAAGCAAAGAAACCACCTGAATGCGCAGTCGTCGCCTCGGCGGTGGCCTTCATGGGACCCAAGTGGCGGCGGCCTCCCGTGTTCTACTTCTCCTCGATGATGGCGGCGGACACGGAGAAACTGGCCACCGACTCGTTGCTCTCCGCGCACCTGGCTTCTGTCTCTGCCTGCATGGCGTTACCGCAGGCACGGGAGGCGCGCCCACAGACACGGGAGGCGCGGCACCGTAGATATTGGTGGCGCGGTACGATGCTGCAGCGACGACGCCCGTACCGGTGTGCTCGCCGCCGTGTTGGCCTGGAGCAACTTACCACTCCTCATCGAGCTCAACTGGAGCAGCGAGTTGTTGAACCACGCGCCTGCTTGGGGCAGCAACTGGCTCCATCGGGCCAAGCGAGGTTGGTGAGGCACCGGGCGGCCTCGCCCGTATCCGGAGGGCTCGGTGGGCCACCCAGCCGGGTAATATGCCGGATAACGGCTCCTCGGAAGCCATCGGAAGAGTGGAGAAAATGGTGAAGGAGGAGATGGGGGAGCGGCGGAGGGGTGCGATTCTTGCCCGCTGTCTGTCTGGCCTCATGTAAATAGAGGGCGGGCGGTAGGAGCTTGGTCGGCGTCTGGCCTCGTTTAGAGCATGGTTAATAATATAGCCAGTTGCGGGCTATAACATGTTGCCATGTCATTTACAGCCAATGTAATAGCTAACATGTATAATAGTTGGCTATAAGAAAGTACTACTTTGTCAACATATGGCCCACCTTCCACTCTCACAAAGCCTCTTGGACCTCATGCTACAGCCGTCTGTAAGTCTACAGCCTGCTTCCCCTCTCTCTCCTCTTCTGTCTCTTCCAACTAAGCAATAATACAATATTTAAATCCTTACAGCCTGCTTACATCACCCTATTATACTTGCTCTTAAACTGAGGGCGGATGGGTGGAGCTCGGCCGGTGTTGCGTTTAATTCCGGCCCGCTCAGGAACAGACGTGTGGCTGGAGTAGGTTTCTCGGTTTGCATGTGGGTTTAACGGAGGGGTATGATGGAGGCGAGGAGGCGTGTTCAGTTGGGCGTGCAGCGGGCGGTGCAGTACTATTCGGTTTGACAGCAGGCGGCGCAGTTCCCGATATGGCTTTAATGCAGACGAGGGAGGGAGTAGCAGTTCCCGAAATGTTGAACGGTCAATGCATCCTCCTTCAGTTAATGCATGAGGGAAGTAATGGGAGGACGACCGGGAAAAGAGGCTGCACGATGTGAATGCAACGTAGTTTGCCCTCATATAAAGGCGCCCCTCCATTCCACTGCATCTACCACATCGTACGCACCTAAGCATTTGCCTAAGCACCTACACTAAGCGCAAAAGAGCTCACTCCAGACCCATGGCGGCGATGCGCGTGAGCAGCCAGCGACTGTGCCAGATGGTCCAAGACGTCGGCATGCGGCATGGCGCTGAGGATCGTCTCCAGACGGTGTTGGAGACCGGCTGGTGGATGGCTGCCGTCGACGCCAACTACGACTCTCAGTTGGACCAGATGATTGTTGCCACCACCAACAAGTTCACGGTCCTCAAGAAGCTCACGGACGAAATCGCCGTACTCCTCCAGCCCGCGCGCCCGGGCTCCTCATTACCTGCCACCCTAATCGGCCTCCATGGCCGGAACCTCTTTGAAGCACCGGTGGCCCTGCGACTGCCCGCCGACGCCAAGAAGAATGTCCACCTGGAGGTCACGCTCGCCGCGAGGCACCTCGCCCTGCAAGAATTCGTCGACCTACACATCCACGTGTACGAGCAAATCGTGTACATAGTGTTGGGGAATGTAGTATTTCAAAAATTTCCTACGATCATGCAAGATCTATCTACTAGATGCATAGCAACGAGAGGGGAGAGTGTGTCTATGTACCCTCGTAGACCGGGAGCGGAAGTGTCTAGTGACGCGGTTTATGTAGTCGAACTTTCTTCGCGATCCAACCGATCAAGTACCAAACGTACGGAGCCTCCGCGTTCAGCACACGTTCAGCTTGATGACGTCCCACGAGCTCTTGATCTAGTAGAGCCTCACGGGAGAGTTTCGTCAGCACGATGGCGTGGTGACAGAGATGATGAAGCTACCGGCGCGGGGCTTCGCCTAAGCACTGCAACGGTATGACCGAGGAGTGTTTCTGTGGAGAGGGGCACCGCACACGGTTGGGAGAGATCAACTGATCAACTTCTGTGTCTATGGGGTGCCTCTACCCCCGTATATAAAGGAGTGGAGGAGAGGGAGGGCCGGCCCTCTCTATGGCGCGCCCTAGGGGAGTCCTACTCCCACCGGGAGTAGGATTCCCCCTTTCCTAGTAGAACTAGGAGCCCTTCCAAGTAGTAGGAGTAGGAGAGAAGGAAAGGGAAAGAGAAGAGAAGGAAGGAGGGGGCGCAGCCCCTCTCCCTAGTCCAATTCGGACTAAGCCATGGGAGGGGCGCAGCCTCGTCTCTCCCTTTCCCCTAAAGCCCAATAAGGCCCATATACTCCCCGGCGAATTCCCGTAACTCTTTGGTACTCCGAAAATTACCCGAATCACTCGGAACCTTTCCGATGTCCAAATATAGTCGTCCAATATATCGATCTTTACGTCTCGACCATTTCGAGACTCCTCGTCATGTCCCTGATCTCATCCGGGACTCCGAACTACCTTCGGTACATCAAAACACATAAACTCATAATACCGATCGTCATCAAACGTTAAGCGTGCGGTCCCTACGGGTTCGAGAACTATGTAGACATGACCGAGACTCATCTCCGGTCAATAACCAATAGCGGAACCTGGATGCTCATATTGGCTCCTACATATTCTACGAAGATCTTTATCGGTCAAACCGCATAACAACATACGTTGTTCCTTTTGTCATCGGTATGTTATTTGTCCGAGATCCGATCGTCGGTATCACCATACCTAGTTAATCTCGTTACCGGCAAGTCTCTTTACTCGTTCCGTAATACATCATCTCGTGATTAAATCATTAGTCATTTGCTTGCAAGGCTTATTATGATGTGTATTACCGGGAGGGCCCAGAGATACCTCTCCGACACTCGGAGTGACAAATCCTATTCTCGATCTATGCCAACACCACGAACACCTTCGGAGACACTTGTAGAGCATCTTTATAATCACCCAGTTACGTTGTGACGTTTGATAGCACACAAGGTGTTCCTCCGGTATTCGGGAGTTGCATAATCTCATAGTCATAGGAACATGTATAAGTCATGAAGAAAGCAATAGCAGTAAAACTAAACGATCATAGTGCTAAGCTAACGGATGGGTCTTGTCCATCACATCATTCTCCTAATGATGTGATCCCGTTGATCAAATGACAACTCATGTCTATGGCTAGGAAACATAACCATCTTTGATCAATGAGCTAGTCTAGTAGAGGCATACTAGGGACATACTGTTTTGTTTATGTATTCACACATGTACTAAGTTTCCTGTTAATACATTCTAGCATGAATAATAAACATTTATCACGATATAAGGAAATAAATAATAACTTTATTATTGTGTGACACCCCGAGACCGGTGCGCCAGGTGTCAGCCAGTTATTCGTTGTCAGTGCCATGTCATCTGCTTGCATGTTGCATCTTGCCATGTCATCATGTGTGCTTGCATCGGCATGTTTTCAAAACTTGCATCCGCCCGAGTCCCCTCGTTGTCGGTGTACTAAGGTGGGGGTACCTTAGTACCCCAACTTGTGCACGGGCAGTAGCAGCTTCCCGCGGCAGGGCTTACCACGCGCTTGCCAAGGCCCGCTCTGGTCCCTATGAAGCCATTCAAGAACAAAGTATCCAAGTTAAGAGACAAGACCCCGGCAAGAGGAGCTTGCCGGGAAGGCCGCTCCAGGCTTAAAGACACCTTTTCAGCATAAGACCCTGGCAGGAGGAACCTGTCAGGATGGCCAAAGAATAACAATTCGGAAGATACATCGTGGCGCATTGTGCGTCCCGACAAGACCCGGAGAGCGGCAAGCTCCCGGGCCCGGCAAGATAGCAACCCCGGCAAGGTACTTGCCGGGGGAAGCCTGAGCTGTGTGCCTACGCTCCAGCTCATTCGGCCACGCGTCGCCCTGGGGCCCTTCTGGGGGCACGTGGCAGATGGTTGTGCAGCCTGAGGGACACGCTGGCGAGCCGCGGTGACGAGGCTACCGCCGTGGTGAACGGAGACGCATGGACAGACGCTTTTGGGGTCGACGGTGACGGGCATTCAATGCCCTTGTCCCCCACCGTCAAGGTTAGGTGAAGACCACTGTTCATCCACTGTTCACGCACTGTTACAACTACCACCAAAGTTACATTTTTACCCTTCTCTGCGTTGACACCTGTCGGTGACCCCTTTGAGCTATAAAAGGAGGCCCATGCACGACGTAGAGGGGGTTCGATCCCAGAAACTCACACACTCCCTCGCTCGGTGTAGCTGGTACTGTAGATCTTCAAGCTCCCGAGCCCGAAAACTCAATACAACCAAAGCAGGAGTAGGGTTTTACGCGTCCGCGCGGCCCGAACCTGGGTAAACTGCCCGCGTGTGCTCCTCGATCTGCTCTCCGTGCTCCCTCCGCTCCCTTACCGCAACGTAGAAGGGGCTCCGGTCCCATAGGTGCTCGTGGGAGGACAGTTTCCCCCGACATCTTTGGCGCGCCAGGTAGGGGGCGTCGAGGTTGTGCGAACCTGATCCGGCGCTCACGCGGGCGCAACCTTCAGCAACCTCTCCAGCTTCATCAACTTCATCAGCTACAACGACATGCCTCCGAAGAAGAAGGCTTCGGAGGTCGGAGGCCCGTCTGCGTCAATCCCACCGCCACCAGAGCCAACGGTTGGTGGAGGAGACGCCGGCGGAAGGGTGGTTGCCGGCGAGGAAACTCACGGCGCCACCAAGTCCAAGGACAAGACGGACGACCGGGCGAACTCCAAGGCCTCGGTGTCCGTGCACGCACCATGTCCCTCTCAGGAGGTGCCAGACCAGCAGCGCCGTGGTACAGGAGGTACCATACGCTTGCTGGGACATGGACAGACCGGCGGGTCACGGGACGCTCAAGGCCAACGTCCTGGAACGAGCAAGGCACGGTCGCCGGGACGGGAACCTGCTCCTTCTAACGCGGTTAGAAGTCCGAGCGTATCCCGCTCCTCGCACCGTTCGCCACTGTTTCCCTCCTCTCCAGCAGAAGCCCTGGCCAGGGCTCAGCTGCTCCTCGACTTCCCTCCAGCGGCGGACAAGGCCGAAGACTGGAGGGCGACGATCCAGAGCCTCATCGCCTTCACCAACAACGACACGCCGCAGCAGCCAGCGACATCACGGCCGCGGCAAGTCGACCGAACGAAGGCCGACGGAGACAAGACCGCCGGGGGTGCAACTACCGTGCACTCCCCGCCGCGGAAGCAGAAATCACCACCCCGCCGGATCAACGTCGACGACGACTCCACGGCGTCGTCGGATCCGCGGGCTCGTCGTGACCAGCGCCAGGTCCTCGACGACAGGCGGCAAGAGGACGCTCGAACTCGCATCGAGCGTCGAAGAGAAGCCAGACGACAGTCTGATCAGCGCGCTGGGACCGCTGTTGACATGCACGCGCCCGATGAACCAGGCGACTTGCCGTACGCGGCAGGCTGCCCTGCGTTCACCCGAGAGCTGTGGCAAGTCCAGTGGCCCAGCATGAAGAACTTCAAGCCCGACGTACCCGAGAAGTACGACGGCAAGACGCACCCCTCGGAGTTCCTCAGCATCTACACCATTGCGGTGTAGGCTGCCGGGGGACGCGACGAGAAGATCCTAGCTAACTACTTCCCGCTCGTGCTTAAGCCAAACGTCAGGTCTTGGCTTATGCACTTGCCGGAGAACTCCATCTCTTCATGGGCGGATTTGTGCCACCAGTTTGTTGGCGCCTTCACGGGCGGCCACAAACCCCACGGCCAGGAGAGCGATCTCCATATCCTCGCCCAGAAGGAGGGAGAGTCTGTAGGATCGAAAGTATGTCTAGAGGGGGGGTGATTAGACTACTTGTAAATATAAAAATTCTGCCTTTTGATCATGAACAGTTTTTGGCAGTTTTACAATTATGATCAAGACAAGTATCACCCTACACATGCAATTCTAGAGTATAAGCAGCGGAAAGTAAATTGCACATGTAGTAAAGAGAGGTGGAGAAGATCAAACGCAATTTGGAGACGCGGAGATTTTTCTCGTGGTTCCGATAGGTGGTGCTATCGTACATCCACGTTGATGGAGACTTCAACCCACGGAGGGTAACGGCTGCGCGAGTCCACGGAGGGCTCCACCCACGAAGGGTCCACGAAGAAGCAACCTTGTCTATTCCATCATGGCCTACGCCCACGGAGGGCTAGCCTTACTCGGGGTAGATCTTCACGAAGTAGGCGATCTCCTTGCCCTTACAAACTTCTTGGTTCAACTCCACATCTCGATGACAGAGGCTCCCAAGCGACACCTAACCAATCTAGGAGGCACCACCCTCCAAAAGGTAATAGATGTTGTAGATGATGATGAACTCCTTGCTCTTGTGCTTCAAATGATAATCTCCCCAACACTCAACTCTCCTCACTGATATGGCTGTGGTGGAAGAAAGGATTGAGTGGAAAGCAACTTGGGAAGGTTAGAAATCAAGTTTCATATGGTAGGAATGGAATAACTTGATCTCAACACAAGGGTAGGTGGTTCTCTTCTCAGAAAGTGTAAGGTAGGAGTGGTAGTACTTTCTGATGGCTCTCTCCACGAATGAAGAGGGGGTGGAGGGGTATATATAGCCTCCACACAAAATCCAACCGTTACACACATAATTGAGCAATCTCGGTGAGACCGAAGTGGAAACTCGGTCAGACCGAAAGTTCAAATATAGTGAACGTTGGGTTTTTCGGTGGGACCGAAAATACCATCTCGGTTTGTCCGATTTGAGTCAAAGATAGGAACTTGCCAGTTTCGGTGGGACCGAAATTATCAACTCGGATATTCCGAAATGATGTCAAACGGTTACAGAAGGTTGGCAGTCCAGTTTCGGTGAGACCGAACTCAAACTCGGATTGACCGAAATTTCTAGGGTTTGGCTTATGGCTGAGGTGGTTCATCTCGGTGGGACTGAGTTGGAAGAATTGGTTTGTCCGAGATTACTTATGAGTGTGTATAGTAGTGAAAGTTGCTGATAGTTAAAGGAGATATATCACTAAGCACTTGAGCAACCAGATCATCAACACAACCTCATCCCCTTTTAATAGTATTGGCTTTTCCTATGGACTCAATGTGATCTTTGATCACTAAACCAAAAATGGAGTCTTGAGCTTTTGCCAATGCTTGCCTTAGCATTTTGAGGGGTCCACTTCTTCAGACATTTCCATACCCGTATCACTGAACTTCTCTGAAATGATTCTCAAGTAACTATTAGTTCAATGATATATATGTTGTTATTAATTACCAAAACCGCCCGGGGATTAGTTGCACTTTCAATCTCCCCCTTTTTGGTAATTGATGACAACATATAGATCAAAGCTTCGACAAAAGATATAATCAATGAATAATATCATCGCTTTGAGAAGTATGTGATAAACAAGAGCTCCCCCTAAATTTGTGCATTATTTAAAATTTGCGTTTGAATGCAAATGCACAATCGATTAGGATTATGGGTCACTCTTCCATGTCACATACATCTTGGTGGAGCGCACAAAATGATAAGAATGAATAACATGCACCCAATCACCAAGACATGAGTAAATAGCCATACAAGAAGGAATAGCATATGATAAGCATTAAGCACACATTAAAGCATAGTATGACCAAGCACTCATTAAGGTAGCATCAAACGTAGTATCAAGCACACTTAAAGTATCGAAAGACCAAAAGAACCAAATGTATCTCAAAGAAAACCGGCAAAAGAACGAAAGAGCACTCTCTCTCTCGAAGACCTATGATCTATACAATTTCTCCCCCTTTGGCAACAAGTTACCAAAAAGTTTGAAAAAGCATAGAGCTAAACGTCACTGTGGGCTCTGCCGGCGGCTCCCGTCTGGGTAGATGTCGGAGTAGAAATGACGGCATCGGCGAAGACTTCAGCTGATGTCTGCACTGGAGGAGTGGATGCTAGAGCTGTGGCTGGAGTAACTGCTGGAGCTGTAGGAGGTGCTGAAGTGGTAGTCCTGGAGTCAGTCACTGGAATAGCAGCTGATCGGGATCCTCTGGGAACCTGAGCAGTCTGGCGATGAGAGTCCTGGACTAGGTCATCCTGCATGAGCTCTGCTCTGTCCTGCCTAGCTTCCTCCATGTCTGCCTCAAGCTTGTTGACAGTCACCTGAAGTACAGTCAGCTTCACGTCCAGAGCGTGGATCTTGTCGTCAACAATCCTCTCTAGGCTTTCCTGAGATTGTTCAATGCTGGCCAGGCGTTGTTCAATCCTCTGGGTAGCTTCAAGAATCTGCTCTCCGAAGCTCTTTGGTTTAGCTGCTGCTGCTGCTGCCTCTTTATCAGCTTTAGCTTTCTTGGCAGCTTCAATCTTGGCTTGACCTTCAACTGAAGTTGGATCCTCCTCGTCCATCACAACAATGTTATCTTCATGCTCTGGCTGCAGTGGTAAGTGCTTCCTATCCAGCAGGAATTTGCCCGTGCCAAACTTGGCATTGATAAGCATCTGAATCTGCGGGGCAAATCCACATGACCTCTTCTGGTCAGCTGCAGTCCTCTTAATGGTCTCTACCATTAAGTCCATCACCTTGAAAGGTGCCTTCTCATCAAGAATGTGCAGCATGTTGATAGAATAGCCTCGGATCATGCGGTGGTCTCCAGACTTGGGCATCAAGGTATGCCTCAAAATAGTGTTTGTGGTAGTGAGACCTGCCTGGAGATAGTACACTGAGCCAAGCTTCCACCCTTCCAAATCTGCTGCGGGGATCTCCTTGTACATGTTCTTCATGGAATCATGGTTCTTCTTAGGAATCCCATAGACATCAATGTCGTCCTCTCTCTGCACTGGAGCATTCAGAAGTTCTGCCCATTCTTCAACAGACGAAGAAAACCTTTGACCTTCAGTCATCCAGGTGATCTTGCCATCAGGATAAAAGTGGGTTGTGGCGTAGAACTGCATAATCATCTCATCGTTCCAATCTGTCAGTTTCTGACCCACAAAGTCATCAACTCCACATGCAGTAAAGCTCTCATGCACATGGGGAAAGAAGTCTCGATGCTCTTCACTGTCAATGTACTCCCAGTCAACATACCTGGTGTCTGCAACAATAGGCTTCTTATCCATCAGCACGGTCTCATAGAAGTCTTGCTGCTCTCTGATGTGGAATCTGGGGTCCACAGCAGTCCTTCTCCTCACGGCATATGGATCAGACTGTCTCCATAGCCTGAGACCTCTATCCTTCCTTGCCTTCATATCCTCGGCTTGAAGATGAGCATCGTTGTGGAGTGGCAGTTTTGGGCGGAGCTTCAGCAAGACATGTTCTTCTTCAGACTCAGACGGTGGCATATCCCCTTTGTTCTTCTCAGAGGCTGGGATGTTCCTGGTAGTCCTCTTGGGCTTTGCAGGAGCTGCCTTGGCTTGAGCAGGCTTCTTGGGCTTAGAAGTGGCTTGAGCCCTAATTGCATCACCCATGAACTTAGCCTTCTGAGGAGGAGGCTGGGGTGCATCTTCTTCTTCTTCCTCAACTGCTGCATCAACATGAGGTTCAGCATACACTACCCTCTTCCTCTTGGAAGTTTTCTTCACTTTACTTGGAGCTGGCTCTTCCAAGTTCAGCTTCTTGGCAACAGCTGACTGCTTGACCTTGCTGGTGCCTTTCTTCGACTGAAGCCCTTGGTGCTCTTTGGCAACAACTTTTCTCTTGGGCTTGGAGGTTACTTCCTCAGCAATGAAGTCAGAGTCCTCATCATCAGAATTTCTCTGCTTTCTGGTTCTGGTGGCTGTAGGAGGCAAACCACTCGGGGTACTCCTCTCACCATCATCACTAGGACTACTAGCCTCAGGACTAGTATCTGCCTCAGGAATCTCTGCAAAAGGTGATTCAGACCTGTTCTGGCTGTCACTGGCATCTGACATGGCTGACAACCTGTGAATAGATAAGGTATAGGCAGAGTAGAAGAGTTATCACAACTGCAGAGGTTTTTGCAAAAAAAAAATGAGTTCAAATCTCAGTTTTGAGTTTTCACAGAATGCATTTCGGTCAAACCGATTTTCAGTTTCGGTGAATCCGAAGTGTATAACAAAAACTTACACACCACTTTCGGTCAGACCGAAATGGGTTTCGGTCCTGCCGATAAACTAGGGTTTCACTAAAACTGAGTTTCGGTCACACCGATTTGCACAACTCGGTTAGACCGAAAGTGCAGTGCAATGGCCAGAGGCCAAATCGGTCACACCGAAAAATTAAATTCGGTTTCACCGAGATGTGTTCCGTGGAAACCTAAACTTAAGAATTTCGCTCGAAACTAGAACCGATCTGATGTTAAGGAATTTTCCAATCGTGGCTAGATGCAGGGCAAACCAATCGTGCAAAGAATCAGATGGGGAGCACGAGAGGGATCGAGACTCACCCTAACTTGGTGGAGTCCCTCTACGGCGGCAACGGCGCGGAGAAGAAAACCGTTGACGGCGGCGGAGACCTGCAGCGAGGGCGCACAGGCGACGACGGCGACGATCCGGAGACCAGGGCGACGGCAGCAGGGGACTTGGGGGCGAAACGGTTTGAAGAAATAATCGCGCGCTGCCCTCAGTATTTATATCCCCATGCTGTCGGTGGGACCGAGTTGAAAAACTCGGTGACACCGAAATGGATAACTGTTGTGCAGTTACACATATCGGTCACGCCGAGATTCATAACTCGGTTTCACCGAGATGGAACCTAGATCAGTCTAAGCGTTTCGGTTGGACCGAGTGGGAGAAGTTGGTCTGACCGAAATTGACTTAGAAGGTTTTGGAAGTCAGCCTTAGACGGATCGGTGGCTCCGAGCGCTCCTCACTCGGAGGGTCCGAAAATGACTTGTTCAAAGTTGTGATATGAGCATGAATAGAATTTGAGACAAGAAAGCATAGATAGCTAGGGGAGGTGCTTAGGCATTCTTGTCCATCCATTTGGCCAAAAAGATCAAAACAACCAAAACAACAAATGGATGTCCTCGAATGGATAAAATCATGCATTCAACATGCTCACACAATAAGATAGCAAATGAAATATGTGTCAAACATGCACAACCAACACTCTAGCTACTAGCACACAATTTGTCGATGACTAGGTCATCCATATATGAGTATTTTGACTTAGGAGCCAAATGAGAACATTTGATCATAGGTCATACTCATCGTTTAAGCACAAGTGGGGTTACCACTTTTACATAAAGCATTGATGTGTTCACATCATTTGAAGATGCTTTAGCTCAATTTTTAGAGCAAAGCTCCCCCTAGATGTGAGAACCCCTTTTAAAGGGTCAAACTAACCTTGGGTTGTCGTAGAAGACTTCATGTAGATGTTGAAGATGTGGATGCTCAATGTTGATGTGAATCATCAAGAGTTTGGAGCTATCCTTTGGATTAGGGCACTTTCAATACCTACATGGGTTAGTCCCACAAGGAACAAACAAGGATATCCATAGACATAGATTGAAGTTCACAAAAGATGATGTCCATGAAAGCAATGATTACCTTGTCCCTTGACTTACCAACAAGAGGGTTTGTGACTCCATGAACTAGTGCATGATGTGGAAGTTGTTTGCACAAGTTGCCAAAAAGAATGTGAGTGAAGTATGTTGGCGGATTCACCCTCAAGAACCTTCTAGTTCTTCTTCTTTGGGATCCACATCATCTTGATGGGAATCCTTGGGGTTGTAGTTGAGCTTGACGAAGTAGAACTTGACGTGTCCTTGGGAACCCACTTGACCATGGCTTGAGGTGCTTCAATGAATGCATCAATCTCCTCTTGAAGCTTGTCCTTGGCCTTTAGCTTGTGGTCTTGTGGTGGAAGGTCATCTTGAGCTTGTTCCACATTGGAAGAAGTAGGATCATACTTCTCCTTTTGAGAAACAAACTGTGGAGTAGGGTATTGACCTTCTTCCCACTCAACACCTTCGGCGTTGAACTTTCGCTCAAAACCAATCCCTTGATTCTTCCGGTGCCTTCCTTGTTTGCGAACAATTTCCTCAAAGTTCTTGCTTCCGGCAAGACTCTTGTAGACACCTTTCTCTATGATTTCCTTCAATAAGCTATTTTCTTGCTCAAGTGTAACTTGGCTTGAAACATTGTTAGTGGAATCAAGAGAACTACTAGAAGTAACAACATTAGATTTAACATGGTTATTGTTACTACTAGAGGAAGAATTCTTCTTATGCTTGTCATGCTTAGTCTTAATAGGTGGCAAGAAATTAGACAAGAGAAGTCGTTTGGCAAGATATGAAGAACTCTTCTTTCGAAGATCGTCATTGATCGCTTTTAGAAACTCATGTTCTTGCTCTAGAGTGAGCTTCTCGAAGCGTAGCTTCTCATGAGATCTTAGGAGCTCTCTATGATCTTCTTGAGTTGTTTCATGAGCTAACTTAAGAGTGTTTAGTTCTTTAGTTAGACGCTCAATCTCCTTCATAGCATTGTCATTCGACTCTTCTCGACTATAAAGACTACTAGCATTTTCATCGTTACTAAGCTCACTAGATTTATCATGCAAGAGCTCATCTTCACCAAGCAAGTCATCCTCATCACTATCAAAGTCAATGAATTCAGGGTGTGTTACCTTGGGGCCTTTAGCCATGAAGCATCTTCCAATTCCCTCATTTGGTGAATCAAATAAGTCGTAGGAGTTGGAGTTGGAGGATACGAGTGCAAGTCTGGCAACACCTTCATCTTGACTGTAGTCGGAGTCGGAGTGATAGCTTCCATCGGATTGATTGTCGGAGTCGGAGCCGGAGACCCATTCACCTACATGAGCTTGATGTCTTCTTCTTGTGTAGCTCCTTGATGACTTGTCCTTCCTCTCCGAATCCTTGCTTCTCCGAGAGGGTCTTCGTTCATAACGATCATCTCTACTCCTTCTCTCTCTCCGAGGTGACTCATCTCTTACTCTTCTTCTTGGAGATTCTTCTCTTCTCTTGTGGGGAGCCGTACACTCATTTGAGAAGTGTCCGGGTCTTCCACAATTGTAGCAGTTTCGATCATGACTAGAAGATCTCTTTTCATCATATGATCTAGACTTTGAGCTTCTTTCTTTGCCTCTATTCTTGTAGAACTTGTTGAAGTTCTTAACCATTAGGCTTATCTCTTCATTGGAAATTAACTTGTCACTTGAGGTTGTGGGAGCATCACTTGTAGCTTTGTAAGCACCACTTGACTTGTTGTGAAGCTCTTCCTTATCCTTAAGTGTCATCTCATGAGCAACAATTCTTCCAATAACTTCAGTTGGCTTGAGAGTCTTGTAGTTTGGCATCATTTGGATCAAAGTGCACACGGTGTCATATTTTCCATCCAAAGCTCTGAGAATCTTCTTAATGATGAATCGGTCGGTCATTTCTTCGCTTCCTAAGCCGGCAATCTCATTTGTGATGAGAGCAAGCCTAGAGTACATTTCAGTGACTCCTTCACCATCCTTCATCTTGAACTTGTCAAGTTGACCTTGAAGAATATCTAGCTTTGATTCCTTTACAGATTCGGTACCTTCGTGCATTTCAACCAAAGTATCCCAAATCTCTTTAGCATTCTCAAGACGACTGATTTTGTTGAACTCCTCGGGACACAAAGCATTGAAGAGAATGTCACAAGCTTGAGCATTGTTTTGCAACATCCGCAACTCTTCCGGTGTAGCTTCGCGATCCGGAACTTTTCCTTCCTCGAAGAATTCACCTTGCATACCAACACAAATAATGCCCCATGCGACTGGGTTATGACCAAGAATATGCATTTTCATTTTATGCTTCCAACTAGCAAAATTTGTACCATCAAAGTAAGGACCTCTACGATAATTACCCTCACTAGACGCCATACTCTCCTAGGTTGTGAAACCAAGCTTATGGAGTCCAATGCAATGGAAACCAATACAATGGAGACCAAAGCTCTGATACCACTTGTAGGATCGAAAGTATGTCTAGAGGGGGGGTGATTAGACTACTTGTAAATATAAAAATTCTGCCTTTTGATCATGAACAGTTTTTGGCAGTTTTACAATTATGATCAAGACAAGTATCACCCTACACATGCAATTCTAGAGTATAAGCAGCGGAAAGTAAATTGCACATGTAGTAAAGAGAGGTGGGGAAGATCAAACGCAATTTGGAGACGCGGAGATTTTTCTCGTGGTTCCGATAGGTGGTGCTATCGTACATCCACGTTGATGGAGACTTCAACCCACGGAGGGAAACGGCTGCGCGAGTCCACGGAGGGCTCCACCCACGAAGGGTCCACGAAGAAGCAACCTTGTCTATTCCATCATGGCCTACGCCCACGGAGGGCTAGCCTTACTTGGGGTAGATCTTCACGAAGTAGGCGATCTCCTTGCCCTTACAAACTTCTTGGTTCAACTCCACATCTCGATGACGGAGGCTCCCAAGCGACACCTAACCAATCTAGGAGGCACCACCCTCCAAAAGGTAATAGATGTTGTAGATGATGATGAACTCCTTGCTCTTGTGCTTCAAATGATAATCTCCCCAACACTTAACTCTCCTCACTGATATGGCTGTGGTGGAAGAAAGGATTGAGTGGAAAGCAACTTGGGAAGGTTAGAAATCAAGTTTCATATGGTAGGAATGGAATAACTTGATCTCAACACAAGGGTAGGTGGTTCTCTTCTCAGAAAGTGTAAGGTAGGAGTGGTAGTACTTTCTGATGGCTCTCTCCATGAATGAAGAGGGGGTGGAGGGGTATATATAGCCTCCACACAAAATCCAACCGTTACACACATAATTGAGCAATCTCGGTGAGACCGAAGTGGAAACTCGGTCAGACCGAAAGTTCAAATATAGTGAACGTTGGGGTTTTCGGTGGGACCGAAAATACCATCTCGGTTTGTCCGATTTGAGTCAAAGATAGGAACTTGCCAGTTTCGGTGGGACCGAAATTATCAACTCGGATATTCCGAAATGATGTCAAACGGTTACAGAAGGTTGGCAGTCCAGTTTCGGTGAGACCGAACTCAAACTCGGATTGACCGAAATTTCTAGGGTTTGGCTTATGGCTGAGGTGGTTCATCTCGGTGGGACTGAGTTGGAAGAATCGGTTTGTCCGAGATTACTTATGAGTGTGTATAGTAGTGAAAGTTGCTGATAGTTAAAGGAGATATATCACTAAGCACTTGAGCAACCAGATCATCAACACAACCTCATCCCCTTTTAATAGTATTGGCTTTTCCTATGGACTCAATGTGATCTTTGATCACTAAACCAAAAATGGAGTCTTGAGCTTTTGCCAATGCTTGCCTTAGCATTTTGAGGGGTCCACTTCTTTAGACATTTCCATACCCGTATCACTGAACTTCTCTGAAATGATTCTCAAGTAACTATTAGTTCAATTATATATATGTTGTTATTAATTACCAAAACCACCCGGGGATTAGTTGCACTTTCTGAGTCCCTGCGCAAATACATCCAAAGGTTCAGCCGCGTGCAACACAACATTCCCGATGTCCACCCTGTCGCAGTTATCAGCGCGTTCCACCAGAACGTGCGTAACCGTCGGATGAGGGAGGAGATGGCCATGACCAAGATCAGGGACGTCAGCGAGCTTTACGCTCTGGCCGACAAATGTGCACGTGCTGAAGAGGGGAGGAGACTCCCCGGAGAGGATACCGGCGCAGGAGGAAGCGACAGCGAGGATGCCGCCCCGGCAAAGAAAGGCCGGCAGCGGAACAACAGGAAGAAGAAGAACAAGGAGGTATTGGTTGTCGAGCAGTCCGGCAAGGAGGCTCCCGCCAAGAAGACACAGGCTGGCGGCTCCGGCAAGGAGCCTGCCCCTGTAGCGGTAGCCGACAAGCAGGACGGCTCCGACAAGCAATACTGCAAGATCCACCGCACCAAGGGCCACGACCTCCAGAACTGCGAGAGGGTAGAGTACCTCATGGAGCAGCAGAAGGATGAATACGAGCGTCGCGACAAGGAGAAGGCCCAAGGAGGCGGAGGAGAACCAAGCAAGAAGCGGCCATTCAATGGCCGGGGAGGACGCCGCGGCAAGGCCAAGCAGCGGCAAGGTGATAGACCTCCCCGGGGCCGCGACAAGGATGAGGACGAAGATGACGATGAGGACATGGAAGAAGGAGACACCAGCGAGCAGGAGTTCCAGAAGGCCACAGAGGTTCTGTGCGTCGACGGAGGTGCCTCTCTGCACACTTCCCACCGCCAACTCAAACAATGGGTGCGGGAAGTGAATGCAGCTGAGCCACCCGTCGAGTCGCGCAGGCTGCTGAAATGGTCCGGCACGCCCATCATCTTCGACCTTGAGGATCACCCTGACCGCACAACAGCGGTCGGGTGCTTGCCGATGTTGGTCTCACCAACTATCCGCAACCTCAAGGTCACCAAGATGTTGGTTGACGGCGGGGCCGGCTTCAACTTGATCTCCGCTGCTGTGATCAAGAAGCTACAGATCCCCGACAGCGAGCTCGAGGAAACCGGGTCATTCCAAGGAATCAACCCGGGAAGGAGTAAGCCGAAGGGGAAGATCACGCTGCCAGTAACCTTTGGTGGGGAGCTCAACTTCAGGACGGAGAGGATCACGTTCGACGTCGCCGATATCCCATTGCCATATAATGGGATACTTGGCCGTCATGCCCTCGCCAAGTTCATGGCAGATTCCCACTACGCATACAACGTACTCAAGATGCCGGGGCCGATAAGCGTCATCTCTGTCCCCGGCGACAAGAAGGATGCGCTTATCTGCGCCGACAAGATCTACCGGGATGCAGCAGCCGCAGCAGACAGCAACACACTTGCCGCTGAAGCTCCCAGGGGGAAGACCAAGACCAAGTCCGGCAAAAGCTCTGGGGCCCACTCCGGCAAACGCACCTCTTCGGAGTGCTGCGCTGCCGTCGAGGACGCACCGTCGAGCTCCACCGGCAAGTGCAAGAAAGGGATGGCAGCTCCACCGGCAACCAAGAAGGTGTCCGCCAAGGAGGACGGCACTGGTGGTACCTTCACCATCAGTGCTACACTTGACCCCAAATAGGAAAGCGCGCTCGTTGCCTTCCTGCGGGCGAATGTCGACGTGTTTGCATGGCAACCGTCTGACATCCCCGGCGTTCCCAGGAAGGTAATTGAGCACAAGCTTGCTGTTTGTCCTCACGCGCGGCCCGTCAAGCAGAAGGTTAGGAAGCAAGCTGTGGAGCGCCAAGAGTTCATTGCCGAGGAGATAAAGAAGTTGGAAGCAGCAGGCCTAGTTAGAGGCGTAATCCATCCTACGTGGTTAGCCAATCCAGTTGTTGTGCGCAAGGCCAATGGGAAGTGGAGACTCTGTATAGACTTCACTGATGTGAATAAAGCATATCCTAAGGATCCATTTCCCTTGCCGCGTATCGACCAAATTGTGGACTCCACGGCTGGATGTGAGTTGCTTTCATTCCTCGATGCATACTCAGGTTACCACCAGATATTCATGGCCAAGGAAGATGAAGAGAAGACTGCATTCATTACTCCATGCGGCACATATTGCTTCATACGCATGCCCTTTGGATTGAAGAATGCAGGCTCAACATTTGCAAGGGTGGTGCACACTGCTTTTGAGCCACAGATACACATAAATGTAGAAGCTTACACGGATGATATAGTGGTCAAGAGCAAGAGCAAGGACACCCTGATCCAAGATTTGGAAGATACCTTTAAGAATCTGCGCAAGATACAGCTCAAGTTGAACCCCGAGAAGTGCGTCTTCGGAGTTCCCTCCGGCAAGCTTCTCGGGTTCTTCGTGTCTCAGAGGGGGATTGAAGCCAATCCCGACAAGATAAAGGCCATCGAGCAGATTGAAGCCCCGAAGCGCGTCAAGGACGTAAGGAGACTTGCTGGTTGTGTGGCTGCCCTCAGCAGGTTCATTTCAAAGTCTGCAGAACGCGCCCTGCCTTTCTTCAAAATCTTGAAAAAGGCAGGTCCTATGAAGTGGACTCCGGAAGCGGAGGCGGCGCTGCAAGACTTGAAAGGATACCTGTCCTCCACTCCAATACTTGTCGCACCTAAACCACAAGAGAAGTTGCTGCTGTACTTAGCGGCAACCAATCAAGTGGTTAGTGCTGCGTTGGTAGCGGAAAGGGAGGCAGAGGAAGAGCCCACAGCTCCGGCAAGTACTTCCAGCGACAAGCAGGGGGCTTCCCCGACAAGCTCTGGCCCCGACAAGGACAAATCTGCGCAGGAGTAAGGAGAAGTGCGAAGGAAGATGGTACAGCGCCCGGTGTATTTCGTGAGTTCCCTCTTGCACGGGGCTAGATCAAGATACTCTGGGGTGCAGAAGCTACTTTTCGGCCTCCTCATGGCCTCAAGAAAGCTGCGCCATTACTTCCAAGCACATGAGATAACAGCGGTCACTCGCTTTCCGTTGAAGAGGATATTGCAAAATCCAGAAGCAACAGGCAGGATCGTCGAGTGGGCATTGGAGTTGTCAAGCTTTGGTCTCAAGTTTGAGAGTACTTCAACTATACAGAGCAGAGCTTTGGCAGAGTTCATAGCAGAGTGGACACCAACTCCAGATGAAGAAGTTCCAGAAACAAGCGTCCCCGTCCAAGAAACAAGCCAAGAGTGGATAATGTACTTTGACGGTGCCTTCTCGCTGCAAGGCGCCGGTGCTGGCGTAGTACTCATAGCGCCCACCGGAGAGCACCTCAAGTACGTTGTTCAGATGCACTTTCCCAAGGAGCAAGCGACAAACAATACTGCTGAGTATGAAGGGTTGCTTGCCGGCCTCAGAATTGCGGCCGAACTTGGGATCAAGAAGCTAATTGTCCGGGGAGACTCACAGTTGGTGGTCCGGCAGGTGAACAAGAGTTACCAGAGTCCTTAGATGGAAGCTTATGTTGATGAAGTGAGGAAACTTGAAGAACACTTTGAAGGCTTGCAAATGGAACACGTTCCAAGAGCTCAGAATGATATCGCAGATGGCCTTTCAAAGTGCGCTGCAATGAAGTTACCTGTGGAACCAGGGACCTTCGTGCTCAAGCTAACTCAGCCATCCGTTACACCGTCAGTTGGACAGAGCAAGAAGAGGAAGTTGGTCTCCGGCGATTACTTGCCGGCGGATCTTCCTGAAGCCGCCGCCAAGGCCCCCAAGATCAACAACCAAAATGCTGAGGAACAGCCTGCTCCTGCGGACCCGAGGGTCTGTACAGTTGAAGCAGGCGTCCCCGACAAGCCTTGCCCCGGCAGGCTTGCCGGGGAACCTTCAGCTCCGGCAGAGCCGCAGGTGCTTACCGTAGAAGCTGAGGTTCCCGCAGCAGCACTAACGCCTTTAGTCCTTGCTGCTGAGCCTCAAGCTCCAGCATGGGCACAGCAGATCGTCCGTTTTCTTCAAACCGGAGAACTTCCCGATGAGCCAGAAGAGATAGAGAAGATTACCAGGCAGTCAAGTATGTACCAGTTCGTTGACAACAAACTGTAGAGAAGAAGACTCAACGGTATCAGGCTAAAGTGCATTTGCCGGGTATATGGACAGAAGCTGTTGGCAGAGATACATGGAGGCATATGTGGCCACCACATTGGCGCAAGGGCGCTTGCCAGGAAGGCATTCCGGCAAGGGTTCTTCTGGCCAGAAGCCCTCCAAGATGCAACTGCACAAGTAACCAAGTGTGAAGCGTGCCAGTTCCATGCCAAGCAGATTCACCAGCCAGCTCAAGCTCTCCAGACGATCCCTTTGTCCTGGCCCTTCTCGGTCTGGGGGCTCGATATCCTCGGCCCCTTCCCCCGCGCAGTCGGGGGCTTTGAGTACTTGTACGTTGCAATCGACAAGTTCACAAAGTGGCCAGAAGTGGAACCAGTGAGAAAGGTGACAGCACAGTCAGCAGTGAGGTTCTTCAGGTCAATTGTCTGCCGTTTCGGAATCCCTAACAGGATCATCACCGACAACGGTACACAGTTCACAAGTCGCACCTTCATGCAGTACGTCCAAGACCTTGGCGCCAAGGTCTGTTTTGCTTCTGTTGCTCACCCGAGGAGCAATGGTCAAGCAGAGAGGGCAAATGCTGAAGTGCTGCGCGGGCTCAAGACGAGAACCTTCGACAGGCTGCACAAGTGCGGAAGAAACTGGATAGAGGAGTTGCCGGCGGCTCTTTGGTCAATCAGGACGACACCAAATCGAGCCACCGGACAGACACCCTTTGCTCTTGTCTATGGAGCAGAGGCAGTTCTCCCCACGGAACTTGTATACGGGTCTCCTCGAGTGCTCGCTTATGATGAGCTCGAGCAAGAGCAATTGCGGCAAGATGATGCATTGCTCCTCGAGGAGGAACGTCTCCAGGCTGCTGTACGAGCTGCTCGATACCAGCAAGCCTTGCGTCACTATCATAGCCGCAAGGTCAAGGCCAGGAGTCTCGAGGAAGGCGACCTTGTTCTTCGGCGTGTTCAGTCCGCCAAGAATTCCAACAAGTTGACGCCGAAGTGGGAAGGCCCTTATCGGGTGAGACAAGTCACAAGGCCCGGCGCTGTCCGCCTTGAGACCGAAGAAGGCTTACCGGTGAGCAACTCCTGGAACATAGAGCATCTTCGAAAGTTTCACCCATAAGGCGCGGTTGCCGTGATCCGCTCCGACAACCACCTTTTGTACAAGTCTTGCCGCTGTTGCATGTAAGCCTTTGTACAAAGCCGGGCGCAGACCCCGTGCATCAGTAAAAATTTTGTGCTTCGCACTACTTTGTCATTTTCATGTTGTCCCCTTTATTTGCATGTATCATCTGACACTTTGTGCAGCACGCATCCTCGGTGAGCAGTAACAAGCCGCAAGGCTCAATACTTGTGTTCTTTCCTTTTTCCTTTCTCTCTTAAAATGGAAGAAGTGTTCCTCGCGCACGAGTTTGCCGGGGGGAAGGAGATGGAGACATGGACCAAGTGATGTTCAAGAAAGAAAAGCCTTGCCGGGAAGCAAACAACCCAAGAAAGCTAAGTTACCAGAATTTGAGCAGTTCAAATTTTTAAAATTTTAGTTGTCTTCCTTGAACAACCACATCTTGTATGGAAAACCCGTGCGTGTAGGAACCTACCTGTGGCTAGCCGCGCCCTTACTTTGTTTCGAGCACGCTCAACGGCTTAAGTGAGCTGCGACAAATGTCGCGCCCTTATTTCGTTTTTGAGTTCGCTCAGCAAGCTAAGTGTGCTGCGACTAGCTACGGCAAGGTTTCTTGCCGGCAAGGCCTTTGCCAGCAGGCTGCTAAGAGCCCAGCACTCAGCGCTCGTGGCAAGGGTCCTTTTGCCAGCAAGTTCCCTACAAGCGTAGGGTGGAGAGCATACAAAGTGAAAAGGGTTAGGCAAGGGAAATAACATTGCATTGATCATCCGAAATAAAGTATATATTACAGAGATAACTTGCCGCTGTTCTAATCAACTACTGCCTATGACTTAATCTACAGCGGCAAAGAAAGCAGAAAGAAGGAAGTCTAGTCCTTGCGACCTTCGTCAATCCTCTGGATCTTGCCCACCTTGGCTACGATGTGGGCAACCTGCGCCTTCAACGCCTCTTGGTCAGCTTCGGGCGGCAAGGTGCGGAGGACATTGACGAGGTTGATGTCGGGGTTGCGGTAGACGATCTTCGACAAGACCCGCTCCATGGTGCCCATGCAGAGCCGACGCGCCTCATCGGCCAGCTTCACGGGGATCTTCTCCCGCAGCCACGCAAGCGCCAACGCTATTCCCCTGAAGAACAGACTCAGTTTGGCGCTGTGAGGGAGGTTCTCGTCCGGGGAGTACACAAGGTGCTCCGCCCTCAGCGGCATCATCTCCATGTCTATATTAGCGGCGGAAGTGACGAGTTCGTCAGTCCACTGCTCCACTGCCCGGTTGAAGTTGTTCTGCGAGACAGCGGCGCTCTCCACCAAGGCCCTTTCTTTGCGGAGCTCGTCCTTCAGCTTCGTTTTGCGGTCCCGGGCGGCGTCGAGCGAGTCAGTCAGGGTGGAGACTTTTAGTTCCAAGTCAGCAATGGAGTCTTTGGCGTTGGTGAGCTCCTGACCCTTCTCGGAGAGGCGGATTTGCAACTCCGAGTTGGTGTGGGCGTCCTTCTCCCGCGCCACGTTGAGCACGGTGACCCTTTCTTCGCTCGCCTTCAAGTACAGCTCCGTCTGCACCACCTTGGCCTCCAAATCCTTCTTGGCGGTCTCTACGGCAGCTGCGGCGTCCCTCGCCTCCTTCAGAGCCCCGCCGATGGCTTGCTCCCGGACGGTGAGGTCGTCCTCGTGGGCGTCGAGGTCGACCTTCCGCTGGTTGAGTGCTCCTTCCCGCCGAGACAGCTCCTCGGCGGCCAATCGCTGCTGCTCCTCGACCTCAGCCTTCTCGAGGATGAATGCCTGCTGCGCCCCGGCAAGCTCTTCACGCTCCTCCGCCAAGTTGCGGAGGGCCGCCTGGTTGGCGGTGCGGAGCTCCGCGGCGCGCTTCTCCATGTCAGCTCCAGCCTTGGCAGCTAGAGCCTCCCGAGACTCCAACTTCGCCTGCCTGGCCCGGTACAGGGCCAGGAGCCGACGAAGGAGCCTCTCCTCTTCCGGCTCGTCGCTGCTGCCGGGCGCGTCCACGACCTTCAGCCCGGCGGAGGCGAGAACCTCCCCATCAAAGGTCTCTCCCTCCGCGGGCGCTCTTGCTGAGGACGCCCACGGGACTTGTATAAAAACCCCGTTGGCGGCCTCCAGGTAGACGCCCTGCCCAGCCGCGGAGGCGGAAGGGTCGGCAGCCGGTGCAGCATCCGGCGCTCCTGCGGCCTCCGGGCCAGCAGCGCAGTCGCCGGTTCCTTCCCCAGCCGCGGCGTCTGTGGGCGGGGCGGTCTCTTCAGCGGCTGGCTCGTCGGCTCCAGCCATTCCCTCGGCGGCAGTAGCGTTGCCGCCATCGCCGTGCACCTCCTCCTCAGCGGTGGCCTCCGTCTGCATCAGCTCTGGGGCAGGAGGATCTAGCAGAAGAAAAAGAAAAGAAAGAATCAAGCAAATATCCAAAAAGACGAATCCAAGAAGAAGAAATTACAAGGTTTACCTTCGCGGATCTCTTCGACGACAGGGTTCCTCGCCGGGGAATTCTCCCTTGGCGCTGGAGTAGTAGCCCCTGCTGGCGGAGGGCCGCCTGCGCCCTCCCTTGGCGGGGTGCTCACCCTTGTCGGGCTGCTCGTCCTTGGCGGGGTACTCGCCCTTGGCGGAGTACCCGCCCTTGGCGGAGCACTATCCTTCGCCGGGGAACTCACCCTTGGCGGGGATGGTGGAGCAAGCAGCTCGTCGGTGGCAACCTCCTGGTGCTCCTGCGGCTGCGGCTCCACTTCTGCACAAGACAACAAAATATCAGCAACAATAACAACCTCAAGCGCGCCCGATGAGTAGAAAATTGAACACATAGACTTACCCTGGGGGCTGCGCTGGAGGCTGCTCCCCGGAGCAGCAGGCTGGTCTGGCAAGTTTGCCGCAGGTGCGTCCTCCGTCACTGCGGCAGGCTCGTCGTCCTCGATGGTGACCACGGGGATCTTGGCCCTCTTCGCCATCCGCTGGGTCAAGGTCCTGAAAACCAAACAAGATCAGAACCAAGCAAGAGAAATCAAGACAAAAATCAATGAAAGTACAAACACTTACTCTTCTTCCTCATCGTCGGAGCTAAGGGCGGAGAAGTCGAACTCCGCCTGGCGCGCTCCGGCACGAGGAGCTGGAGGAGAAGACTCCCTTGGGCGCTTGGAGGGCTCCGAGGCTGTGGGCTGTGAAGACCCAGCCCCCGTCGTCGCCGAGGCCCGAGGGGCAGGAGGAGCACCAGAGCCGCTCCGGGAAGATGCCCCTCCACTCGTCGCTCGGGCTCGGGGCGCCTCCTTGACGACCTCGCTCGTCGTGGTGGCGCGCGCCGCGCGGCGCTTCGGCTGTTGCCGAGGCGCCTGTGGCCTCGCAGGCTCGGCGGCCTTGCGGAGGCGCTTCTTCTGTTGTTGCGGAGGGCTTGGTGGCGGCGGAGAGTTCTCCGAGGATGACGAGGCGTCGTCGAGATTTAGAGACCCGCTGGAGTCTTCGTCAGAATCTCCTGACTCGGCGTCCTCCTCCTCCTCGGCAGGCCCGCTGGACTCGGTACCTTGCCCGGCAGCTTCACTCGCCCCGGCAACTTCGCTTGTCCCGGCAAGCTTCCCGGCAGGCTCCCCGGCGAACTCCTCGGGCGCAATCTTCAGGAGCTTGAGGATTTCTGCCTCCTCAGCCTGGCTCACAGCGTCCGCCGCCTCTGCTTCATCCACGGTATATCCGAATTCGCCCGCAGCCGCAGCTGCGGCGGCCTCCTCCATCCTGGAGGCAATATATGCTACGTCCCGGTCGGTGGTGTCCCGGGTGAGGCCCTTCTTCTCCTCGGCGTTGCGGGGCTTCTCGACTAGGTTGTCGAAGAAGGCTTGCACGGTTTCCGCTGGAGGCTCCAGCCAAGTGGGGACGACTCCATGCGAGTCGCACTGGGGCATCACCGCGCGGATGGAGCTAAGAGCGGTGTTGTTGCATAGATGCACCACTCCCCGGGAAGTTTTGAACCACTCCGGGTGGCCGGGGTCGTGCTTAAACAGTTCCCGGACCATCCCCTTCAGCTCCAAGACAGTAAAGTTGTAGTTCAACCCGGGGCGCAACATCATGCGGTCCACCGCGTTGCCGAATTCCCAAGCGGGCCTCTTCCTCTCCTGCAGAGGGGCAATGCGGCGGCGGAGGAAGTCAGCTCCAACTTCTCCCACAGTCAGATTGGCGACCCGGAGGCGAAGGATCCTGGTGAGGGCGATCTGCAACTTGCTGTCCTCCGGGGCCAAATCACTCCAATCCCTGCCGCGCACTATTGGAGTTTTGCGCGGCAGGTGAATTGCTCGGGCTTGTCTTCCAGAACCCAACACCAGTCGGCCCTCCACTCCTCCCACTTGCCGCGGAGCTCTCCTTTCAAGTACGCATCCTTCTTGTTTAACCTAAAGATCCAGGAGATGCCGCCGGAGAGCGGGGATCCGGACTCTACTCTAGGCGTGAAGAAGTGGTGGAAAAGGGCTACATTTGGGTGAACCCCAACATAGTTTTCGCGCAGATGTGCAAAAACGGCCATCGTAAGGACGGCGTTGGGGGTGAAATCTAAGAGGTGGAGGCCGTAGGTGTTCATTACATCGTAAAAGAACTCCGAGTACGGAGGGCACAGACCACAGTGGAAGAATGCGGCAAAGTAAAAGTACCCGCCGGGGAACATGTCGATGGCGACGGCGGGGAGGACTCTGGTGCGGGGATGGGCTTTCGTCTCCCTCGCCCAGAACAAGTAGTACTTGTCCCGCAGCTCCCGCGGACCGAGCCTCGGCGGGAAGACCACCCTCTTTCTCCGCATAGCAGCTAGCCTCGCCGCCTGCTCGGACTTCTCCTTCTTCGTCTTGTCGCCCTTCGGGGCCATGGCGGGGATGGCGGGAAGGTCGACGGCGCTGCGGACGCTGCGGACGGCGGAGGAGGGGGTGGAGCTCAGCTCTCTGTCGACTCTTGCGGAGGCAAGGTGCGGCGGGGGTTTCTGGAGATTCGAGACAGAATGAAGGCAATGGAGGGAAACTGCCCCTGCTTCCTCTGCTTTTAAGGGGGAAGTGGGGGACGCTCCGCATTTCCCATTAAAGAACATGCCACGATCTCTCCCACGACGCCGCAATCGACGCGTGCCGTTAGGGAGGGATGCGGCGGATACGGAGAGGGATACGGCTCGCCGTGGGCCGCGTGTGCCCGTGCACTGTCTTGGGCCTGGCCCAACAGCGCTCGGCACCGTGTGTGGCCCAGGCCCGGGGGCTCCTGTCGGTGTACTAAGGTGGGGGTACCTTAGTACCCCAACTTGTGCACGGGCAGTAGCAGCTTCCCGCGGCAGGGCTTACCACGCGCTTGCCAAGGCCCGCTCTGGTCCCTATGAAGCCATTCAAGAACAAAGTATCCAAGTTAAGAGACAAGACCCCGGCAAGAGGAGCTTGCTGGGAAGGCCGCTCCAGGCTTAAAGACACCTTTTCAGCACAAGACCCTGGCAGGAGGAACCTGTCAGGATGGCCAAAGAATAACAATTCGGAAGATACATCGTGGCGCATTGTGCGTCCCGACAAGACCCGGAGAGAGGCAAGCTCCCGGGCCCGGCAAGATAGCAACCCCGGCAAGGTACTTGCCGGGGGAAGCCTGAGCTGTGTGCCTGCGCTCCAGCTCATTCGGCCACGCGTCGCCCTGGGGCCCTTCTGGGGGCATGTGGCAGATGGCTGTGCAGCCTGAGGGACACGCTGGCGAGCCGCGGTGACGAGGCTACCGCCGTGGCGAACGGAGACGCATGGACAGACGCTTTTGGGGTCGACGGCGACGGGCATTCAATGCCCTTGTCCCCCACCGTCAAGGTTAGGTGAAGACCACTGTTCATCCACTGTTCACGCACTGTTACAACTACCACCAAAGTTACATTTTTACCCTTCTCTGCGTTGACACCTGTCGGTGACCCCTTTGAGCTATAAAAGGAGGCCCATGCATGACGTAGAGGGGGTTCGATCCCAGAAACTCACACACTCCCTCGCTCGGTGTAGCTGGTATTGTAGATCTTGAAGCTCCCGATCCCGAAAACTCAATACAACCAAAGCAGGAGTAGGGTTTTACGCGTCCGCGCGGCCCGAACCTGGGTAAACTGCCCGCGTGTGCTCCTCGATCTGCTCTCCGTGCTCCCTCCGCTCCCTTACCACAACGTAGAAGGGGCTCCGGTCCCATAGGTGCTCGTGGGAGGACAGTTTCCCCCGACACTCGTCCTTTCCGTTATCCGTTCTGAGCCTAGACACACTTGCACGCGCCCGCGGTGCCTCCGAATATTTATTTTATAAGTGGCCAAAAAATGTTCTCAGAATGGGTTGAAACTTGGCGTGTGGTCTTATTAAAGTGTAGACCGGCCGTCTGCCAAATTTCATCGCATTCGGAGTCCGTTTGATAGCCCAACGCATATATATAGCAGCACTAGTCGCCGGTTTAAACGTCGGACATTTTCGGTCTCCGAAAACCCCGCGGGCCTCTCTTCCCTTCTCTCCTCGTAGCCCAAAACCTCTTCTACACAGCCCACTAATCCCACCTAGGCCCAACCTACCTCTCCCTCCGCTCCGGGCCGTCAGATCAAGATCCGATGGCTCCGGAACGGTCCAAAACCCCCCAAACCTTAGCCCTTTCCCTATAAAACTACCCCTCCATGCCATTTTGGGCATCCCTAGCATCTTCCCCTACCTCCCAGCCTCCTCCACCTCAAAATCCGCGCTCCCCGCTCCCTGGCCGCCACTTGTCGCCGGCCAGGCAGCCAGCCAGTAAGCGCCGCCGCCACTTGGCGTCACCTGAGTGGCCAGCCGCCACCCAGGCGCCCCCTCCTCCAATCCCCTTGGGCCAAGTGGCCTGAACCACGTTGCCCGTGCCCCTCCAGCCGCCTCCCCGCGCCAGGCCCATCCCAGGCCCGCCCGGGCCCCGATCTGGGCCCGAACCGGCCCGCCGCCAACTGCCGTTCGCCCGAGCTCCTGCTCGTCGCTCCTCGCTCCCCGATCCCGTCTGGATCGAGAGGAGCCGAGCTCCCGATCCCCGCCGCCGGTCGTTCCCCTCCCCGTCAGCCCCGCCGTCGCGGACTCGCCGCACCTCCGCGCCGGGCGCTCGCCGCCGTTCTCCACCACCTCGCCGCCGGAGACCCCGTCTCTGCCTCCGCTCCGCCACCCCGGGTGACTACCGATGCCGCTGCGCCTCGAGAGTTCGCCGCTGGCCCAATCTGCCACTGTCCCGCCCGGATCCGGCGGGATTCGCCGTCCCCGCGTCGTTTCCGGCCGCCCCTCGCCGGAGCCTGCCCGGCGCCGCCGCGCCATGCTCGAAGCTCTGCCTTGCCCCGATCCGATCGGGAGGACGACGAGGGCCGGTCGCCACAGCCTTCCTGGGCCGCCTCCCTACGCGGTCGAGGCCCAGCCGGCCTCGCGGCCTCGCTCCTTCCCACGGGCCCAGCCACCGGCCCATGCCCCAAGCCCGCAGCCGTGGCCCACCTACCTCCTCCTCTCTAGGCCAACTCAGCCGCCTCCGGCCTTTTAGGCCCAATGTGAGCGCCTCTGTTTTTTTTTTCTTTGCCCTAAATTTCTGCTAAGTCCTTTTTTATGCATATTTTGTTGCTATGTTTGCATAGTGATATCTTTTTGTGTGGTGATCCAAATTGAGTGAATGACATGTCAAAATGACCGTGGTGATATGCTCTACACTTTGTTCCATTGTGCCATGCTCATTTGAGTTCATCTAGATGCTCTAATATCTGTTGCAAGGGTGCTACTTGTTATAAACTGCTGCTAATTGTTATTTTTTGACATGTTTGTGATATGATAACTTGGTGCATGTTTATCCAAATGATGCAAATGATATGTCAAAATGTTCATCATGAGATGCTCTACATGTTGATTGCTATAGCATGCAGGTTAGAGTTCATATTGCCATGTTTATCTCTGTTGCAAAAGTGCATGTGGCTGTTAGGTTTTGTAACTTGTTATGAGATGCTGATTTCAAGTGCCCCTTGCTATTGATGTGTTTGCCCTCATGTCACATGCCTAGATGTTTTAGAATCTCCATGATGTGGTATTTGAGGCGGTGCATTTAACTTTCCATGATATGCCTTGTGTTGACTTAAACATGCTTGTAAACATGCCATGTTGTTATTGCTGTTTTAACACTTAGTGAAATTTCACCAAGTCTGGAATGTGTAATATCCTGATGCTATGTTTGCTTGATGCCCTAGGCAAATCCATGTTAGTTTTGGTGTGGCCATTAATCATTCCTTGCTGTATATGTTGTTGCCTATCCATTCATGCCTTCACTTGCTCATTTGGCTTGTTGTAGCTTATTTAATTCTTACTCCCAAGTTGCTATAAAATATTGCTGTCAGGTTTTTATTGTCATGATCAAAATGTTGTAGCTTGTTGCTATTGATCCATGCCTCCTATGGAGATGCTCCAATGGAGTTGTTTGCTGTAGGATATGTCTAATTCATGTCCATGCTTCTTGTCACCGTGTTTGAGTGTTGTAGCATATATTTACCTTGCTCCAAAGTTGCTATGTGGCTGTTAACTTCAGCTTGTTGTTATATCTTGTTTCATGTGTATCTTTTAGCCCGTTGCTCCGTTTGGAGTGTTCCTTATATGAAACTTGTGTGATTTTGCATGTAGAATCATAATATCATGTTGTTTTAATGTTTGGAGTGAGTTTTCTTGATGTTTGGGTGCATCTTGCACCGTTGCCATGCTTAACTTGTTTTGCTCATATCTTCTAGGCCGTAGCTCCGAATTAAACAAACTTTATATGAAACTTGACTAGAATTTCGTGTAGATCATGCTGGTGCATGTTAAATTGTTGTTTAACAACTTTAACTTAAGGTTTGTGCAGATCTGGACTAATTTCAAACTATGCATATGAGGACTGACCGGATTTGTCTTGAGTAGCTTCCGGACTCATTTAAACTTGTTGTTCTTATGTTGCTTCTCTGAGCTTCCTACCTTGTCATGTTTTGCATCCTATATGGATCTGTCTTGCATCCTACTTGCTTGAGCTTATTGTCTTGTTCTTGTGTTGTTCTGGTGTGCTTCCTATGTTGTCATGTAATGCACCCTAAGTGCATCTGCAGTGCATCGTACATTGCCATGTTATGCTTCCTGTATAGACTTGTTATGCTTCCTACCTTGCCATGTAATGCTTCCTGTATAGACTTGTTGTGCTTCCTGTATAGACTTGTCATGCATCATACCTTGCCATGTTATGCTTCCTGTATAGAGTTGTTGTGCTTCCTACCTTGCCATGTAATGCTTCCTTTATAGACTTGTTGTGCTTCCTGTATAGACTTGTCATGCATCATACCTTGCCATGTATTGCATCATATAAACTTGTGTTGTTTTTCTGTGCTTCCTACCTTGCCATGTTTTGCTTCCTGTCTAGACTTGCTGTGCATCATATGTAGACTTGTCGTGCATCCTACTTGGTAGTGCATATTGTCATGTTCTTGAGTGGTTTGTTTACCGTATTGCTTGCTTCTTCTCGTTAGTGCTTGTTCCGTTGCGTTCGTGAGGATTCGTTCGTCCACCCGTGGTTCTTCTTCAAGGCTTCTTCTTCGTCTTCTTCATGGATCCGTTCTTCTTCCTTGCGGGATCTCAGGCAAGATGACCATACCCTTGGATACCTTTACTATCATTGCCTTTGCTTAGTTGTCTCGATGCTATCGTTATATGTCGCGCTACCCATCGTTATTGTCAGCCCCTCTCCTTGTTGCCATGAAACCTCTAACCTTTGAAGCCTTCCTAGCAAAACCATTGTTTGGCTATGTTACCCGCTTGCTCAGCCCCTCTTATAGCGTTGTTAGTTGCAGGTGAAGATGAAGATCGTTCCAGGAGGGAACTTGTTGTTGGAATATCCCAATATGTTATATATATAATAACACACATATATACTGGGCATGGGTGGAAGGCTTGGCCTTTTGCTCGGTGTTTTGTTCCACTCATGCCACCTTAGGCGCCGATAAACCGGCATTATGTTCCTTGATTTCGTGTTCCTTACACGGTTGGGTATATGGGGACCCCTTGACACTTTGTCTTTGAATAAAACTCCTCCAGCAAGGCCCAACTTTGGTTTTAATTTGCTCATAATAACAACTTAATTAATTAATTAAATTGCATAGGGAGTTAGCGCTACCCGAGGATTCTTCTACATAGCAGGGGGGCCAGTGCTGATGGTGTTGGTCCCAAACGGGGAGACTGCGGGACCGCCTCGGGGAAACTTGAGGTATCTGGCTCCTGTAGGATCACCTATCCGGTTGTGGCCTGAGACGAGATACGCGCGGCTACTATCAGGGTGTTGGCACGCCGGTAGGTCTTGCTGGACTTGTTTTACCATTGTCGAAATGTCTTGTGCACCGGGATGCCGAGCCTTATCGGATTTCCCTAAGATAAGGGGTGATGATATTATATTTATCACTTCAGCTGATCGTGAGAGCTTGTGATGGGCTAAGTTGGGACACCCCTGCAGGGTTATGATCTTTCGAAAGCCGTGCCCGCGATTATGTGGCAGATTGGAATTTGTTAATGTCCGGTTGTAGAAAACTTGACAGAGGATCCGAAGTAAAACACACAACTGTGTGAGTAACCGTGACTATCTCTTTTCATTTTGAGAAGAGAACATGGTGGGGTTATGTTTGACTCGTAAGTAGTTCAGGATCTTTAGCGATCACTACTAGTTGCGACCGTTTGCGTAGATGCTCATCTTATTCTTGTACTCGTAAGTTAGCCACCATACATTTTGCTTAGCCGCTGCTGCAACCTCACCACTTTACCTCTTCCTACCTATTAAGCTTTGATAGTCTTGTTACCCATGGTTATGGGATTGCTGAGTCCTCGTGGCTCACAGATACTACAACAACAGTTGCAGGTGCAGGTTTCCGATGTCTTGACGTGAGAGCGTTGATCGTTGTTTGGAGTTCTTTCTTCTTCTTCTTCAGTCTTGGGTTAGGTTCCGGGTCGGCAGCCTGGGATAGCAGATGGATGTCTTTGTGTTTTTCATGTTTGTATCCGTAGTCGGATACTTGTATTGATGTTGTTGTATTCATGTGACTTGTATGTATTGTTGTATCCCCTAGGTATGTATGTAATGGTACGATGTAATGATATCCATCTTGCTAAGCGCCCGAAATGCGGTTGTGCCCCAATCACGTAAGTGTCACGTTATCGGGATAGAATCGCATCTTGGGCCTGACAAGTTGGTATCAAAGCCTCGACCGACCTTAGGAGCCCCTTGATTGATCGTAGCTTGGCCGTTGTTGAGTCTAGCGGAAAACCTATTCGGAGTCTAGTTATATCGGAGAGTAGGAATTCTTTTTACTCCCCTGCCCCTTCGTCGCTCTGGTGAAGAATCTTGACGTAGTTATTTTGAATTACTCCTCCTCCCCTTCAAAATTTTTTTAGGATCTCGTGGATAGTTTTCGTTCATTGCGTTGTTAGTTATTTCATCTGGTGCATCTCTCGTCAAGTGGATTCAACCCTCTTCTTCTTTGCAAGTGCAATCCTCAGTTCTTTCCAACCGGTGTTGTTTCACCTTCCAAAGTTGTCTTTCTTTTTCCCACCCGCCCACCCTTTTTGTTTCTCGGAGCCGGAGTCCGTAATCGAGTATCCATCCTACTCGTGTGAATCCTTTGCATTCTTCCTCAGTTATACCAACTGGTGAATTCTCGTCTAGCTCGTCATCGTTCTTCTCTTTTCTTCTCCCGGAGAATTCTCCTCTCGTTCGATATTCTTCATCTCTTTTCTTTTCCGGTGGATTCAACTCAAGTATTCGGTGTTGTTCATATTTTTTTTCCTCGGCTCGGATATTCCCCTTGCTCGTTAACTCTCGTCATTTAATAATCCCAGAGTTCTGAAGACATCTCAGGATATTCGTCTGTCTTTCGATTATTTCGAGGTTGTCACCTCCTTCGAGTCTTTTAATCGTTCCGGTACATCATCTCCTTTTCATTTCATTTCAATGGTGTTTCTCTTCGGTGGGCTCATAACCCACGGGTCTTTCCCAGGATCTTACCTGACTCTTTTATTTCCCGGAGTGTTCCGAAATTCTTTTAAATGTGACGTAAGTATGGATTACATCAGTCATATGCCTTCTCGAAGATCGCTTTTCCTTTTCATCGTTGGATCAACCTTTCTTCTCTTCATTCATCCGGAGTGTTTCAAGATTTCTTTTCCATTGTGTTCCTCCGAAGGCCATCATTTCAGAAGATTTCTTCATTCTCAGTTTTCAACTTCGTCCTCCAAATATTCTTCATTGATGCCTCTTCGTTCGTCTCACATTCTTTCGGTGCTTGTTCAAGTATTCTTTAATCAGTTCACAATCTCTTCGTTCTCGTCATTCAAATTGTCCTAAAGTGCTTTATTCTTCCCGGAGATTCATTCTCTTGTGTTCACTCAATTTCAATTCTTCACGGTGACTTGTCCTCTTGCATCGTTCAATTTCATTCCTTACGGTGGTCATTCTCGTTCTTCACTCGATTGTAATTCTTCTCGGTGGTTTGTTCTTTTCATCATTCGATTAATTCTTCCCGGTGGTTCATTCATTTTATTCACTCGGCTTTAATTCTTACGGTGGTTTTCTCAAGAATTCTTTCCGGTGTCGTCATATCAATCCATTCACTTTATTCCAATCCTACCGGTGTTTCATGAAGATTTTCGCGAGTTAGCGATATATCCCTCTTTAATCTTTTCAACGTGAATAAGTGGTGTGCAAATCCATTGTTCATCAATTTAATTGGTGGAGGATAAGCATAACATAATTATTATTCCTTATTCATCAAGTTGATTTAATTCCTTCCTTTGGAGTTTATTCTTGATGAATAAATTCTAGTTCCAAGTGCTTTAATCTTTTTCTTTCCGGAGTTCAAATTTTGCTCGGTTATCTCATCGGAAGCTCTTTCTAAATCATCGCAAGGCTTTAATCTTAGTCTTTTCGCCCGTCATTTCTATATCATAATCCTTTCATTTTACCGGAGTTCTTCATGGTGGTTCTCCATCATTTAATTCATTCTTCAAGCGTTCAGCTAATTCTTCCGGAGCAGCTCAAGCATTCTTATTCTTTTGCCTCTCGAGTGCAATTAATCCTCCGTATTCTTTTGAAGTGGAGTTTTGCATTTCTTTCTTCATTCTCATCTATTCAATATTTTGGTTGCGGCATAATTCACCTCAACTTTTGAGATGATTAAATAAGTCCAAACCAAGCTTATTCTTTTGTCGTTGATTTTCTCAACAACTCCGTTCGAGTCTTTCCTTCAAGATGCTCTTTCAAATTCAGTTGTGTTCAAAGTTGTCATCTTCTTCTCCGTTCTTTTCTTTCCATTATTCCAATTCGTCCAGAGGCATTGTGTTGTTGCTCTCGTCGAGTATCATTTCATCTTTTCATGTTCTTGTCCCATTCCATTCATTTTCAACCGGTGTGCTATCTCTTTCAGTTTCAGTCGGAGTTCTACCCGAATTCCTTCATGGAGATTCCTTTTCTATCTCTTTAACCGGAGTGGTTTCCAATTCGTTCTGATTCCTTCAACCTTTTGGATTCTCATCGAATTCCTTCTTCCTCTTGTCTAACGAAGTCCTTGCAACTTCGTTCTTCTTAGTTGCATTCTTCTTCTTATTGAGTGGCTCAACCTCTCAAGGTTCTCTAGTTTCACTCTTTTTGTCCTCGAAGAACTTTGTTCTTCCTTTTTCTCTTCCGTCTCGTTTCTAAGATCTCGGGATGAGATCTCTTGTTAGTAGGGCAGTGTCGTGACACCCCGAGACCGGTGCGCCAGGTGTCAGCCAGTTATTCGTTGTCGGTGCCATGTCATCTGCTTGCGTGTTGCATCTTGCCATGTCATCGTGTGTGCTTGCATCAGCATGTTTTCAAAACTTGCATCCGCCCGAGTCCCCTCGTCCTTTCCGTTGTCCGTTCTGAGCCAAGACACACTTGCACGCGCCCGCGCTGCCTCCGAATATTTATTTTATAAGTGGCCGAAAAATGTTCTCAGAATGGGTTGAAACTTGGCGTGTGGTCTTATTACAGTGTAGACAGGCCGCCTGCCAAATTTCATCGCATTCGGAGTCCGTTTGATAGCCCAACGGATATATATAGCGGCACTAGTCGCCGGTTTAAACGTCGGACGTTTTCGGTCTCCGAAAACCCCGCGGGCCTCTCTTCACTTCTCTCCTCGTAGCCCAAAACCTCTTCTACACAGCCCACTAATCCCACCTAGGCCCAACCTACCTCTCCCTCCGCTCCGGGCCGCCAGATCGAGATCCGATGGCTCCGGAACGGTCCAGAACCTCCCAAACCCTAGCCCTTTCCCTATAAAACTTCCCCTCCATGCCATTTTGGGCATCCCTAGCATCTTCCCCTACCTCCCAGCCTCCTCCACCTCAAAATCAGCGCTCCCCGCTCCCCGGCCGCCACTTGTCGCCGGCCAGGCAGCCAGCCAGTCAGCGCCGCCGCCACTTGGCGTCACCTGAGTGGCCAGCCGCCACCCAGGCGCCCCCTCCTCCAATCCCCTTGCGCCAAGTGGCCTGAACCACGTCGCCCGTGCCCCTCCAGTCGCATCCCCGCACCAGGCCCGTCCCAGGCCCGCCCGGGCCCCGATCTGGGCCCGAGCCGGCCCGCCGCCAACTGCTGTTCGCCCGAGCTCCTGCTCGTCGCTCCTCGCTCCCCGATCCCGTCTGGATCGAGAGGAGTCCGAGCTCCCGATCCCCGCCGCCGGTCGTTCCCCTCCCCGTCAGCCCCGCCGCCGCGGACTCGCCGCACCTCCGCGCCGGGCGCTCGCCGCCGTTCTCCACCACCTCGCCGCCGGCGACCCCGTCTCCGCCTCCGCTCCGCCACCCCGGGTGACTACCGACGCCGCTGCACCTCGAGAGTTCGCCACCGGCCCGATCTGCCACTGCCCCGCCCGGATCCGGCGAGATTCGCCGTCCCCGCGTCGTTTCCGGCCGCCCCTCGCCGGAGCATGCCTGGCACCGCCGCGCCATGCTCGAAGCTCTGCCTCGCCCCGATCCGATCGGGAGGACGACGAGGGCCGGTCGCCACAGCCTTCCTTGGCCGCCTCCCTACGTGGCCGAGGCCCAGCCGGCCTCGCGGCCTCGCTCCTTCCCACGGGCCCAGCCACCGGCCCATGCCCCAAGCCCGCAGCCGCGGCCCACCTACCTCCTCCTCTCCAGCCGCCTCCGGCCTTTTAGGCCCAATGTGAGCGCCTCTGTTTTTTTCCTTTGCCCTAAATTTCTGCTAAGTCCTTTTTATGCATATTTTGTTGCTATGTTTGCATGGTGATATCTTTTTGTGTGGTGATCCAAATTGAGTGAATGACATGTCAAAATGACCGTGGTGATATGCTCTACACTTTGTTCCATTGTGCCATGCTCATTTGAGTTCATCTAGATGCTCTAATATCTGTTGCAAGGGTGCTACTTGTTATAAACTGCTGCTACTTGTTATTTTGTTGACATGTTTGTGATATGATAACTTGGTGCATGTTTATCCAAATGATGCAAATGATATGTCAAAATGTTCATCATGAGATGCTCTACATGTTGGTTGCTATAGCATGCATGTTAGAGTTCATATTGCCATGTCTATCTCTGTTGCAAAAGTGCATGTGGCTGTTAGGTTTTGTAACTTGTTATGAGATGCCGATTTCAAGTGCTCCTTGCTATTGATGTGTTTGGCCCCATGTCACATGCCTAGATGTTTTAGTATCTCCATGATGTGGTCTTTGAGGTGGTGCATTTAACTTTCCATGATATGCCTTGTGTTGACTTAAACATGCTTGTAAACATGCCATGTTGTTATTGCTGTTTTAACACTTAGTGAAATTTCACCAAGTCTGGAATCTGTAATATCCTGATGCTATGTTTGCTTGATGCCCTAGGCAAATCCATGTTAGTTTTGGTGTGGCCATTGATCATTCCTTGTTTTATATGTTGTTGCCTATCCATTCATGCCTTCACTTGCTCATTTGGCTTGTTGTAGCTTATTTAATTCTTGCTCCCAAGTTGCTATAAAATATTGCTGTCAGGTTTTTATTGTCATGATCAAAATGTTGTAGCTTGTTGCTATTGATCCATGCCTCCTATGGAGATGCTCCAATGGAGTTGTTTGCTGTAGGATATGTATAATTCATGTCCATGCTTCTTGTCACCATGTTTGAGTGATGTAGCATATATTTACCTTGCTCCAAAGTTGCTATGTGCCTGTTAACTTCAGCTTGTTGTTATATCTTGTTTCATGTGTATCTTTTAGCCCGTTGCTCCGTTTGGAGTGTTCCTTATATGAAACTTGTGTGATTTTGCATGTAGAATCATAATATCATGTTGTTTTCATGTTTGGAGTGAGTTTTCTTGATGTTTGGGTGCATCTTTCACCGTTGCCATGCTTAACTTGTTTTGCTCATATCTTCTAGGTCGTAGCTCTGAATTAAACAAACTTTATATGAAACTTGACTAGAATTTCGTGTAGATCATGTTGGTGCATGTTAAATTGCTGTTTAACAACTTTAACTTAAGGTTTGTGCAGATCTGGACTAATTTCAAACTATGCATATGAGGACTTACCGGATTTGTCTTGAGTAGCTTCCGGCCTCATTTAAACTTGTTGTTCTTATGTTGCTTCTCTGAGCTTCCTACCTTGTCATGTTTTGCATCCTATATGGATTTGTCTTGCATCCTACTTGCTTGAGCTTATTGTCTTGTTCTTGTGTTGTTCTGGTGTGCTTCCTATGTTGTCATGTAATGCACCCTAAGTGCATCTGCAGTGCATCATACCTTGCCATGTTATGCTTCCTGTATAGACTTGTTGTGCTTCCTACCTTGCCATGTAATGCTTCCTGTATAGACTTGTTGTGCTTCCTATATAGACTTGTCATGCATCATACCTTGCCATGGTATGCTTCCTGTATAGACTTGTTGTGCTTCCTACCTTGCCATGTAATGCTTCCTTTATAGACTTGTTGTGCTTCCTGTATAGACTTGTCATGCATCATACCTTGCCATGTATTGCATCATATAAACTTGTGTTGTTTTTCTGTGCTTCCTACCTTGCCATGTTTTGCTTCCTGTATAGACTTGATGTGCATCATATGTAGACTTGTCGTGCATCCTACTTGGTAGTGCATATTGTCATGTTCTTGAGTGGTTTGTTTACCGTATTGCTTGCTTCTTCTCGTTAGTGCTTGTTCCGTTGCGTTCGTGAGGATTCGTTCGTCCACCCGTGGTTCTTCTTCAAGGCTTCTTCTTCTTCTTCTTCATGGATCCGTTCTTCTTCCTTGCGGGATCTCAGGCAAGATGACCATACCCTTGGATACCTTTACTATCATTGCCTTTGCTTAGTTGTCTCGATGCTATCGTTATATGTCGCGCTACCCATCGTTATTGTCAGCCCCTCTCCTTGTTGCCATGAAACCTCTAACCTTTGAAACCTTCCTAGCAAAACCATTGTTTGGCTATGTTACCCGCTTGCTCAGCCCCTCTTATAGCGTTGTTAGTTGCAGGTGAAGATGAAGATCGTTCCAGGAGGGAACTTGTTGTTGGAATATCACAATATGTTATATATATAATAACACACATATATACTGGGCATGGGTGGAAGGCTTGGCCTTTTGCTCGTTGTTTTGTTCCACTCATGCCACCTTAGGCGCCGATAAACCGGCATTATGTTCCTTGATTTCGCGTTCCTTACACGGTTGGGTATATGGGGACCCCTTGACACTTCGTCTTTGAATAAAACTCCTCCAGCAAGGCCCAACTTTGGTTTTAATTTGCTCATAATAACAACTTAATTAATTAATTAAATTGCATAGGGAGTTAGTGCTACCCGAGGATTCTTCTTCATAGCAGGGAGGCCAGTGCTGATGGTGTTCGTCCCAAACGGGGAGACTGCGGGACCGCCTCGGGGAAACTCGAGGTATCTGGCTCCTGTAGGATCACCTATCCGGTTGTGGCCTGAAACGAGATACGCGCGACTACTATCAGGGTGTCGGCACGCCGGGAGGTCTTGCTGGACTTGTTTTACCATTGTCGAAATGTCTTGTGCATCGGGATGCCGAGCCTGATCGGATTTCCCTAAGATAAGGGGTGATGATATTATATTTATCACTTCAGCTGATCGTGAGAGCTTGTGATGGGCTAAGTTGGGACACCCCTACAGGGTTATGATCTTTCGAAAGCCGTGCCCACGGTTATGTGGCAGATTGGAATTTGTTAATGTTCGGTTGTAGAAAACTTGACAGAGGATCCGAAGTAAAACACACAACTGTGTGAGTAACCGTGACTGTCTCTTTTCATTTTGAGAAGAGAACACGGTGGGGTTATGTTTGACTCGTAAGTAGTTCAGGATCTTTAGCGATCACTACTAGTTGCGACCGTTTGCGTAGATGCTCATCTTATTCTTGTACTCGTAAGTTAGCCACCATACATTTTGTTTAGCCGCTGCTGCAACCTCACCACTTTACCTCTTCCTACCTATTAAGCTTTGATAGTCTTGTTACCCATGGTTATGGGATTGCTGAGTCCTCGTGGCTCACAGATACTACAACAACAGTTGCAGGTGCAGGTTTCCGATGTCTTGACGTGAGAGCGTTGATCGTTGTTTGGAGTTCTTTCTTCTTCTTCTTCAGTCTTGGGTTAGGTTCCGGGTCGGCAGCCTGGGATAGCAGATGGATGTCTTTGTGTTTTTCATGTTTGTATCCGTAGTCGGATACTTGTATTGATGTTGTTGTATTCATGTGACTTGTATGTATTGTTGTATCCCCCAGGTATGTATGTAATGGTACGATGTAATGATATCCATCTTGCTAAGCGCCCGAAATGCGGTTGTGCCCCAATCACGTAAGTATCACGTGATCGGGATATAATCGCATCTTGGGCCTGACATATTGCCCCTAGGGCATATTTCCTTCACATAGGTATCTACAAGGCCAGTGAGGACGCTACGATTTTGGCCTTCCTCAACCGGGTGGAAGCCTTGGATGCCTTTGCTGAGAAGCACCTCGACCTCGCCACAAAAGCTGCCGCTCCTTGGCCGCGGTCGGTGGCCCGGCGCACTAAGTTGAGGAGGAGGAGGAGGTCGTACGTTGATGGATGCATCTTTCTTCTTGCCTTCTGTAACCACCACTGCGATCGCATCATCATCGTGGCATTAATTCTTATTGTGTTGTTGCATTCTCGTTCCAGTCAATACCGACATGTGCGATCCCTTTGCTTAATTATATGCATCACAGTAACTAGTACTCCATCCGTCAATTTATAAGTTGTGCATACCTTTTCCATCAACTTCGTGCAACGCGCGGGCATCTTCCTAGAAACACTAGAACATGTCGGACCACGTGTGACCAAACCGACGATGCGCCAACCTAGCTACTACGTACCCTGCTTATCTGGCGGAAATAGCCCCGCCCTAGCGTTTCCAATCGTTATTTCTATCTATCAATCGTGCCAAGGAGCAGAACCAAAATGTTACAATTTATACATGTTTCTCTACTCCTACTCCTATAAAAGACTCAGTTCGTGATGGTGGTGTGTCTGCCATCCATCATTTCTGGCCATTAGATCTGCATTTAACAGTTGTGAGGTAAGTTGTGGCATTTTTGCAACAATAGCCCACTTCTCTGCTCCAATTTGCAGAAAACCCCTTATTATCTTGAAAGCAACCACATCCCTCCCTCACCTCATCAAAACAGCGTGAGAAATATATATATACTCCTATAAAAGACTCAGTTGGTGATGGTGGTGTGTCTGCCATCCGTCGTTTCTGACCATTAGATCTGCATCTAACGGTTGTGAGGTAAGTTGTGGCATTTTTGCAACAATAGCCCACTTCTCTGCTCCAATTTGCAGAAAACCCCTTATTATCTTGAAAGCAACCACATGTCTCCCTCACCTCATCAAAACAGCCTGAGAAATATATATACTCCTATAAAAGACCCAGTTGGTGATGGTGGTGTG
>LR738709.1:109593866-109613146 GCA_902687465.1 Secale cereale
GTGAGGTAAGTTGTGGCATTTTTGCAACAATAGCCCACTTCTCTGCTCCAATTTGCAGAAAACCCCTTATTATCTTGAAAGCAACCACAACCCTCCCTCACCTCATCAAAACAGCTTGAGAAATATATATATATACTCCTATAAAAGACTCAGTTGGCGATGGTGGTGTGTCTGCCATCTGTCGTTTCTGACCATTAGATCTGCATCTAACGGCTGTGAGGTAAGTTGTCGCATTTTTTCAACAATAGCCCACTTCTCTGCTCCAATTTGCAGAAAACCCCTTATTATCTTGAAAGCAACCACATCCCTCCCTCACCTCATCAAAACAGCCTGAGAAATATATTTTGAGTGAAAAGTGCTCCCTCTGTTCCTAAATATTTGTCTTTCTAGAGATTTCAATAAGTGACTACATACGGAGCAAAATGAGTGAATCTACACTTCAAAATATGTCTATATAATTCGTATGTGATAGTCCATTTGAAATCTCTAAAAAGTCAAATATTTAGGAACGGAGGGAGTGATATATTAGGAGTATATCAAAACAAGAGTGATTTCTTTCAAGTTTGTGAACAAGTACTACTATTCTACTACTTTGGATCCGTCGCAATGCACGGCACATTGCTAGTAAAAGGAAAAGGCCTGCCGCGTTCGCGTCGCACTCCCCCCCCCCCACACACACACACACGCGCGCGCCCGGGAATCGGGAGTACTCCACGGCCCGTCCGGCGCGACACATAGCTCAGGGAAGGCGTGTTGCCTAGCATTTTCACTTTCATGTGGGACCACCGTTGAGAAAACCAACTATTGGCAAACCGCACCCCGCCCGCCACCAGGTTGGAAAACAGAAACAAGGGGAAGATCTAGCTGTAGCACGGAAGCCAAGAAATTTGGTGTCAGATGGGGCTCGTTGATAGAGTAGGAGCATTCCGTACTACTCTACTCCTACTAGTACCAAGTTTGTACTATACAACTAGTACTACCACTATACAACTAGTAGGTACGTGCACGACACAGCATCATAAGAACAAAAAAGGGAAGATCTTGTTTTCGGTGATTTATCTTTTTTTCTATCAACGTAGTATGAATAATATGATGTGGGGGGCACCCATGAAGCTTATGTGGCTTGGTTGCATGGCTACGAAAGGTTAGAGAAAAATAAATAGATAATGTGTTTAGAGTGCACTCCACTAAACAGATATACTTTGGATCAATTGCAACGGGCCGGCACATTTATATCTATACCCCCTATATAGTGTGTGAATAACTTTGAAAGTTGGTCGTTGGATGAAGCCAATCCGACGGTACAAAGATGGCAAATCCGAGCACTGTTGGCCGTTGGATATCGTCTACATTCCACCAGATTCTGCCACATGTAGAATCTAGAAGACTCCACATATAGAAGCATAATGCACAAACCACAAGAATCTCATGCGTGCAATGCACGTGTACCTTACTAGTAGTTGGTAGTAGTAAGAAACAAATTCCGGGTTTGGCACGAGCTCGTACTGCGGAATCACCACAAGGTCTGCCCCAGGAATTACATTTCCCTCTCGGGGCCCACGGGACCGAACTTAAGTGGCTTAGTTGTAATGCCCAGGATGCGACTATGTCTCCTACGTGTCGAGGCACGACTTAAAGACATAAGCGCATTCTGGAATGATCTCAAGTATGGTATCTTTGCACGTCTCATGTAAAAGTTCAGGGATGAAATTGCAAAAGATAGTTGGCTTACACTCGCCACGTCACACAATGAATACAATAACATACAATCATCCGAAAACACAGGGTCCGACTACGGACGAAATCCAAACGAGAAAGATACCATAAACACAAGGCCTGATCGCCCCTAGTAGGAACCACTACTGAACGTCGGGATACGAAACATAGTAACGACCACGCTCTTCATCGAACTCCCACTGAAGTTCTGATCCATCTCCTGCATCGTTCTCAGCGGTACCTACATCTGGTGTGTGTTGTAAACTATGAGCCACAAGGACTCAGCAATCCCATTCCCGGGTATCAAAACTAACAACACCTTTAGGTGTGGAAAGGCTATAAAGTGTTTGCAGCAAGCACTAAGCAACTAGCTTACGAGTTCAGAGCGAGAAGAGAATATGTGCCAACAGTCGCCAAGTTGATTAAGAAGTGATCCTAGCTACTCACGGTCAAACATAACCCTACCATGTTCACTTCCCGAAGCCCTTCGGAAAGAGACCATCACGGTTACTCTCACAGGTAGTGTATTCTTAAGGATATGGTGTCAAGTTATCTACAACCGGATATTAACAAATTCCCATCTGCCACATAACCGCGGGCACGGCTTTCGAAAGTTCAAAACCCTGCAGGTGTGTCCTAACTTAGCCCATCACAAGCTCACGATCTGCGGAGTCGCAACTCCAAAGTGGGAAGACCCGAGTATTCTCAGAATCCCGTGCTCAAGATATTTCGACAAAGGTAAAACTAATCCAGCAAGACCTCCCGGTGTGCCGACACCCTGATAGTAGCAGCGCGTATCTCGTCTCAGGCCACGACCGGATGGTTCAAGCTACACGTATATACCAGACCTCGGGTTTCCCCAAGGTGGCCCGGCAGGTTGCCCAGTTTGGACCAACACTCATGAGGAGCACTGGCCCAGGTTGTAAAATTAAGTCCTCGGGGTCCTGAAAGTCCCTATGCAAGTTATTTAGTTATGGAAAATGGTAAAACCAAAGTTGGGCCTTGCTGGAAAAGCTTTAAGCAGTGCGAATTATCAAGGGGGGGGGCATAAACCCCAACCGTGTTAGGAACGCAAAATCAAGGAACATAACACCGGTTTATCGGGTCCTAAGGTGGCATGAGTGGAACAAAACACCAAGCAGAAGGCCAAGCCTTCCACCCATTGCCAATATATATATATATGCGCATTGATTAACATAGATATATATATTGTGTTATCCCAATAAACAAGTTCATCAAGGAGCAATCTTCAAACTTCACCTGCAACTAACAATGCAATAAGAGGGGCTGAGCAAAAGCGTACTTAGCCAATCAACGGTTTGCTAGGAAGGCGGTTAGAGTGTTTCATGGCATCAATAGGAGGCTGACAAATAGGAATAGGCATCGAGGCATAGCTAAAGAGCGAGACAACTAGCATAGGCAAAGATAGAGGTGATATTGGGGAACGGTCAACTTGCCTGGTAATTCGTCGGTGGGAAGGTAAGACGGCTCCTCAAACTCAGTCTCGACAAGATCCTAGAACTCAGTATCGGCTCCCGGCTCTACCCAACACAAGAGCACAACAACGGCACAATATCAAACACGGTGCAATGCACAATCAACATGATGCAAGACATGTCATGGGATGCAAGTATGATGTGCGTATGCATGAGGATGCTCTCGAGCCTAAAGGAGAAGATGATGGAAATGCCCTCATCTTGGGTAACCAAGCAAGCCACTGGATAGATGGGAAGATTTCGGTTGAAAACGATATAAAGTTCACCGGAAACGGATGCACGGTTTGCAAATGACAAGCAAAATAATATGCAATGCAAAACTGCAGTTATCAGCAACATGGCATCTTTGGAGCAAGAAATAAATATGCTACAGCTCCCAAATATGAAGACAAAAGGCATATATGTGAAATAGACATGATTCTTAACAAGCATGAACTTAGAGTACACCCAAAACCTTGCTGGAACACAATTAAACTAGCATGGCAAGATTCGATAAGTTTACATATTTTTCAGACTTAGTGAAAATTACAAGGCATGGCAGAAATTACAACAAGTAGGCATGTTTGCAAGCTTGTGGAACTCAACTAAAAACATAGCATGGCATTTGAATATCACCAATAGCAAGAAGACATGTTTGTGAAGCTACTCATGGCAAGAACATGGTCATAGGATGCATAGAACACTAGCTATTCACATGGCAAAACTGAACTTGTTGATAACATGCTGACAGAAACATTTTATAGCAACTTGAGAGCATGAAAACAACAAGCTACAGCAAGGTATCATGGCAAACAAGAGCATGTATAGCTAGAGCATAACATATACATCAAGGAACACCCACTGGACAACTCTAAACATGCACAACAATGACGGTGGCATCATGGAAACATGGCATAAAAATTAACAGATTCACACTTAGCAGGAATTTAACATCACGATGGCATGTTAACAAGCTTGTTGCAATCATCTCAAGACATACCATGGCATGAAAATGAATCTATCATGTAGAGCACATTCCAAAGATTAAAACTCATGTTGACACCTAGCTCATATGACATATGGATTAATACACACAAGCAAGACAAAACAACTACTCATAACAAGTTTAGAAACTTATCAGCCACATGCACTTTTGCAACAGTGTTAAACATGGCATAATGCATCCTATCATGCAACCAAATACATCCATCTTGAAGAGCATCACAAGACGAACATCTGGGCATATCATTCACTCCATTCGGACCAACATGCACAAAGTTACTGGCTCACGAACATGCCAACAAATTTACACAGACAACAAGTGCTGAAACAGTTACATCACGAAGCACTCTTGCCACGAAGATTAAGTCATCTAGATGTTCCCTATCATGCATGAAACTGATGCTAACATGTAGAGCATGACGAGACAAACATTTTGATATATCTTATGCGCAAAACGGAGCTACGGGCACAGAGATACGAATTGATGAAGGAGGCAACATATTGTAAAGATATTGAGACTTAGACGAATTATACCCTCAAGAAAAAGTCAACGGGCTCGCGGTTCGGGCCGGACGGAGCGGATCGGATCCGGATGAAGCGGGTCGGACTCAGACGAAGTGGGTCGGCGGCGAGGCTGGCAGGACTCCGGCGAGACCTCACGGCGGCGGGGAGACCGGAGATGGCCGGATCCTGGGCCGGCGGGGCAAGATGCGGCCCGATCCGGGAGGTGGCCGAGCTTTGGCGAAGGCGGCGGCACGGTCAGGAGAGGTCGGTGGCGAAGCGGAGGCGAGGCGGAGATGGCATGCGCGCGGAGTTGCCGGCAGCGGCCGGTAACGCGCGCGACGGCGGCGGTCGCCAGAGCTCACGGGGACGCGGGAGCCGCGCGGGGGCGGGCGACGCGCCCGAGCGGCGGCGCGCTCGGGCCGGCGGGCCGGCGCTGGGCCGCGACGGGCCCTGGCGGCGGGGAGGAGGCTGGACAAGTGGCGGTGTGCCACGTGGCGGCGGTGGAGGAGGCTGGACAAGTCCGGCGGCGGCGGACGTGTCCGGCGCGGAGGGAGAGGTTTGATCTAGGGTTTCGCCCGAAATCCGGGGAGGAGGTGCCTTTTTATAGATTCTGGGAGCTAGGAGTGTCCAAATGGGGTGTGGTTTTCACCCACACGACCACGATCCGACGACCGAGAGGATGGTGGTGGTTGAGCTGGGTTAGTGGGCTGTTGTGGAGGGGTGTTGGGTCAAAAGAAAGAGGAGCTTTTAACCCACGAGGTTAACCGTTGGAGTATCAAACGACCTCCAAACGCGACGAAACTTGATAGGCGGTCTCCACGTACTAAAACAACAACGTACGACAAGTCTCGCCTCATTCTGCGAATGTTCTATGGCCACATACGAAAGAAGGACTCGGGGGTGCCACGGGCACGTGTGTGAGTGTCGGAACTCGAAACGGACAACGGGAAGAGACGAGCATGACTGGGTGCAAGTGACAACACGAATGCAATGCAGTGCACATGATGACATGACATGGATGATATGCACACAAGCACACGGCAAAACAAAGAAACCCGAAATGAAGGAAGATCTCAGAATGGAATTGATGAAGTCAACGTAGATTATATTGCCATAAATGGAATTGTTACATGCGGGGCGTTACAAACTCTCCTCCACTACAAAAAGATCTCGTTCCGAGATCTAGGATTGAAAGAAAGCGGGATACTCGGAACGGAGAAGATCTTCTCGTTCCCATGTAGCTTCTCGGTCGGTATGGTGTGACCACTTCACTTTCAAGAATTTTATGGACTCATTGCGGGTCTTGCGCTCAGTTTCTTCAAGGATAGCAATGGGGTGCTCACGGTAAGACAAGTCTTGCTGAAGATCAATCTCTTCGAAAGGAATGGTGCGTTCGGGCGTCTTGAAGCACTTGGGGAGTTGTGACACGTGAAACACATTGTGCACATTTGCAAAGGTCGAGGGAAGGTCGAGTTGGTAGGCTAGATTGCCTCTCTTGCCAAGAATCTTGAAAGGACCAACGTATCTTGGAGCAAGCTGGCCCTTGATACCGAACCTCTGAGTGCCCTTCATGGGAGAAACACGGAGATAGACATGATCTCCAATGTCGAAAGCCAATTCACGATGCTTGCCGTCATAGTAGCTCTTTTGGCGCGATTGCGCGGCCTTGAGATTCTCACATATGACTTTGCACATTTCTTCGGCCTCTGAGATCAAATCATTTCCAAGGAGTTGACGTTCACCAGTCTCAGACCAGTTAAGAGGGGTACGGCACTTTCTGCCATAGAGAATTTCAAACGGAGCTTTGCCTGCACTTGCTTGGAAGCTGTTGTTGTAGGAGAATTCGGCAAATGGAAGGCAATCTTCCCATTTCATACCGAAGGAGATGACACAAGCTCTGAGCATATCTTCAAGGATTTGGTTCACTCTTTCGACTTGACCACTAGTCTGATGGTGAAACGTTGTGCTGAAGCGAATCTTCGTGCCCATAGCTGACTGAAAGGAATCCCAGAACTTGTAAGTGAACAAGCTTCCACGATCTGAGGAGATCACTTGTGGGATGCCATGCAAAGAGACAATTCTCGAGGTGTACAACTCTGCCAGCTGAGCTGCGTTGATGGATTCTTTAACTGGAAGAAAATGAGCCACTTTAGTGAGCTTGTCAATCACCACAAAGATAGCATCATTTCCTCTCTTGGACTTGGGAAAACCGTTGACGAAATCCATCTCAATGTGATCAAATTTCCACTCAGGAATAGGTAGAGGTTGAAGGAGTCCGGCTGGACGTTGATGCTCTGCCTTCACTCTTTTGCAGACATCACACTCGTTCACAAATTGAGCAATTTCTATTTTCATGCGAGTCCACCAATAGGATTGCTTGAGGTCCTCGTACATCTTGGAGCTTCCTGGATGTATCAAGAGGGGTGAGTCATGTGCTTCGTTCATTATGAGCTTTCTGAGATCACCTTTGGGAACCACAATTCTGTCCTCAAAGAACAAAGTGTCTCTGTCATCAATGTGATAGCACTTGTACTTGGGAGTACCCTTAGCAATACCATGTTTCACTTTCTACACCATAGCATCACTGAGTTGGGACTCACGGATTTGATCTTCCAAGGTAGGAGTGACTTGAAGGTTGGCAAGAAAACCGTGCGGAACAACTTGGAGGTTGAGCTTCCTGAATGATTCACAAAGTTCAGGTTGGAACGGTTTTAGGAGGAGACTGTTGCAATAAGCCTTTCTGCTCAAGGCATCTGCAATGACATTGGCCTTGCCAGGAGTATACTCAATGCTTGGATCGTACTCTTGAATCATTTCAACACAATGAGTCTGGCGAAGGTTAAGGTTTGGCTGGGTGAAGATGTACTTCAAGCTCTTGTGATCGGTGAAGATGTCCACTTTTCTGCCCAACAGAAGGTGTCTCCATGTAATCAAGGCATGAACAACTGATGCTAGCTCAAGATCATGTGTGGGGTAATTCTTCTCATTTGGTTTAAGCTGACGCGAAGTGTACGCAACGATCTTCTTGTCTTGCATGAGAACACCACCAAGACCTTGCAATGAAGCATCACAAAAGACTTCATAAGGCTTGGACTCATCCGGAGGAGTAAGAACCGGAGCAGAAATGAGCTTCTGTTTGAGGGTATTGAATGCCACATCACAATCAGGAGTCCACGAGTACTTGACATTCTTCTGCAACAGGTTGGAAAGAGGCTTGGCAATCTTGGAGAAGTTCTCAACGAACCTTCTACAATAGCTTGCGAGATCGAGGAAACTTCTGAGTTGTTTGACATTCTGAGGAGGTTCCTAGTTGACAATAGCTTCAACCTTCTCGGGGTTAATAGAAATGCCCTCGACAGAGATAATATGGCCAAGATAGAGGACTTTATCAAGCCATAATTCACACTTGGAGAACTTCGCATAGAACCGGTGCTCACGGAGCCTGTCAAGGACCAGTCGGAGGTGCTTGGCGTGGTCTTCTTTATTCCTGGAGAATACCAAGATATCATCGGGATAGACGAGCACAAATTCATTGGTGTAGGAGTTGAATATGAAGTGCATCATCCGAGAGAAAGTGGGTGGAGCATTAGCAAGCCCGAAATACATGACCGTGTATTCATAGGAGCCATAGCTTGTCCTGAATGCGGTCTTGGGAATATCCTCTTCACGGATACGAATCTAATGGTAGCCCATTCGGAGATCAAGTTTCGAGAAAACCTTGGCTCCTTTGAGCTGCTCGAACAATTCATTGATATTGGGGAGCGGGTACTTATTCTTTATTGTCCTCTTGTTCAATGGCCGGTAATCAACGCACAATCGTTCCGTACCATCCTTCTTCTTGACAAAAAGAACACCATAGCCCCAAGGAAAAGTACTTGGTCTGATTAGACCCATTATTTCTGGCTCATCGAGTTTTTTCTTCAATTCCTTCAACTCATCAGGAGAAAGCTTGTAGGGACGCCGACAGGCTGGCTCGGTACCAGGTTCAAGTTCAATGACGAATTCAACTGGACGGTTCGGAGGCATGCCTGGAAGCTCTTCAGGAAATACATCCTCATATTCACAAACCACCGGAATCTGGGAAATGGCATTAATCTCGCCCTTGTCATTGAGAGAGAATAGCCTAATTGTGTTATCTCGAGCTGCGAAGATAATCATGTCTTCGTCAGGATGAGTTAGCTTGACCTCCTTGTTTGCACAATCAATATTTGCATCATGCTTGGGGAGCCAATCCATCCCAAGAATAAGATCAATGTCGGAGTTACTGAGAACAACCAAGGAAACCAGAAAACTGTAATCGCCCATATGAATAGTGATATCCGGAGCCATCACATTAGAACTCAATCTCTTAGCAGGAGAAATAACACTCAAAACTCTTGGCATCACTTCTGTGTGAACATTATGCTTCCATGCAAATGGGTGTGACAAGAAAGAAATTGATGCACCAGAATCAAACAATACTTTTGCAGGAATTGAGTTAACTGAAAGATTACCCAATATCACATCAGAAGAATTCTCTGCTTGAGATGCATTCATCAGGTTCACTCTTGCATGCCTGGGATTGTGCTTGACAATAGCAGTGCTGACAGGTGGAGGAGGCGGAAGGCACCTTGGGTTGGGACACTTGTTGGCATAGTGACCCTTCTAAGAACACTTGTTGCAAGTAACATGTGAAAGAGGCCGATGATAAGGACCACTTGGTCTTGGAGCTTGGAACTGAGGCTTGGACTAGTTTCTTGGGTTGGGTGGGTGGGAGAATCCACGACCACCTAAGTGCTTGGTGTTGCTTGGAGGACGAAGCACTGGAGGAGGCGGTAGCCAGAACTTCTGCTACTTGGCAACCACTTGAGAGGAAGAGGAGGAGTGAACAGCATCTCTAATCCTCTTTTTGGAAGCTTCACACTTGAGCTGAGCTGCCTCTTGCTTGAGAGCCATATTGTAGAATTGGTCAAATTCATCTTGCTCGAACAAGGTGAGAGCAAGTTGGAGTTCATCTTTCAGACCACCTCGGAACTGGTAGATTTTGCTCTTGGCATCGGGGATGTCTTGCTTCGCATAACGGGCAAGATTCTGGAACTTGACATTGTATTGATAGATGGACATGGTGCCTTGCTTCAGGTTGCGGAATTGCTCACGACATGATTTCAATGACACTGGTTGGAATGTGATGAGAACGGAAATCTCTGCAGAAATAAGTCCACGGGATCTCACGACCACCTCTGGAGTCTTTGTACTGTTGCCACCAATCTGTAGCTTGATCTTTGAGTTGAAAAGTGGCAAACTTGACATAATCCTCAGGTCTGACGTTACTGCATTCAAAATGCTTCTTGATGTGTGTGATCCAATCTTCAGCATCTAGCGGGTCCAAATAGTAACTGAACGACTTTGGTTGGTTTGCCATGAATTGGTTCAGAGTCGCAAAGTGAGGTTGATTGAACAGATTTCCTTGGCCTTGGTTCCCTTGATTGCCTTGATTTGCTTGGAAACCTTGCATCATTTACATGAGCATCTGAGTGTTCTGGTTGGTTGCGTGCATAATCGCTCTCCATGCCTCAGACGGAGGAGGAGGGGAAGGAGGACGCTCAGGAGGATGCTCTTCTTCACCCTCTTGGTTCCGGTTGGGAACCTTCTTCGGTGCCATCCTGAAGATGATGACAACTATTAGCCATTGAAACAATCAATAGATAAGCTGAATCAACAGCTAGATATTTGCAACATATAGTCTTCACAATGAACATCCGAACAAAAACTGAATGAATGAATTCCATAGCTTAATGGTACAACAACTTGTCGAGTAGCCACTTGGGAGAACAAAAGATAAAATAAAACAACAAGGTATAGACGGAACAAATGCATAATAGAGGTTTCGTCCCACATGTTCGTGCTGAATGCCCCATGGCATGTGTTACAAAGGGTCTTGCAATCCTCGGATCAGCATAGCCAAGGATCCTCTAAAATGCAACTCCCAATTGGAACAGCGCCCATGAAACCTCTTCACTAGATATTGAACCCCGAACCTCATACCATGCACCCATTGGAAGATTACCTACGAGCTACTTGAAACCCACCTATTAATTCCCGAAGCTTTCCGGTTATGCAATCTGGTGTTGGGGATACAGGGGAAGCACCGCGCACTCAACTCTAAACCTACATCCAGCTGTATCCATCCGTCAACACATAACCAGTCATCTTCGGAAATTGTTTACCTCGGACCTTCGAAACGCATCCGCTATACTAGCTGTGGCAATACTCCCGAACTATCTCCCAAGTACTGGGTGACGTCGGGGTTATCTCACCACCAGACATGCATAGAAGTGTTTTCGATATCGGCCGCCTCTGGTATTCTAGAACCGCTACGATACATTTGTGACGACAACACCTTGATGGCTTATCGCCCCTCGTTGGTTACCCCAAGTGGAAGGTTGAGATGTAGCGTAGCGGCAAATTTCCCTTGGCAAAGGTACCAAGGATCGAATCCCGTGAGACTCCGAGGGTCGACAAGTAGGTGTCAACGGCGCCAGAAACTTAGCGGTTGACGGGACCTGCACACAGATACAGATAACTTTGCTCCCAACGAGTACAGAGAGGTTGTCAATCCCTCCGGCCTTGTTGTTTACAAAGGATCAAACACAAGAGATAATAATGATAGCTTTGACTGCAACTAGGAAATAAAAACAGGAAGTAAATAGAAGGTGTGATCAGCGGTGGTAATATGGACCGGGGTCCCATGATGTTCACTAGTGATGTCTCTCTCCCAAAAGACGATAAAACAGCAAAGCGAGGTAAACAAATTACAGCTGGGCAATTGACAGGATTATGTGCGCAAACCAATGCTAACTATGCTGCAAAGAAAGGTAGAGGCTCAAAAGCATGGGCGGTACGCCAAGGCAAGTAGACCGAAATCCATCTGCATCTACTACTAATCATCCACCTTGAGATATCTATCCAGAACATCTCGCTGGTATTAAGTTGTGAATCCCACCCAAAGTGTAAACTCAAAGCAACAGACAACTGCATTAAAAGAACTTTGCGTAAAGTAAACAATCCTTGCACCCGCAAGTACAAGCACCGTTGTTTTCTCCCTTGTGGCAACAACACATCCCCTAGACTCATGTTTCTGTCACTCAAGCTAGTCATCAGGGGGCATGAACCCACAATCAAGCATAGCACTCCCTCTTGGAGTTACTACCTACTACTCGGCCAAAGCAATAAGCAGCAACGGAGAACATGCAATAATTACTCAAGAACAAAGATATAAAAGAAGTGAATCAAATATATTACTCAAACACAATCTGAACATAGTCTCATAATCCATCGGATCCTAGCAAACTCAGCAAAGCAACAGCAGAAAGATTACATATGTGCCTCGATCATGTAGGGCAGCTCACGAGGTCTAAACCATGAAGAGAAAAGAGGGGAGGAGAACATCACATACCTACTGATCATGGACCCATGGTCCAAGGTGGACTACTCACGACTCATCCGGGAAGCGTCCATGGTGGTGGAGAAGCTCCCGGTGGTGGTTCTCCCCTCCGGCAGGGTGCCGGGAAGAGTTCTCTTGATGCTCCCGATCTTGGAAGCGCTGCGGCGGCGGAACAGAGGCAAGATCGCGAAAAAGGGTTCTGTCCTCGAGGGTTTCGGGACGAGAGGGATATATATGTGAAGGGGGGCAGCCAGAGGCGGAGCAGGGGCCCCAGGCGCCCCCTGGCGCGGCCAGGGGTGGGGCCGCGCCAGGTGGCCGCCTGGTCCTCCCCTGGCTCCCCTCTGGCCCATCTTTTTTTCTTCGCGAAGCTTCCTGTACGCTGATTTTTCCTATATTTTTCCTGGAATTTTTGGAGCACTTTTAATATGGGGGAAACCTGAAATAGAAAAACAGAAGAAAACATGAACTGGCACTGTGGTGCACTGAGTTAATAGGTTAGTCCAAATATGATCAAAAGTGCATGGAAGTGCATCAATATCATAGCAATATCACACAAAAGAAGCATGGAGCAAGCAGAAATTATAGATACGTTTTGGATGTATCAACATCCCCAAGCTTAATTCCTGCTCGTCCTCGAGTAGGTAAATGATAACAAGCATCATTTCTGTTTGTGACATGCTATCAACCATATAAGAACTTTTTAAGTAAAGCAATCAAGGCATGTAATTCAATTCAAGTCATAACAGGCAAGAGTCTATATTAGCATTGTAACAAGCAACATAAGAACATAAAGGTGCAAGAGCTCTCGCTGTCCGTGACTCGAATGTCTCCAAACGGTGTTTGCGTGCAAGAAAGGGGATAAGGATATACGAGAGAGTAAAACATAGTTTTTGTATTGTTGGGAACTTAATCTACTAAAGTTTCACACTTGGTCTTCTTTGGAATCTTATCTTGACTCATCCCCAGACCACTAGCCAGGTACAAGTCAAAATGATCCACTCCCTTTCGATATTTTGAGCACTCATGCAATGGATGAGCGTAAGCAAGAAAGTTGACACTTAGGATGGCAAAGAGAGAAAAATGATGAAGGGGGGAGACAAAAAAGGTGTGAAAGGCTCACATCAATGAGGACAATCATAGGCGAGAGAAAGCCAAATGATAGATATGATGCGAGGAGTAGGGATTGCCATGCAACGGATGCACATATGAGCTACGGTAAGCTCTCCAATGGAACTAGTGGGGGTGCATCCAACTTGCTCGCTCAAGAAGACCTAGAGCTCTTTTGAGGAGGCTCATCATTGGAATATACAAGCCAAGTTCTATAGTGTGAAGGTCCCCACATAGCTATATGCATGAATGATAATCTCTATGGAGTACAAGGTATAAGATGGAGTACGAGTGCGGATCTCTCAAAAGGAATAGTAGTGTGCCCCCTTCTCTCTTTTTATTTCTTTTTCTCTTTTTTCTATATTTGTTTTTATTTTTTTGTGGCCTCAATGGCTCTTTCTATTTAACTCTCATTTGTCTTCTTTGGGATCTTTTGATTTTGTCCTCTTTGGGATCTTTTCCTCACTTTAGGGGCAACACTCTATGTATTACAAGAAGTATAGAAGAACTTTCACACTTTACAAAAATACTCAACATAAATAAAATGAAACTATCATGATGTATGCAAATGTATGCCTCTGCCGGTGTAGCAGGATATGCAATGATACTAGCGTGTCATGTAGCAATGATTAGGGCAAGGCCCAACTAGCATGCGGCTCATCAATCAAGCAAAAAGCATGTATGACATGAAGATCAAGTCATGAGAAGATGGATGTTGCATGGCAATGTATCTCGGAAAGGCAATGGAAATGCCTTGATAGGTAGGTATGGTGGCTGTTTTGAGGAAGAATATAATGAGGCTGATGATGACAGAGCGTATCGTGCCAAGGATTTGGATGCACCGGCGAAGTATGCGCCAACTCTCGAGGTGAGAAAGGGCAATGCACGGTACCGAAGAGGCTAGAAAAATATGGCTAGGTGGAAGTGTCAACTTTCGAATACTCACATTAGTCCGAAGAACTCATGCACTTATTATCTGGTAACTCTCAATCTAATTAGGAGATTCACAAAGAGACAAGTACCCCGTGGAGGAGTGTATGGGGGTTTGGTTATCCTTGCGCATCCTCGACTCATGGTACGTGAGTGTACTCTAATATTCGATCCCTCCAAAGATTAGTGATCCATCTAGTAGCTAAAGTTCTCAACTATTTTGTAGGTTTTCGAAAATAAACACGGATTGCCCAAAATACGACATCTATCACTAATAGGCTAAAGCTCTTGACACCAAAAGTTCAGACATTACTCATGGCAATACCTCAAAACTATTGCAAGTTACTACTAAAATTAAATAGCAACCTCAATTACCTACTTTAAGTTAAGACACACAACTCAGTGCAACAGGCAAACTCTCTTAACAAGATAAACAAGAAAACTCAAGAGAGTTCAGCAACCAACTAAACAAAAGCTCTTTAAAAAGAAAAGCATGAAAACTAAGAGCTAAACATGACAGCAGCTGTGGAAAGACAAAGAACACACACAACAAAGATAAGCATGAAAATCCTATGTTGTGGTCTAGGTTGAAGTGGAGCGTGTTTCTCTCCCACACAAAGAAAGTTGGGTTCTAACTTGTTATGAACAGCAAGCAAAGCTAAAGAAAACTAAAAAAATAAACTAAGAGCAAGACGCTCCAAGCATAGCACATAACGCATGAAGTGATAAAATTATAGTGGAACGAAAGACGAACGATAATTGTTGATGGAGATGGGGATGCATGGGGGCATCCCCAAGCTTAGACGCTTGAGTCTTCTTGAATATTTCTTGGGGGTGCACGGGGGCATCCCCAAGCTTGAGCGTTTGACCCTCCTGAATCTTCTTTTATCATCTTCCCTCGCACACTTGAAAACTCCCTTCATACATAACTCATCACAATCTGATTAGCGAGGTTAGTACCCACAATAAAATAATTTTTTCCCTATTGGAAATATAGATAATCTTGAAGAGCTACTGTTTCTCAAGATTGCCAAAAGATTTTTTTCAAAGAAAAAGCAAGCTCAAGGTTTGCAAACCGAAGAAAAGGCAAAACAGGACAGAATCTGTGAAAAACAGACCAGCAGGTAGTAAATAATTGTTTCGGGGCACTTATGCAACTCAAATCAAAAAACTCAGAACAGATGCTCGAAAGACAATTGTATAGAGCACGCTGTCAAAAAAAATCAGATCAAAAAGATGATCTGGTGATTTTATACTAATTTTTCTGTCCAAGGACACAATCTGTTTTCTGGACTGCACGCCACAACTTTTGAACTTTCTTGCAATCGGAGGCTAAACTTGGCACAAAGCTGAAAAGAAAAGATACAATGATGATGCTACTATAGTAACAAACATCAAGACACAACAAAAGCAAAATAAAACCTAATTCGTTGTGGGCTGCCTCCCAAAAGCGCTTTCTTTTATGACTTTTAGCTAGGCATGATGCAAAAAGAGAAGATCAAGTTTTATCAAGAGTAAGAGAATAGCTAGCCCGTGTAACGGACTCAAAAGGCAACTTAATATTCTTTCTAGGGAAGTGTTCCATCCCTTTCTTGAGAGGTAATTGGAATTTTATATTCCCCTCTTTCATGTCAATGATAGCACCAACGGTGCGAAGAAAAGGACGTCCCAAAATAATTGGACATGAAGGTTCACATTCAATATCCATAATAGTAAAATCAACGGGAACATAATTGTCATTGACAATGATAAGAACATCGTCGATCTTCCCCAAAGGTTTCTTTACGAAAGAATCAACAAGACGAACACCAAAAGAACAAGGATCAAAAGGTTTCAATTCAAACATATCATACATTCTTTTGGGCATAACGGAGGTACTAGCTCCAACATCACATAAAGCATAGCAAGAGAAGTTATTCAACTTAATTTTAATCATAGGATCCCAACTATCTTCCAGCTTTCTAGGTATGGAGGCTTCTACCCTAAGCTTCTCCTCCCTAGCTTTGATGAGAGCATTAGTGATATGCTCCGTGAAGGCAAGATTAAGTGTGCTAGTGTGGGGATCTCTAGACATCTTGTGAAGAAAACCAATAACTTCAGAAAGGGTGCAATTATCAAAATCAAGGTCACTACTATCAAGTAAAGTGGTAGTGGTGTCCTTTAGGCTCACTTGTTTGGTAGCTTCTATGGTTATAGGAGTTTCTTCTTCTACGGTTGAGGTCATAGCATCACCATTAATAGGTCCAATGGGACTAGGAGTGCATTGGGTGCTAAGAGTTTTGATATCCTCGACAACTTGGATAGTAGCAACAGTGTGGTGGGTAGGAAGGCTCTTAATTATATCTTCTTCCTCCTTTTCTCTAGCCCATCTCTCTTTAAGTTTAGCCATCATCCTAATGTTTTCATTAATTTGCACTTGAATAGCATTCATAGGAGTGGTCTTCCTCTCCTCAATAGGAGAAGTTCTAATTTTTAAGCAACTCTACCTCATGGGCTAAATTGTCTATCTTCGAAGAGAGATTATCTAGTTTGTCTAGTTTTTCTTCTACACTCTTATTGAAGGCCTTTTGGGTAGTGATGAAGTCTTTAAGTATAATCTCTAGTTCAGAAGTGGAGTTCTTGGTGCTAGGATAAGTATTGTTGTTCCCATAGGAATTAGAGGGGAACGGTCTAGGGTTGCTACCAAAATTACTCCTATAAGCATTGTTATTGAAATTGTTTCTAGAGATAAAGTTCACATCTACTTGATCTTGAGCAATCAAAGAATTTAAAGGAACATCATGAGGATCAATAGAATATTGCTTGGAAAGTAGAGACATGATCAAGTCAACCTTTTCATTTAGGGAGGAAATCTCCTCGACAGAGTTTACCTTCCTACCTGTTGGAGCGCGTTCGGTGTGCCATTGGGAATAATTGGTCATCATCTCGTCGAGAAGTTTCGTGGCAGCACCAAGTGTAGTTGACATAAAGGTTCCTCCCGCGGCCGAATCTAACAAGTTCCGCGAGGTAAAGTTCAATCCTGCATAAAAAGTTTGGATAACCATCCAAGTAGTCAAACCATGAGTAGGGCAGTTCTTGACAAGAGATTTCATGCGTTCCCAAGCTTGGGCAACGTGTTCATTATCCAATTGTTTAAAATTCATTATGTTACTCCTTAATTGGATAATTTTAGCAGGGGGATAGTACTTCCCAATAAAGGCATCCTTGCACTTGTCCCAAGAATCTATACTATTCCTAGGCAAGGATTGAAACCAGATTTTAGCTCCTCCTCTCAAGGAGAAAGGAAAAAGCTTAAGCTTAACAATATCACCATCTACTTCTTTGTACTTTTGCATATCACAGAGCTCAACAAAATTATTTAAGTGCAAAGCAGCATCATCTCCAGCACCGGAGAATTGATCTTTCATAACTAGGCTCAGCAAAGCAGGTTTAATCTCATAAGAAGGTGCTGAAGTGGCAGGTGTAGCAATAGGCGTGCAGATAAAGTCACTATTGTTATGACTAGTGAAGTCACACAACTTGGTGTTCTCGGTGGAACCCATAGCAGCAGCAAGCAAGATAATTATTTTTGTGATTTTTGGTAAGGGACACTAAAGCAAAAACTGAAAGGTAAACTAACAAGACTAAAAAGCAAAGATAAAAGATAGCGTGCAACTAACCTATCTTGAAGGGTGGAGTCCCAGGCAACGGCGCCAGAAACTTGCTTGATGGCTTCTCGCCCCTCGTTGGTTACCCCAAGTGGAAGGTTGAGATGTAGCGTAGCGGCAAATTTCCCTTGGCACAGGTACCAAGGATCGAATCCCGTGAGACTCCGAGGGTCGACAAGTAGGTGTCAACGGCGCCAGAAACTTAGCGGTTGACGGGACCTGCACACAGATAGAGATAACTTTGCTCCCAACGAGTACAGAGAGGTTGTCAATCCCTCCGGCCTTGTTGTTTACAAAGGATCAAACACAAGAGATAATAATGATAGCTATGACTGCAACTAGGAAATAAAAACAGGAAGTAAATAGAAGGTGTGATCAGCGGTGGTAATATGGACCGGGGTCCCATGATGTTCACTAGTGATGTCTCTCTCCCAAAAGACGATAAAACAGCAAAGCGAGGTAAACAAATTACAGCTGGGCAATTGACAGGATTATGTGCGCAAACCAATGCTAACTATGCTGCAAAGAAAGGTAGAGGCTCAAAAGCATGGGCGGTACGCCAAGGCAAGTAGACCGAAATCCATCTGCATCTACTATTAATCATCCACCTTGAGATATCTATCCAGAACATCTCGCTGGTATTAAGTTGTGAATCCCACCCAAAGTGTAAACTCAAAGCAACAGACAACTGCATTAAAAGAACTTTGCGTAAAGTAAACAATCCTTGCACCCGCAAGTACAAGCACCGTTGTTTTCTCCCTTGTGGCAATAGCACATCCCCTAGACTCATGTTTCTGTCACTCAAGCTAGTCATCAGGGGGCATGAACCCACAATAAAGCATAACGCTCCCTCTTGGAGTTACTACCTACTACTCGGCCAAAGCAATAAACAGCAACGGAGAACATGCAAGAATTACTCAAGAACAAAGATATAAAACAGGTGAATCAAATATATTACTCAAACACAATCTGAACATAGTCTCATAATCCATCAGATCCCAGCAAACTCAGCAAAGCAACAGCAGAAAGATTACATATGTGCCTCGATCATGTAGGGCAGCTCACGAGGTCTAAACCATGAAGAGCAAAGAGGGGAGGAGAACATCACATAGCTACTGATCATGGACCCATGGTCCAAGGTGGACTACTCACGACTCATCCGAGAAGCATCCATGGTGGTGGAGAAGCTCCCGGTGGTGGTTCTCCCCTCCGGCAGGGTGCCGGGAAGAGTTCTCCTGATGCTCCCGATCATGGAAGCGCTGCGGCGATGGAATAGAGGCGAGATCGTAAAAAAGGGTTCTGTCCTCGAGGGTTTCGGGACGAGAGGGATATATATGCGAAGGGGGGCAGCCAGAGGCGGAGCAGGGGCCCCAGGCGCCCCCGTGGCGCGGCCAGGGGTGGGGCCGCGCCAGGTGGCCGCCTGGGGCCCCTGCTCCGCCTCTGGCTGCCCCCCTTCGCATAGGGTTTCGGGACGAG
>LR738709.1:109613156-109695899 GCA_902687465.1 Secale cereale
TCCTCGAGGGTTTCGGGACGAGAGGGATATATATGCGAAGGGGGGCAGCCAGAGGCGGAGCAGGGGCCCCAGGCGCCCCCCTGGCGCGGCCAGGGGTGGGGCCGCGCTAGGTGGCCGCCTGGGCCTCCCCTGGCTCCCCTCTGGCCCATCTTTGGTTCTTCGCGAAGCTTCCTGTACGCTGATTTTTCCTATATTTTTCCTGGAATTTTTGGAGCACTTTTAATATGGGGGAAACCTGAAATAGAAAAACAGCAGAAAACAGGAACTGGCACTGTGGTGCACTGAGTTAATAGGTTAGTCCAAATATGATCAAAAGTGCATGGAAGTGCATCAATATCATAGCAATATCACACAAAAGAAGCATGGAGCAAGCAGAAATTATAGATACGTTTTGGACGTATCACACCTCGGAGCTCAACTCCCCGGGACACTACCACAACCCCTAAATGACAGGAGGCATCGAGAACAATGTTCTCATCACAAAGATATCGAAACAATCCAAACAATACCCGCGTGATCCTAAAAAAAATTGGTGAAATTTTGAGAGTAGGAAGATAGTACAACGTTAGGAGTCCTCATCAGAGCGATGAAGGGGATGAGGACCAAATCCTACTCTCCGATATATATAGGACTCAAAACATTTTGTGTGTGTGCCTAGACTCAACCGTCATCTATTTGATCAATCAGGGGCTCCTAGGTCGGAGAAGGCTCTGATACCAACTTGTAATGCCCGGGATGCGACTATGTCTCCTATGTGTCGAGGCATGACTTAAAGACATAAGCGCATTCTAGAATGATCTCAAGTATGGTATATTTGCACGTCTCATATAAAAGTCACGGATGAAATTGCAAAAGATAGTTGGCTTACACTCGCCACGTCACACAATGAATACAATAACATACAATCATCCGAAAACACAGGGTCCAACTACGGACGAAATCCAAAAGAGAAAGATACCATAAACACAAGGCCTGATCGCCCTAGTAGGAACCACTACTGAACGTCGGGATACGAAACATAGTAACGACCACGCTCTTCATCGAACTCCCACTGAAGTTCTGATCCATCTCTTGCATCGTTCTCAGCGGTACCTGCATCTGGTGTGTGTTGTAAACTGTGAGCCACAAGGACTTAGCAATCCCGTTCCCGGGTATCAAAACTAACAAAGCCTTTAGGTGTGGAAAGGCTATAAAGTGTTTGCAGCAAGCACTAAGCAACTAGCTTACGAGTTCAGAGCGAGAAGAGAATATGTGTCAAGGGTCGCCAAGTTGATCAAGAAGTGATCCTAGCTACTCACGGTCAAACATAACCCCACCGTGTTCACTTCCCGAAGCCCTTCGGAAAGAGACCATCACGGTTACTCTCACAGGTAGTGTATTCTTAAGGATATGGTGTCAAGTTATCTACAACCGGATATTAACAAATTCCCATCTGCCACATAACCGTGGGCATGGCTTTCGAAAGTTCAAAACCCTACAGGAGTGTCCCAACTTAGCCCATCACAAGCTCATGATCCGCGGAGTCGCAACTCCAAAGTGGGAGGACCCGAGTATTCTCGAAATCCTGTGCTCAAGATATTTCGACAAAGGTAAAACTAATCCAACAAGACCTCCCGGCGTGCCGACACCCTAATAGTAGCCGCGCGTATCTCGTCTCAGGCCACGACCGGATGGGTCAAGCTACAGGTATATACCAGACCTCGGGTTTCCCCAAGGTGGCCCCGCAGGTTGCCCAGTTTGGACCAACACTCATGAGGAGCACTGGCCCAGGTTGTAAAATTAAGTCCTCGGGGTCCGGAAAGTCCCTATGCAAGTTATTTAGTTATGGCAAATGAACGAAAGTTGGGCCTTGCTAGAAAAGCTTTAAGCAGTGCGAATTATCAAGGGGGGCTCATAAACCCCAACTGTGTTAGGAACGCAAAATCAAGGAACATAACACCGGTTTATCGGGTCCTAAGGTGGCATGAGTGGAAGAAACACCAAGCAGAATGCCAAGCCTTCCACCCATTGCCAAAATATATATGTGCATTGATTAACATAGATATATATATTGTGTTATCCCAATAAACAAGTTCATCAAGGAGCAATCTTCAAACTTCACCTGCAACTAACAACGCTATAAGAGGGGCTGAGCAAAAGCGTGCTTAGCCAATCAACGGTTTGCTAGGAAGGCGGTTAGAGTGTTTCATGGCAACAATAGGAGGCTGACAAATAGGAATAGGCATCGAGGCATAGCTAAAGAGCGAGACAACTAGCATAGGCAAAGATAGAGGTGATATCGAGGAACGGTCATCTTCCCTGGTAATTCGTCGGTGGGAAGGTAAGACGACTCCTCAAACTCAGTCTCGACAAGATGCTCGAACTCGGTATCGGCTCCGGGCTCTACCCAACACAAGAGCACAACAACGGCACAATATCAAACACGGTGCAATGCACAATCAACATGATGCAAGACATGTCATGGGATGCAAGTATGATGTCCGTATGCATGAGGATGCTCTCGAGCCTAAAGGAGAATATGATGTAAATGGCCTCATCTTGGGTAACCAAGCAAGCCACTGGATAGATGGGAAGATTTCGGTTGAAAACGATATAAAGTTCACCAGAAACGGATGCACGGTTTGCAAATGACAAGCAAAACAATATGCAATGCAAAACTGCAGTTATCAGCAACATGGCATCTTTGGAGCAAGAAATAAATATGCTACAGCTCCCAAACATGAAGACAAAAGGAATGGATGTGAAATAGACATGATTCTTAACAAGCATGAACTTAGAGCACACCCAAAACCTTGTTGGAACACAATTAAACTAGCATGGCAAGATTCAATAAGTTTACATATTTCTCAGACTTTGTGAAAATTACAAGACATGGCAGAAATTACAACAAGTAGGCATGTTTGCAAGCTTGTGCAAATCAACTCAAAACATAGCATGGCTTGTGAATATAACCAACAGCAAGAAGACATGTTTGTGAAGCTACTCATGGCAAGAACATGGTCATAGGATGCATAGAACACTAGCTATTCACATGGCAAAACTGAACTTGTTGATAACATGTTCATAGAAACATTTTATAGCAACTTGAGAGCATGAAAACAACAAGCTACATCAAGGTATCATGGCAAACAAGAGCATGGATAGCTAGAGCATAACATATACATCAAGGAACACCCACTGGACAACTCTAAACATGCACAATGATGACGGTGGCATCATGGAAACATGGCATAAAAATTAACAGATTCACACTTAGCAGGAATTTAACATCACGATGGCATGTTAACAAGCTTGTTGCAATCATCTCAACACATACCATGGCATGAAAATGAATCTATCATGTAGAGCACATTCCAAAGAGCAAAACTCATGTTGACACCTAGCTCATATGACACATGGATTAATATACACAAGCAAGACAAAACATAAACTCATAACTAGTTCAGAAACTTATAGCCACATGCACTTTTGCAACAGTGTTAAACATGGCATAATGCATCCTATCATGCAAGAAAAAACGTCCATCTTGAAGAGTATCATAAGACGAACATCTGGGCATATCATTCACTCCATTCGGACCAACATGCACAAAGTTACTGGCTCGCGAACATGCCAACAAATTTACACAGACAACAAGTGTTGAAACAGTTACATCACGAAGCACTCTTGCCATGAAGATTAAGGCATCTAGATGATCCCTATCATGCATGAAACTGATGCTAACATGTAGAGCACGACGAGACGAACATTTTGATATATCATATGCGCAAAACGGAGCTACGGGCAGAGAGATACGACATGAAGAAGGAGGCAACATATTGTAAAGATCTCGAGACTTAGAAGAATTATGCCCTCAAGAAAAATTCAACGGGCTCGCGGTTCGGGCCGGAAGAAGCGGATCGGATCCGTATGAAGCGGGTCAGCGGCGAGGCTGACAGGACTCTCGCGAGACCTCACGGCGGCGGGGAGACCGGATATGGCCGGATCCGGGGCCGGCGGGGCAAGATCCGGCCGGATCCGGGAGGTGGCCGAGCTTTGGCGAAGGCGGCGGCCGGCAGCGGCGCGGTCAGGCGAGGTCGGTGGCGAAGCGGTGGCGAGGAGGAGATGGCGTGCGGCGGCGGCCGGTGACGCGCGCGACGGCGGCGGTCGCCGGAGCTCGCGTGGACGCGGGAGCCGCGCGGGGGCGGGTGACGCGCCCAGGAGGTGGCACGCTCGGGCCGGCGGGCCGGCGTTGGGCCGCGGCGGGCCCTGGCGGCAGGGAGGAGGCTGGACGAGTGGCGGCGTGCCACATGGAGGCGGTGGAGGAGGCTGGACAAGTCCGGCGACGGCGGACGTGTCCGGCGCGGAGGGAGAGGTTTGATCTACGGTTTCGCCCGAAATCCGAGGAGGAGGTGCCTTTTTACAGATTCTGGGAGCTAGGAGTGTCCAAATGGGGTGCGGTTTTCGCCCACACGATCACGATTCGACAACCGAGAGGGTGGTGGTGGTTGAGCTGGGTTAATGGGCTGTTGTGGAGGGGTGTTGGGCCAAAAGAAAGAGGAGCTTGTAGCCCACGAGGTTAACCGTTGGAGTATCAAACGACCTCCAAACGCGACGAAACTTGACAGGCGGTCTCCACGTACTAAAACAACAACGTAAGACAAGTATCACCTTATTCCGCGAACATTCTACGGCCACATACGAAAGAAGGACTCGGGGGGGCCACGGGCACGTGTGTGAGTGTCGGAACTCGATACGGACAACGGGAAGAGACGAGCATGACCGGGTGCAAGTGACAACACGAATGCAATCCAGTACACATGATGACATGACATGGATGATATGCACACTCGCACACGGAAAAACGAAGAAACCCGAAATGAAGAAAGAGCCCAGAATGGAATTGATGAAGTCAACGTAGATTATATTGCCATAAATGGAATTGTTACATCCGGGGTGTTACATTAGTGTCCGGCCTAGGACTCAATGACATGCGGACCTTAAATGCGGTTGGCCCACATGTCATTCTCATGGTGGTGGTATGGTTCGCGACTCACTCGTTCGAGATGAACCGGCCGGTGGTGGCGTGGTCGTGGCGAGGGAGCCACAGCTGGGCGTCGGGGTGTTACGAGGCATAGATGGCACACCGGCGGGTACTACATGTAGTATGGAAGTACTCCAACTGAGGATTGATGCCCGGGACGAAATGTGTCACAGCCGCTGGATGAAAATTCGATGGTGCGGGACATGTGGTTTCATGGGTTCGTGCGGTGTCGTGGGAATCGCGTGTGGCAATGGTAGAAACTTGATGCTCGCCGCATTTAAGGTGGCCCACATGTCATGCACACAAAGGCAGAGGGGCGATGCGGCAGAGAGGGGTGAGGCGCACGTTGATACGTCCAAAACGTATTTATAATTTCTGCTTGCTCCATGCCACTTTTGGGTGATATTGCTATGATATTTATACACTTCCATACACTTTTGATCATATTTGGACTAACTTACTAATCCAGTGCACCCCAGTGCCAGTTTCTGTTTTCGGCTGTTTTTGTATTTCAGGTTTTCACGTTTCGAGAACTGCCCAGAAAAATCCAAAAAAAATATAAAAAAAATCAGCGTATCGGAAACGACACTGCTTCCGAAGGGGAGCCTGGGGGGGCCATAGGGGCCCCAGGTGCCTTGTGGGCGCCCCCCCCCCTGGGCCGCGCCGAGGGGGCGCCTCGGCACCCCGAGAGCCCCCCGGTGCCCTACTTTGGCAGATATTTAAAGGGTCCCCCGTAACCCTTGAAACAGGACTTCTTTTCGCGATCCCATCTCTGTTCCGCCGCCGCCGCCGCTTCCAAGATCGGGAGCACCAGGATAACTCTTCCCGGCACCCTGCCGGAGGGGAGGATCACCACCGGGAGCTTCTCCACCACCATGGACGCCTCCCGGATGACTCATGAGTAGTATCCCTTGGACCATGAGTCCATGACCAGTAGCTATGTGATGTTCTCCTCCCGTTCTTGTGCTTCACTAATTAGTCCTCGTGAGCTGCCCTACATGATCGAGGCACCTATGTAATCCTTGTGTTGTTGCTATGTTGAGTTTGCTGGGATCCGATGGATTATGAGATTATGTTCAGATTGATCTTGAGTAATATATTTGATTCACCTCTTTTATATTTTAGTTCATAAGTAATTCTTGCATGTTCTCCGTTGTTATTTATTGCTTTGGCCAAGTAGTAAGTAGTAACTCCAAGAGGGAACGTTATGCTCGATTGTGGGTTCATGCCCCTCGATGACTAGCTTGAGTGACAGAAACATGAGTCTAGGGGATGTGCTGTTGCCACAAGGGGGAAAACAACGGTGCTTGTGTCCGCGGGTGCAAGGATTGTTTACTTTACGCAAAGTTCTTTTAATGCAGTTGTCTGTTGCATTGAGTTTACACTATGGGTGGGACTCGCAACTTAATACCAGCGAGATGTTCTGGATAGATATCTCAAGGTGGATGATTAGTAGTAGATGCAGATGGATTTCGGTCTACTTACTTTGGCGTACCGCCCATGCTTTGAACCTCAACCTTTCTTGCAATGTAGTCAGCATTGGTTTGCATTCGTGGTCCTGTCAATTGCCCAGCTGTAATTTGTTACCTCGCATAGCTGTTTTATCGTCTTTTGGGAGAGAGACATCACTAGTGAACATCATGTGACTCCGGTCCATATTACTATCATTGATCACATACACTATTTTACTTTCCGCTATTTTATTTACTATTGCAAATTACTATCTATCACTACTATCATATTGCTTTTAACCCTTTGTGAACTACAAGGCCGGAGAGATTGACAACCTCTCTGTACTCGTTGGGAGCAAAGTTATTTGTATCTGTGTGCAGGTCCACGTTGGTTGCTACTAATCTGGCGCTGTAGCAATTGACACCTACCTGTTGAACCTAGGAGTCTCTGGGGATTCGATCCTTGGCATCTTTGCTAGGGGAAAACACTTCTACTTACTGCATCTTACACCTTCCACTTGGGGTAATCCAACAAGGGGTTCGAGGCCCATCACACGTCGGGGGACGTGGTGTCGTGGGTTGGAGCGGCGTCGTGGGAATCGCGAGTGACAGTGGATGAAACATGATGGTCGCCATAGTTGAACTTCCATGGACAAGCAGTCATGTCTACGGACACATGCATTGCATACCGATCGCTGGAAGGAGTAGTAGAGAAAGCTAGGCGGATAAATAGTTCCTTATAGTCAAGCGGACCCACGCTACTACTTGTCGGGGACTCCACTCTTCAGGATAGGGGAGTTGCATGCTATCTTTTACCTTTGCTTTTTAGTCTTGTTAGTTTACCTTTCATATTTGCTTTAGTTCCTTTTATCGAAAATCACAAAAATAGTTATCTTGCTTGCTTGCTACTATGGGTTCCACCGAGAACACCAAGTTGTGTGACTTCACTAGTCACAACAACGATGACTTTATCAGCACACCTATCACTACACCTGCCACTTCAGCACCTTCATATGAAATTAAACCTGCTTTACTTAACTTGGTCATGAGAGAACAATTCTCCGGTGCTGGAGAGGATGCTGCTTTACACTTGAACAACTTTGTAGAACTTTGTGATATGCAAAAGTACCAAGAAATAGATGGTAATATTGTTAAGCTTAAGCTTTTTCCTTTCTCTTTGAGAGGAGGAGCTAAAATTTGGTTTCAGTCTTTGCCTAGAAATAGCATAGATTCATGGGACAAGTGCAAAGATGCTTTTATCGGAAAATACTATCCACCTGCTAAAATTATCCAACTTAGAAGTAACATCATGAATTTTAAACAATTGGATAATGAACACGTTGCCCAAGCTTGGGAACGTATGAAGTCTCTTATCAAAAACTGCCCTACTCACGGTTTGACTACTTGGATGGTTATCCAAACTTTTTATGCAGGCTTGAACTTTACCTCTCAGAACTTGTTAGACTCGGCCGCGGGAGGAACTTTTATGTCAACTACACTTGGTGCTGCCACAAAGCTTCTCGATGAGATGATGACCAACTATTCCCAATGGCACACCGAACGCGCTCCAACAGGTAGGAAGGTAAACTCTGTCGAGGAGATTTCCTCCCTTAATGAAAAAGTTGACTTGATCATGTCTCTACTTTCGAAGCAATCTAATGTTGATCCTCATGATGTCCCTTTAAATTCTTTGATTGCTCAAGAACAAGTAGATGTTAACTTTGTCTCTAGAAATAATTTCAACAACAATGCTTATAGGAGTAACTTTGGTAACAATTCTAGACCGTTCCCCTCTAACTCTTATGGGAACAACAATGCTTATCCTAGTACCAAGAACTTCAATACTGAACTAGAGACCATGCTTAGAGATTTCATCACTACCCAAAAAGCCTTTAATAAGAATGTAGAAGAAAAACTACATAAACTAGATGATCTTTCTTTCAAGGTAGACCACTTAGCCAATGAGTTAAAATTGCTAAAAATTGAAACTTATTCTCTTAAGGAGAAGGAAGTCATCCCTATTAATGCTACTCAAGTACAAATCAATGAAAATATTAGGATGATGGCTAAGCTTAAAGAAAGATGGGCTAGAGAAAGGGAGGAAGAGGAAAGAATTAAGAGCCTTCCTACCCACCACACTGTTGCTACTATCCAAGTTATTGAGAATGTTCACACTCTTAGCACCCAATGTACTCCTGGTCCCAATGGACCTATTAATGGTGATGCTATGTCAACTACCAAACAGGTGAGCCTTAAGGACACCACTACTACCTTACTTGATGCTCGTGACCTTGATTTTGATAATTGCACTCTTACCGAAGTTATTGATTTCCTTCATAAGATGTCTAGAGACCCCAACACTAGCACGCTTAATCTTGCCTTCACAGAGCATATCACTAATGCTCTCATCAAAGCTAGGGAGGAGAAACTTAGAGTAGAAGCCTCCATACCTAGAAAGCTAGAGGATGGTTGGGATCCTATGATAAAAATTTATTTGAATGACTTCTCTTGTTATGCATTATGTGATGTTGGTGCTAGTACCTCTGTTATGCCCAAAAGGATATATGATATGCTTAAATTGAAACCTTATGATTCTTGTTCTTTTGGTGTTCGTCTCGTTGATTCTTCCATAAAGAAACCTTTGGGGAGGATCGACGATGTTCTTATTGTTGTCAATGATAATTATGTGCCCGTTGATTTCACTATTATGGATATTGAATGTGATCCTTCATGTCCAATTATTTTGGGACGTCCCTTTTTGCGCACCGTTGGTGCTGTCATTGACATGAAAGAGGGTAATATTAAATTTCAGTTTCCTCTCAAGAAAGGGATGGAACACTTCCCTCGTAAGAAGGTCAAGTTACCTTTTGAGTCCGTTGTACGGGCTAGTTATTCTTTTACTTTTGATAAAACTTGATCTATGCATTATGCCTAGCTTAAAGGCATAAAAGAAAGCGCTTTTGGGAGGCAGCCCACATGAATAAAATTTTTGCTTTTGTTGTGTCTTGATGTTGTTTACTGCTGTAGCATCATCATTGTATCTTTACTTTTCATATTTGTGCCAAGTATAGCCTCTGATTGCTAGAAAGTTCAAAAGTTGTGAGGTGCTGTCCAGGAAACAGATTCTGTCCTTGGATAGAAAAATTCGTATAAAATCACCAGATCATCTTTTTGGTCTGAATTTTTTCGACAGCGTTCTCTATATAATTGTCTTTCGTGCGTCAGTTCTGAGTTTTTTGATTTGAGTTGCAGAAGTATCCCGAACAGGTCAATTACTGCCTGCTGTTCTGTTTTTCACAGATTCTGTCATGTTTTGCCTTACCTTCACTTTGCAAATTAAGAACTTGCTTTTTCTTTGCAAAAACCTTTTGGCAATCTTGAGAAACAGTAGAACTTCAAGAATATCCTTATTTCCAGCAAGGTATAATTATTTTATTAAGGGTACTAACCTCGCTAATCAGATTATGATGAGTTGTGTATGAAGGGAGTTTTCAAGTGTGCGAGGGAAGATGATAAAAAGATTCAGGAGTGTCAAGCGCTCAAGCTTGGGGATGCCCCCGTGCACCCCCAAGAAATATTCAAGGAGACTTAAGCGTCTAAGCTTGGGGATGCCCCCCGTGCATCCCCTTCCCCGTCAACATTATCAGTTCGTCTTTCGTTCCGCTATATTTTTATCACTTCATGTGTTATGTGCTATGCTTGGAGCGTCTTGCTTTTAGTTTTCTTTTTAGTTTTTTATAACGAGTCGAAACCCAGCATTCCTTTATGTGGGAGAGAAACACGCTCCACCTCTACCTAGAACATTACATAGAATTTTCATGTCTATCTATGATGTGTGTGTTCTTTATCTTTTAATAGCTACTATCGTGCTCTGCTCTTAGTATTCATGCTTATCTTTTCAAGAGCTTTTATTTAGTTGGTTGCTTGAACTCTTTTTAATTATCATGATCACCTTATTAAGAGAGTTTGCTTCCGTTGCATTGGTTAATGTGTCTATGATAAAGATGCTACTTTCATGATGGTGCTTAGTAGTTCAGGTTTTCTTATGGTTAATCTCAGATAGTTGGGGGGTTCCCAATGTGTCATTAGAATACCAACTTGGTTTGTTTGCCTATGATGTGGTATGGTTTAGTAATATCTTCCTTTGAGAGTTTATTTTGATTGACTTGGCGTATGCTCACGCATATTCAAGACTGTAAAGAAAGTTTGTCAAGCCTTGATGATCTTTTGTTTCTGAGTAGCGATATAACTACCATGCCTGATTCAATATTGCTTTGTCGCTCTGCATGATTATGACCGTCATTGCCTCTTAGTTGGTCGCTCCCAGTCTTTTGCTAAACTACACCTGCACTAAGCAAATTAATCATGCAATACATAGCTCATGGGAAAGTAGCCTAAAAACTATTGTGGTAAAGAATATGTTGCTTATGTATCTTATTTCTTATGAGTTGCTTGCTGAGTGGTAACCATGTTTCTGGGGACGCCATCAACTGTCACACTTTTGTTGAATATCATGTGAGTTGCTATGCATGTTCGTCTTGTCTGAAGTAAGGGTGATTTGCCGTGGGTTGAATTAATATGCATATTGTTAGAGAAGAACATTGGGCCACCAACCAAAGCCATGCATCATGGTGGAAGTTTTAGCTTGGACCTTAATCCTCAATCTCTTATGAGAATATGCTTATGCATTAAAGAGGAGTCCATCATCTATTTTCTATGTTGTCCCGGTATGGATGTCCTCAAGTTGATATTTATCAAAAACGAGAAATCAAATGTGATCTATCTCCTTGGACCTTTGTACAGGTGGCATAGAGGTACCCCTTTGTGACACTTGGTTAAAACATATGCAATGCAATGATAACCCATGGGAATCCGAGCTAATTAGGACAAGGAGCGAGCACTATTAGTATTCGATGCATGAGGCTTGCAACTTATAAGATGTTTTATGCATGACACATATGAAGTACTACTACCGTTGACACAATTGCTTCCATGTTTCAAAATAAAAAGCTCTAGCACTTTAAGCACCAACTACTGAGAGCATGATTGTCATTCTGAGTGTAATGTGCATTGTCCCAAAGTAGCATTGTCTTTTGCATGATTGTGATATCGTTTATTCTGAAATGATTGTATCTAGTCATCACTTAAACCTTGAAGGTGCCCTTGCATTTATGTTTTGCATCACTAAAGGGGGCAAGCTAGATATCACTTGATCATATTTGCACATCATGTTCATTGCAAATCTGTTTGATGTTTCAGTTTCATGTTGTAAAACTTTCAGTCATTTGTGATTTTCTCTTGAGACAACTTAAGTACTTTAGAATCATTGTCTCAGTAAGCATTTGTCATATGACTATGAGAAAGTCTTATATGGTTAATAGCATGTCACCACAGAAATTATTCTTGTTATCATTTACCTACTCGAGGACGAGCAGGAATTAAGCTTGGGGATGTTGATACGTCCGAAACGTATCTATAATTTCTGCTTGCTCCATGCCACTTTTGGGTGATATTGCTATGATATTTATACACTTCCATACACTTTTGATAATATTTGGACTAACTTACTAATCCAGTGCACCCCAGTGCCAGTTTCTGTTTTCGGCTATTTTTTTATTTCAGGTTTTCACGTTTCGAGAACTGCCCAGAAAAATCCAGAAAAAATATATAAAAAATCAGCGTATCGGAAACGACACTGGTTCCGAAGGGGAGCCTGGGGGGGGCCACAGGGGCCCCAGGCGCCCTGTGGGCGCCCCCCCCCCCCCCTGGGCCGCGCCGGGGGGGCGCCTCGGCACCACGAGAGCCCCCCGGTGCCCTACTTTGGCAGATATTTAAAGGGTCCCCCGTAACCCTTGAAACAGGACTTCTTTTCGCGATCCCATCTCTGTTCCGCCGCCGCCGCCACTTCCAAGATCGGGAGCACCAGGAGAACTCTTCTCGGCACCCTGCCGAAGGGGAGGATCACCACCGGGAGCTTCTCCACCACCATGGATGCCTCCAGGATGACTCGTGAGTAGTCTCCCTTGGACCATGAGTCCATGACCAGTAGCTATGTGATGTTCTCCTCCCGTTCTTGTGCTTCACTAATTAGTCCTCGTGAGCTGCCCTACATGATCGAGGCGCCTATGTAATCCTTGTGTTGTTGCTATGTTGAGTTTGCTGGGATCCGATGGATTATGAGATTATGTTCAGATTGATCATGAGTAATATATTTGATTCACCTCTTTTATATTTTAGTTCATAAGTAATTCTTGCATGTTCTCCGTTGTTATTTATTGCTTTGGCCAAGTAGTAAGTAGTAACTCCAAGAGGGAACGTTATGCTCGATTGTGGGTTCATGCCCCTCGATGACTAGCTTGAGTGACAGAAACATGAGTCTAGGGGATGTGATGTTGCCACAAGGGGGAAAATAACGGTGCTTGTGCCCGCGGGTGCAAGGATTGTTTACTTTACGCAAAGTTCTTTTAATGCAGTTGTCTGTTGCATTGAGTTTACACTATGGGTGGGACTCGCAACTTAATACCAGCGAGATGTTCTGGATAGATATCTCAAGGTGGATGATTAGTAGTAGATGCAGATGGATTTCGGTCTACTTACTTTGGCGTACCGCCCATGCTTTGAACCTCAACCTTTCTTGCAATGTAGTCAGCATTGGTTTGCGTTTGTGGTCCTGTCAATTGCCCAGCTGTAATTTGTTACCTCGCATAGCTGTTTTATCGTCTTTTGGGAGAGAGACATCACTAGTGAACATCATGTGACTCCGGTCCATATTACTATCATTGATCACATACACTATTTTACTTTCCGCTATTTTATTTACTATTGCAAATTACTATCTATCACTACTATCATATTGCTTTTAACCCTTTGTGAACTACAAGGCCGGAGAGATTGACAACCTCTCTGTACTCGTTGGGAGCAAAGTTATTTGTATCTGTGTGCAGGTCCACGTTGGTTGCTACTAATCTGGCGCCGTAGCAATTGACACCTACCTGTTGAACCTAGGAGTCTCTGGGGATTCGATCCTTGGCATCATTGCTAGGGGAAAACACTTCTACTTACTGCATCTTACACCTTCCACTTGGGGTAATCCAACGAGGGGTTCGAGGCCCATCACACGTCAGGGGATGTGGTGCCGTGGGTTGGAGCGGCGTCGTGGGAATCGCGAGTGACAGTGGATGAAACATGATGGTCGCCGTAGTTGAACTTCCATGGACAAGCAGTCATGTCTACGGACACATGCATTGCATACCGATCGCTGGAAGGAGTAGTAGAGAAAGCTAGGTGGATAAATAGTTCCTTATAGTCAAGCGGACCCACGCTACTACTTGTTCCAAAGACATGCACACCATCAAAATAGTCCATCTATATCAATATACATAGAGTGGGAATATTTTTTTTACAAGAGAGGAAATAGTTCATCCATCCGTAATGCCCTGCTGCTGGTGCATCTTCTTCTTCTTCTTCTTCTTCTTCTTCTTCTTCTTCTTCTTATTCTTCTTCTTCTTCTTCTTCTCATTTTCTGTGGGAGACGGCTTCGCAACAAGCTCTCTGGACCTTGCAGCAATATCGAAACTCACACGGGCATCGAGGGCAGCATATTTTATCTGCTCGTACGTCAAGGGATAATTCTCCCATCCATACGACCTTAATGCCAACGTCTCGTCACCCTTCTAAAGATTTGTTCCTAGCACAAAATTTGCTACGTCGAATAGGGATGGTGTCAGTTTATTACAATCTTGTACAGGAATTTTTATTCTGGTTTGTAGGTCAGCGATGCTTTTCACATCAAGGTTGTACGGCTCCAACTTTTGTTTGTCCCCTGCGATGGCTGCCTCACAGAAGAATATGTCCTCCCGAGACAAGAAATCATGAAGCTCACCTGGTATGGAGGGCGCGTGTATGATGTGGTACACCAAAACATCATCTTTGAGGCACAGCTGAAGGACGATGGTGCGTTGGATCTTCCCAGTGCCACGCTCCGTGGTACTATGCGTCGAGACCGATGACATTCATCTCCACCTTTTGGAGGGAGTTGGATACATTGTTGATCCACTTCCAAACAACCCTTGGGTGGTCGGTGACTGTGGCAACTATGCTCAACGAGCCTTCGACAAGGACATGTTGAATGCTAAAAACCTGCATCTCGATCTCTTTCGCCATTTGGAACCGCTGGACCGGAGGGCTATGGTTTGGAGAATTAGGATTAGATGGCTAGTCTAACTGAAGAAGATGATTATTTATAGGGGCTTCGGAATTACTCCAGTAGGATGTGAAGAAGTTAAAACAATGTGAATGCAGTGTGGTTTGGATGCAAATGAAGATCAAGGAGAAGTGAAGAAGCCGAGGAAAATCGGTTCCCGATGGAGAAGTAAATGGTAGAAGTGGCCTGCAGGCAGTTGATTAGACGGCTAGGTAGACTAAACGAAAAGGCTACGCAGGTAGGCTAAGGAGTGGGGCCTGTCCCTGTACGTGCCCATCCTTCCAGCGCTACATGTGCCACTGGCTAGTTGAGGTCACTCTTTCGAATCACCGTGGCGAGACATTTTATGATTCCTTTTTATTTCTGCACCCCTCCTGACAGGTGGGACCTATGCAAATGAGAATTTGGTTCTGCTCGCAATATGGATGATACCTGGAGGATGAAGTGAACCCAGAGGCATGCTAGCACGGGATTACTACTCATGTTCCTACTACTCCTACTACTGCTAGTAGTAGTAGTACAACTGTGGTACACTTGATGGTCAAAATACTATTATTCATCCGGTCCTCATAGTGAAGTGACATGACCCTGCGCCCGAGGTGACACTAGTCTAGGCGGTGTGTCCGGGTTACCAAAGTTAGCCTCACCTTGTGCAATGTGCAGTCACTGTCACCGCCACTATATAGCATGCCTCGCCTCGTCTCCCTCTCCCCTAGCACCACTCCATCTCCATCTCCGTCTCGCCGGAGATCCTGAGGTGACTCTTCATTATCTCACTGTGCCCCCGCATACCCTCGCCTCGCTCGCCTCCCCCAGTACCACTATTCACTCGCTAGCCGCTCCAGCACCGACAGCCTTCTCCCCCGTAAATCAAGCCCCCCAAAACCCCACCTTCCAAAATCCACCATGGCCGAACGCGAACCGCGCAAGAACCATATGAGCCGCGATTGGAGCAATCTCCCCAGTGACGTCCTCGACCTCTGTTGTTCGTGTATGGATATGTTGAGCGCCCTGCGGCTGGCTGCATGCTCGAGGGGCATGCACATGGCCATCATCGAAGCGAGGCCAAAGCTTTTCAAGACACCATGCTTGCTACTATCCAGTCTTGGGAGATTGGCTCGCCATGATACGAAGGCGTACGTGATGCCCCTCGACTTCAATCCGATCTACATTAGCCGAAACTTCTTTGCATGTATGTAGTGGGTCGTCGTACATCATTTCCCTCGACTTCGATCTGATCACCATCGCCCGAAACTTCTTGGCAGGTATGTACTGGGTCGGCATGAACTCCCACTAGATGGTTGCCTTCATAGAAGACGGTAATAAGTTGGTGTTCGTGAACTTCCAGACCTCCCATGAGATTATCCTTCCTCCATTGGATTATATAGAGTTTTACCATCGCGGTGCTAGTCATCTATATTACCACGTCAGTTGGACGAACCTTGTTTTGCAGAAGATTGTAATCTGCCAAGTGCCCACACGACATGCAAATTACGCAGACTTCAAGCTAATTGCCTTGTTCGACCGTGGACACGCCTATCTTTACGCCGATGCCTTCTTTAGCTGGAGACAACTCAGCTCGCAGTGGATCATCGTCAAAGCTGATACACACTTCTGTGATGCTATTGAACATAATGGCATCATCTAGGCGATTAACAAAGCAGATGGCACGACATATTGCTGGGACGGCGCGTGTAAGTTGTTTCCATCTCATGTTAATGATGATGCCATGACACTGTTTGAACTTTTTGTGATGATTGGCATATCCCTGTTTGAGCAGAATTTGAGTAGAACTATGGCAATGTATTAGAGACGCCGTAAATCGGCTATATTTGGAAGGAGTTAATTCATGTGATTGTGATCATGTCATTACAGCCAATTTGTACCCCTGAATAATCAAACGGTTAGGAATATATGGATATTCTCCTTATTTTACAGTAATCTATATACTACTACTAAATATGAGTGTGTATCAATGGCCATGTTAGTTTCCTCATTTCATGATGTAGAAACATGCACCACACTGTTGGTTTCATCTAACCACACATTAGGGAAGTAAATGTGCATATGGAGAACTCTATATTTGGAAGTAGTGAAATCATGTAATGCTTACCATGTGTACATACCTATATTCGCCCTTCATCAATCAATGGCTAGAATAATATCCTCACAAAAAATTTGCCCACAGAACACGAGTATATAACAATGCATGGTCTGTTAGTTACCTTGAAGAATTTGTTTGTGAGGACAGAACATGATTCCATAACATGCATGACATGGTAGTTTCCTGTGAAGAATCGATTGCGAGATAACATGAGTATAACCATGCATGGCACTTCTATATTTTCGAACCCAGTATACATTTCCCTGCATTTTCCTCCCAGTTCCAACAGGGACATATCAATGTTGTTTCTTGCATTATCCTACTCGTACTCTGAATAATGATGATATTACATTAACAATGCATGTCCTTTTTGATATGATGCAGTGTCCCTACAGTTACCGCCCTTTGTAATCACACCTCCTTTGCCAAAAACAGGGAAGCACAACTGGTTCCTCGCTCGATCAGACGACAGCAAAAGACTGATGATCATTCGGACACATGAGCGAAAAAGTTATATTGCAAAAAAACCACTGTATACAAGCACCATGAAATACGTGAGTATATGGACAGTGGTTGTTACGTATATGAGCAGTGGTTGTTACGTATATGAGCAGTGGTTGTTACGTATACGTGAGTATATGGACAGTGGTTGTTACGTATATGAGCAGGATACCAGCTTGTTGGGGCCTTCGGGATTTTTTAGTTGGAGGCGGGTAAACAGCCTTGGTTCACACTCTTTGTTTCTCGGACTCAATTATCCGATTAACCAGGAGATCACCGTTGGCAAGGACCTTGATGGCAGAGAGGCTCTGTTTGCTATGGAAAAATGTGTCTACACGGCGAGCCCTAGGAGCTCGGGAGCAAACTCCCCTGATTGTCAACGATACAGCCTGCAGCCAAAAGAAGGTGAGAATAATAAAGGCATCCCGATTAACTTTGATCCTTGGATGTCTCAATTACGACAGGCAGTTATGTGGTTCTAGCCTTCAGGTTGATACGTAATTGGGTTGTTGCATCGAAAGGGTGGACTACTGGTGTCTCCGGATCATTGGTCGCTGAAGCGGGGCTGCAAATTATGATGGTGTTGGATCATCTCTTCGAATGACTTTGTTGTCATTGTTGCTTGTTCTGGATCGGTAGTTCTTTCTTTTGTTATGCATATTCCTTGTCATTTGGTCATCCTCGTCTATGTCACTCTTACTATGTAATAGTTGGCTCTGTTTAGAATGTCATTCTCGTCTGGATCACGAGAGTCTGAGCACTGCAGATGGGTGCGTTTTGGTGGTGTAGCAAGACTTCTTATGAACTATCATGTCTTGTTGTTTATGTTAGTAGTAGTCACTAGTCAGTGTTTGAATGTTGTATATATCGTTGTTTCGAACTGTTTATTGTCTCGAACTACTGGTGGGCTAAATGAGGGCATCACCATTCTCCAGTGTTCAGAGTGTATCTCCTTTTTTCAAGTTATATAATTTGAGCTCAGTGTCTTTTCGATGATGTACACTTGTTTGGGCCAAGGAGGTGTCGTTGAATATGGGCCGAGTAGTAACGCAATGCCAACCAGGTCAATTATGACTCTCAGGCCGGGCTCTCAAAAGATCCTCAAAAAAATAAGGCCGGACTATCCAAAAAAGAAAGAATAAGGACTCTTAGGCTGACATGTGGGCGCTACCGGTGTTTTCGTGCGCTTGCGCGCACAGAGCATATTGGTGCGTGTTCGAAATTCAAGCTACCTTTTCATCCCCAATCTCCCGCCCCTCCCCCACCTCCGGAATCTCGATTCCTACTCCAGTTCCCCCAAATCCCCCTCTTGTACTCCCTATACTCAAGCTCACTATCATGTCGCCGGTCAACGCGGATCTCCGAGCCGGAGATCCTGAGGTCCGTCCTGCCTTCAGTCGCTGCATGATGTCGCTCAACAGTGGCATGGCGGCACTTGATGACAGTTTGCCAGCAAAGTGCTGATGGTAACCATCAACGGCGATCGGCCTCCCGTCTCGCTGGATGACCTTGTCAAAGCTCTTGGCATTGCGCACGGCATCCAAATAAGTGACTTGCTCGTCGAAGTCTGTCCGCCACCGGCTGATTTCTTCGTCAGGTTCCGGACAACTTTCGACTGCAGTCGTGTGTTCGAATCTTCCCGGCGTTTGTTCTGCGATGATGCGCTGGTGAGCTTTGATCGGTGGCACCCAGGATGGGGCTCGGTGCCCTCTGGGCTTGAGTTTTTAACAAAGCTTACCTTCCACGGCATGCCTCGGCGTGCTTGGAACGGCGAGTCCATGAATGAGCTTATCAACGACCTTGGAGGTGAGCTCGTAAGTATGTTTGTTCCTCCAGACAGCTGGGCTTTGACGGTTATGGCATGGATGAAGAAGCCGTCCACCATACCGAAGGTGATTGGTGTTGAGATACCGGTGCAGGAACCAGTGTTGTACTATTAGTCGCCACCAAGGCCGCCGCGGACCACGTTAGGGATGTACCTGTATCGAGTGTTCGTGCATGTCAAAGAAGTAGTCAATCCATCAATCAAAGTCCTGCCGCCACCGCTGGTGCCGGGCTCCATCGACGACGTCCATTACAGGAGTCAACGTCAGACTTTCCCCGTGTTGCTCGGAACGATGGATGGCACGGGGCCTCCTCCATTGCGCGGCGGAGGCCACTGCTTCTTTGGGAGAAGAGGCAGGGCTGGCTGCCTGGATGTGCTCTAATTTGAGGTAACAACTGAATCTTGTCAGATACTAGTTAAATCCGAGCTATGGGTGTGAAGCACTGATGTGCCAGTACATTTGATTGTGACCTGTTCTAATTTTGTACCTGAACTTTTTTTAGAAAGGGATGTACGTCAACTTAATGTGCTAGCAGAACTTATTGTGTTGTCTGTCTGTTTTCTTTGCACAACATTCAAGATATTTCCTTGTCATTGATAAAGATGATGAACCGTTATGTACGAGTTCGTTGGTTTCAACATAGCCCTACCCGTAGCGATCTACTGTTTCCATCCTGATTGTGCAGCCTGCGTGAAATTTGTGTATGCAAGTTCAGTGTGCTATGATGTTCTATATGATTGTGTCAACTATATAAGTTTTTACTGAGCATCAGCAATGCATATGGCTGAAAGATGTATTTACGAGCATCGATCGACGGGTCTCTCTCTCTCTCTCTCTCTCTCTCTCTCTCTCTCACACACACACACACGCGCGCGCGCGCGCGCACGCACACATGCACAAGTGGGACCCGTTGAATTATTTCTTTGCTCGTGACAGCTTTTAATTAGGTTCCACTGTAATCTAACTTTTTTCTTATGTTATTAATTGAGCTCAGTGACTTCAAAAACTTGTGCATAAGCCTTGTTTGGGCCTTTCCGGCGTCGCTAAATGTGGGCTGAGTAGCCATGTTAGGTTGTACTGTACAACACAGGCCTTTTCAACATCAGCAATGCAACTAGCCGACAGTTGTACACAATATCCGGGTCAAATTATTATTCTTCGCCCCGCTGGGCTACAAACTTTCCTAGGAGGTATGCATTAGGCTTAACAAGAAAATGGACTTTAGGAAATAATAAATGGGATGTAATTATAATAATTGGGCAGTAACTATAAAAAATGCACCAAAGCGTAATTAGTTTAAAATATATATTATTTTCGGAATTTGAAAATTTTAATTTCATTACTTATTGCGCGCGCAATATTTCGTTGGATTTTAATGTAATACAACTTTATTTTGAAATTATATTTAATCTGACTAGAAATTTCGGATCCCATAAAAATGTGGGAATTTTTTTTTAATTCTGTTTTGAGCGGTTGGTTGGAATTATTAATCGTTGTCCTAGCTAGAAAATGGGTTGTACTTTTAACAAACTATAAATGGGCTGTAGTAAATTCCATTAGAATTAAAAAAATGGGTTGTACATTCTTACAAATCGCAAATGGGCTGTATGTTCTCTGCCACACACATGTGGGCCTTCTAAGTTGACGCGTCCTCTAAAAAAACTAAGTTGACGTGTATGCAAGGCTTTGTCAACAACACACGGTTCTGGCAGCTGTGGCCGTTGGATGTCCATCCAACGGATGTCGTGCTTCTTCTTCAATCTCCGATATTCTTGCTTCAGCCGCCAAAAAATGATTCCTCCCCCTGACATCTGGGGCGCACCATTTCGGAGGCTGGCCTGTGCGCCTACTAAATTGACGCGTACCAAGGGCTTTGTCAACCTAGTCAATATAAACGATTCTAGCTTCAGTGACCGTACGATGTCCATCCAACGGCCGTAGTGCTTCTTCAACGTTTGGTCTTCTTGCTCCAGCCGCCCAAAGCAGCGCAAGTCGTGCCGCGTGCTCCTGCCTCCCGTGGCCGGCTATGATGTTGCGGAGGCCTCACCGCCCCCTACTACTCCCACCGCTGGCCAGGTCATCCCTCTACTCACCCACACCCCCTGTTATTCCGCGGCGACGGCAACCTCACACCGCAGCCGAACCAGTGAACCCTTGTACTCCTCTCCGCGCGGGCTTCCACTGTCGCGTCTTCCCCGGCTCCGCGTCGTCCCCTTCCTAGGCCTCGTCGTCGTCCACCGCCCTGGTGCTCTCTGCGCGGCGTGGTCAACGTGGTCAAGGAACGGCTTCCATTGGATGTGGACTGTACGTGGAGAGGCTGACAGCTGGGTCCACGACGGCAGGAAGGAAGTGCCTCCTTATTACGCGGAAAATAATGCTTCCTCCACCTGACAGTAGGGACCCACCGGACGGGCCACCGTATTTTGCGAAAAAACGTTTCCCCCTAACTGCTGGGACCCAGCGGACGGGCCACCGTATTGCGCGAGAAAAACGTTCCCCCCGCTGTTAGCTCGGACCCACCGGAAGCGCCTCCTTATTACGCACAAAGAAATGAATACTCCCCCTGCTGGTTGGGACCCACCTTGGTGGGAGGCTGACCTGTGGGCCTACTAAGTTGATGCGTACCAAGGGCTTTGTCAACTTAGTCAATATAAACGATTCTAGCTACAGTGATTGTACGATGTCCATCCAACGGCTGTCGTGCTTCTTCAACCTTTGGTCTTCTTGGTCCAGCCGCCCAAAGCAGTGCCGGTCGTGCCGCCTGCTCCTGCCTCCCATGGCCGGCTGTGCTTCCGCGCAGGCCTCACCACCCCCTACTACTCCCATCATTGGCCAGGCCATCCCTCTACTCACCCACACCCCCTGTTTTCCACAGCGACGGTAGCCTCACACCGCAGCCGAACCAGTGAACCCTCGTACTCCTCTCCGCGCGGGCTTCCACTGTCGCGTCTTCCCCGGCTCCGCGTCGTCCCCTTCCTAGGCCTCGCCATCGTCCACCGCCATGGTGCTCTCGGTGCGGAGTGGTCAACGTGGTCAAGGAACGGCTTCCATCGGACGTGGACTGTACGTGGAGAGGCTAACAGCGGCGTCCACGACGGCAGCAAGGAAGTGCCTCCTTATTACGCGGAAAATAATTATTCCTCCACCTGACAGCAGGGACCCACCAGACGGGCCACCGTATTTTGCAAAAAAAAGTTTTCCCCCTGACTGCTGGGACCCACCGGATGGGCCACCGTATTGCGCAAAAAAACGTTCCCCCCGCTGTCAGCTCGGACCCACCGGAAGTGCCCCCTTATTACGCACAAAAAATGAATACTCCTCCTGCTGGTTGGGACCCACCTTGGTGGGAGGCTGACTTGTGGGCCTACTAAGTTGACGGGGATGGTGTGCTTTGTTAACTTAGTCAATATGAACGATTCTAGATCTAGTGACCATACGATGTCCATCCAACGGCCGTAGTGCTTCTTCAACCTCTGGTCTTGTTGCTCCAGCCGCCCAAAGCAGCGCCATTCGTGCCGCATGCACCTGCCTCCCATGGCCGGCTGTGCTGCCGCGGAGGCCTCACCGCCCCCTACTATTCCCACCGCTGGCCAGGCCCTACGGCGACGGCAGCCTCACACTGCAGCCAAACCAGTGAACCCTCGTACTCCTCTCCGCGCGGGCTTCCACTGTCGCGTCTTCCCCGGCTCCGCGTCGTCCCCTTCCTAGGCCTCGCCGTCGTCCACCGCCCTGGTGCTCTCGGTGCGGCGTGGTCAACGTGGTCAAGGAATGACTTCCATCGGAAGAGTACTGTACGTGGAGAGGCTGACAGCTGGGTCCATGGCCGCAGCAAGGAAGTGCCTCCTTATTACGTGCAAAATAATTATTCCTCCACCTGACAGCGGGGACCCACCGGACGGGCCACCGTATTTTGCAAAAAAATGTTTCCCCCTGGCAGCTGGGACCCACCAGCTACATCTTCGCACGCAAGGAAGTGCGTCCGGGCAAAAAAACCGATTCGCCCCCCTCACTGCTGGGACCCACCAGCTACATCTTCGCACGCAAGGAAGTGCCTAACAGTCGGGACCCACCAGGTCAAAGCGTACATAGCGTTGTCATTCTGGTCGCGAACGTGTACGTACATACTGGTCGATGTAGAGGCGCGCACGTGTCGTAGTAGAGGCACGCACGTAGCATGTACACATACGTACAGCGGCCAGTGTCCAAGAAAGAAAATACGGCCACGTACGTACATACGGGCAGGGTCTCGAACACCTACTCGTGCATACGTACGGCCAGGGCTCGTGTACATGGCTGGGTCAGAACGAAGAAACTGTGTCGTCGTCGTGTTCATGGGGAGGCAACGGAATGTGCCGTGTTCATCGGGAGGTAACAGAACATGTGGGAGTCAGACGGAACAGCCGATGGAAACGAGGCCTAGCGTACCGCAGAACGGAGGAAATGGCCTTGTGTTCGACCGGCCACGTTCGAAACGAGATCCTGTTCATTGGGAGGGGTCTGGCGTACCACAAAACAGAGGAAACGGACTTCCTACGGTCGAAACGGGGGTCCTGTTGATCGGGAGTGGTGTGGCGTACCGCAAAACGGAGCAAACGGACTTGTGTTGGAGCGCTACGGTCGAAACAGGGGTCTTGTTTGCGTACCACAAAACGGAGGAAACAGACTTGTGTTGGAGCACTACGGTGGAAACGGGGGTCCTGTTCATCGGGCGGGGTGTGGCGTACCGCAAAACGGGACTCCACGGTATACTGTTCATCACCACCGTCGACCCCCTCCAGCCTCCACGGGCTACTGTTCATCCACCGTCGACCTCCTCCAGCCTGCACCTGCGACTGTTCAGCCTCCACCGCGCGCTACTCCATCGGCTACTGTTCAACCAGCCCTCTCCACGGGCTCCTGTTCAACCACCCCTCCACGGGCTACTGTTCATCCAGCCCTCCATCGTCTACTGTTCATGCAGCCCTCCACAGGGTGGTCCTGTTCATGCAGCCCTCCACGGTGTCCTGTTCATGCAGCCCTCCACGGGGTCCTGTTCATGCAGCCCCAACCAACTCGATCGAACGGGGTCCTGTTCATGCAGAGGCAACACCACGGGCTCCTGTTCAGCCACCCCCACCGGGAACTGTTCATCCAAACACCCCCAGCAACGCTCACTGTTCATGCAGAGGCAGCATCGATCGGCTTCAGTTAGCAGCAGTAGCGAAGGAATCGCTCTATCGGGTTCAGTCAACAGCCATCGATCTATCGCTCGGGTTCAGTAACGCGTAGCCTGCAGTGCAATCGCCCGGGTTCAGTTCGAGCCAAACGCCTCGCTCGGGTTCAGTTATAGCCCAACACCTCGCACCCACGCGCGTACGTGTACGAGAGAAACGCGCATCGCTCGGCCCCGACCACCCATCGTAACCGAGAACACACCGATATTTTCCTCGCCCTCGCTTCTACCACGGGTTTTTCTGTCATGGACGCCCCAAAGAATGTCATGCAGCAGCGTCTCCGGCCCGCCCAGGACGAAAAAGCCAATTTTCTATCATGATTTTTTGTCATAGAAGTAGGACCCCATCACATCTATGATGATACCGTGTTTTTGAAGGAAATATGCCCTAGAGGCAATAATAAAGTTATTATTTATTTCCTTATATCATGATAAATGTTTATTATTCATGCTAGAATTGTATTAACCGGAAACTTAGTACATGTGTGAATACATAGACAAAACAGAGTGTCCCTAGTATGCCTCTACTAGACTAGCTCATTGATCAAAGATGGTTATGTTTCCTAGCCATAGACATGAGTTGTCATTTGATCAACGGGATCACATCATTAGGAGAATGATGTGATGGACTAGACCCATCCGTTAGCTTAGCACTATGATCGTTTAGTTTTGCTGCTATTGCTTTCTTCATGACTTATACATGTTCCTATGACTATGAGATTATGCAACTCCCGAATACCGTAGGAACACCTTGTGTGCTATAAAACGTCACAACGTAACTGGGTGATCATAAAGATGCTCTACAGGTGTCTCCGAAAGTATTCGTGGTGTTGGCATAGATCAAGACTAGGATTTGTCACTCCGAGTGTCGGAGAGGTATCTCTGGGCCCTCTCGGTAATGCACATCATAATAAGCCTTGCAAGCAAATGACTAATGAGTTAGTCACGAGATGATGTATTACCGAACGAGTAAAGAGACTAGTCGGTAACGAGATTGAACTAGGTATAGAGATACCGACGATCGAATCTCGGGCAAGTAACATACCGATGACAAAAGGAACAACGTATGTTGTTATGCGGTTTGACTGATAAAGATCTTCGTAGAATATGTAGGAACCAATATGAGCATCCAGGTTCCGCTATTGGTTATTGACCGGAGATGAGTCTCGGTCATGTCTACATAGTTCTCGAACCCGTAGGGTCCGCACGCTTAACGTTTGATGATGATCGGTATTATGAGTTTATGAGTGTTGGTGTACCGAAGGTAGTTCGGAGTCCCGGATGAGATCACAGACATGACGAGGAGTCTCGGAATGTCCGAGACATAAAGATTGATATATTGGATGACTATATTCGGACACCGGAAGTGTTCCGGAAAAGTTTTGGATTTAACCGGATTGCCGGAGGGGGTTACCGGAACCCCCCACGAAGGGGGGTGGGCCTAGAGGAAAGAAGAAAGGCAGCCCATAGAGGCTGGCCGGCGCCCCACCAGGGAATCCTAGTTGGGCTAGGATTGGGGGGGCGCCACCCCTCCCTCTCCTTCCTTTCCCTCTTTTCCTTCTTGGTGGACTCCTACTAGGAATAGGATTGCAATCCTATTCCTAGTAGGATTGCCTCCCTCGCGCGCCATAGAAGGGCTGGTCGGCCCCTCCCCTTGCTCCTTTATATACGGGGGCAGGGGGCACCCTAGAACACACAAGTTGATCAGTTGATCTCTCCCAACCGTGTGCGCTGCCCCCCTCCATAGAAACACACCTCGATTATACCGTTGCAGTGTTTAGGCGAAGCCCTGCGCCGGTAGACACATCATATCCATCACCATGTCGTCGTGCTGACGAAACTCTCATGTGAAGCTCAACTGGATCAAGAGCTCGTGGGACGTCATCAAGCTGAATGTGTGCTGAACGCAGAGGTGCCGTACGTTCGGTGCTTGATCGGTTGGATCGCGAAGAAGTTCGACTACATCAACCGCGTCACTTGACGCTTCCGCTCTCGGTCTACGAGGGTACGTAGAGACACTCTTCCCCTCGTTGCTATGCATGTAGTAGATAGATCTTGTGTGATCGTAGAATTTTTTTGAAAATACTACGTTCCCCAACAGTGGTATCAGAGCCAGGTCTATGCGTAGATGATATGCACGAGTAGAACACAATGAGTTGTGGGAGATACTAGTCATACTGCTTACCAGCATGTCATACTTTGCTTCGGCGGTATTGTGAGATGAAGCAGCATGGACCAACATTACGCGTACGCTTACGCGAGACTAGTTTCACCGTTATGAGCACTCGTTGCTTAAAGGTGACTGGCGGGTGTCTATCTCTCTCACTTTAGCTGAATCAAGTGTGGCTAGGCCCGGTCCTTGTGAAGGTTAAAACAGCACATACTTGACGAAACATTGTTGTGGTTTTTGTATGCGTAGGTAAGAACGGTTCTTGATAAGCCCGTAGCAGCCACGTAAAACTTGCAACAACAAAGTAGAGGACGTCTAACTTGTTTTTGCAGGGCATGTTGTGATGTGATATGGTCAAGACATGATGAGATATACGTTTTTGTATGAGATGATCATGTTTTGTAAAGTTATCGGCAACTGGCAGGAGCCATATGGTTGTCGCTTTATTGTATGAAATGCAATCGCCATGTAATTTCTTTACTTTATCACTAAGCGGTAGCGATAGTCGTAGAAGCAATAGTTGGCGAGACGACAACGATGCTACAATGGAGATCAAGGTGTCGCGTCGGTGACGAAGGTGATCATGACGGTGCTTTGGAGATGGAGATCAAAAGCACAAGATGATGATGGCCATATCATGTCACATACTTTGATTTGCATGTGATGTTTATCTTATTATGCTTCTTATTTTGCTTAGAACGACGGTAGCATTATAAGATGATCCCTTACAAAATTTCAAGGTATAAGTGTTCTCTCTGAGTATGCACCGTTGCGAAAGTTCGTCGTGCCGAGACACCACGTGATGATCGGGTGTGATAAGCTCTACGTTCAAATACAACGGGTGTAAGCCAGTTTTGCACATGCAGAATACTCGGGTTAAACTTGACGAGCCTAGCATATGCAGATATGGCCTCGGAACACTGGAAACCGAAAGGTTGAACGTGAATCATATAGTAGATATGATCAACATAAGATGTTCACCATTGAAACTACTCCATCTCACGCGATGATCGGACATGGTTTAGTTGATTTGGATCACGTGATCATTTAGATGACCGGAGGGATGTCAATCTAAGTGGGAGTTCTTTAAGTAATATGATTAATTGAACTTTAATTTATCATGAACTTAGTCCTGATAGTTTTTTGCATATCTATGTTGTAGATCAATAGCTCACGATGTTGCTCCCCGTTTATTATTTATATGTTCCTAGAGAAAACTAAGTTGAAAGATGTTAGTAGCAATGATGCAGACTAGGTCTGTGATCTGAGGATTATCCTCATTGCTGCACAGCAGTATTATGTCCTTGATGCACCGCTAGGTGACATATCTATTGCAGGAGCAGATGTAGACGTTATGAACGTTTGACAAGCTCGGTACGATGACTACTTGATAGTTTAGTGCGCCATGCTTTACGGCCTATGACCGGGACTTCAAAAATGTTTTGAACACCACAGAGCATATGAGATGTTCCAAGAGTTGAAATTAGTATTTCATACTCATGCCCGTGTCGAGAGGTGTAAGACCTCTGACAGTTGCCTACAAGATGGAGGAGAATAGCTCAACCAGTGAGCATGTGCTCAGATTGTCTGGGTACTACAATTACTTGAATCAAGTGGGAGTTAATCTTCCAGATAAGATGGTAATTGACAAAGTTCTCTAGTCACTATCACCAAGTTAGTAGAACTTCGTGATGAACTATAATATGCAAGGGATGACGAAATTAATTCCCGAGCTCTTCACGATGCTGAAATTGGTGAAGGTAGAAATCAAGAAAGAGCATCAAGTGTTGATGGTTAACAAGACCACTTGTTTCAAGTAAAGGGCAAAGGGATAGAAAGGGAACTTCAAGAAGAATGACAAGCAAGTTGTCACTCCCGTGAAGAAACCCAAAGCTAAACTCAAGCCTGAAACTAAGTGCTTCTACTGCAAAGGAAATGGTCACTGGAAGTGGAACTGCCCTAGATACTTGGTGGATAAGAAGGATGGCAAAGTGAACAAAGGTATGTTTGATATACAGATTATTGATGTGTACTTTACTAGTGTTCATAGTAACCCCTGGGTATTTGATACCAGTTCAGTTGCTAAAATTAGTAACTCGAAACAAGAGTTGCAGAATGAACAGAGACTAGTTAAAGGTGAAGTGACGATGTGTGTTGGAAGTGGTTCCAAGATTGATATGATCATCATCGCACACTCCCCATACTTTCGGGATTAGTGTAGAACCTAAATAAATGTTATTTGGAATTTGTATTAAGCATGAATATGATTTGATCATGTTTGTTGCAATACGGTTATTCATTTAAAAATCGTAGAATAATTGTTATTCTGTTTACATGAATAAAGCCTTCGATGGTCATACACCCAATGAAAATAGTTTGTTGGATCTCGATTATAGTGATACACATATTCATAATATTGAAGCCAAAAGATGCAAGGATAATAATGATAGTGCAACTTATTTGTGGCACTGCCGTTTAGGTCATATTGGTGTAAAGCGCATGAAGAAACTCCATAGTGATGGACTTTTGGAATCACTTGATTATGAATCACTTGGTGCTTGCGAACCATGCCTCATGGGCAAAATGACTAAAACTCCGTTCTCTGGAACTATGGAGCGAGCAACAGATTTGTTGGAAATCATACATACTGATGTATGTGGGCCAATGAGTGTTCAAGCTCGCGGCGGGTATCGTTACTTTCTGACCTTCACTGATGATTTGAGCAGATATGGGTATATCTACCTAATGAAACACAAGTCTGAAACATTTGAAAAGTTCAAAGAATTTATGAGTGAAGTAGAGAATCATCGTAACAAGAAAATAAAGTTTATACGATCTGATCGTGGAGGAGAATATTTGAGTTACGAGTTTGGTCTTCATTTGAAACAATGTGGAATAGTTTCACAACTCACGCCACCCGGAACACCACAGCGCAATGGTGTGTCCGAACGTCGTAACCGTACTTTATTGGATATGGTGCGATCTATGATGTCTCTTACCGATTTACCACTATCGTTTTGGGTTATGCATTAGAGACAGCTGCATTCACGCTAAATAGGGCACCATCTAAATCCGTTGAGACGACACCTTATGAACTATGGTTTGGCAAGAAACCAAAGTTGTCGTTTCTTAAAGTTTGGGGTTGCGATGCTTATGTGAAAAAGCTTCAACCTGATAAGCTCGAACCCAAGTCGGAGAAATGTGTCTTCATAGGATACCCAAAAGAGACTGTTGGGTACACCTTCTATCACAGATCCGAAGGCAAGATATTCGTTGCTAAGAATGGATCCTTTCTAGATAAGGAGTTTCTCTGAAAAGAAGTGAGTGGGAGGAAAGTAGAACTTGATGAGGTAATTGTACCTTCTCCTGAATTAGAAAGTAGTACATAACGGAAAATTGTTCCAGTGATTCCTACACCAATTAGTGAGGAAGCTAATAATGATGATCATGAAACTTCAGATCAAGTTCGAGCTGAACATCGTAGATCAACCAGAGTACGTTCCGCACCAGAGTGGTACGGCAACCCAGTTCTGGAAGTCATGTTACTAGACCATGATGAACCTACGAACTATGAGGAAGCGATGATGAGCCCAGATTCCGCAAAATGGCTTGAGGCCATGAAATCTGAGATGGGATCCATGTATGAGAACAAAGTGTGGACTTTGGTTGACTTGCCCGATGATCAGCAAGCCATCGAAAATAAATGGATCTTCAAGAGGAAGACTGACACTGACGGTAATGTTACTGTTTACAAAGCTCGACTTGTTGCGAAAGGTTTTCGACAAGTTCAAGGAGTTGACTACGATGAGACTTTCTCACCCGTAGCGATGCTTAAGTCTGTCTGAATCATGTTAGCAATTGCCGCATTTTATGAAATCTGGCAAATGGATAACAAAACTGCATTCTTTAATGGATTTATTAAAGAAGAATTGTATATGATGCAACTAGAAGGTTTTGTCGATCCTAAAGGTGCTAACAAAATGTGCAAGCTCCAGCGATCCATCTATGGACTGGTGCAAGCATCTCGGAGTTGGAAAATACGCTTTGATAAGTTGATCAAAGCATATAGATTTATACAGACTTGTGGTGAAGCCTGTATTTACAAGAAAGTGAGTGGGAGCACTACAACCTTTCTGATAAGTATATGTGAACGACATATTGTCGATTGGAAATGATGTAGAATTTTCTGGAAAGCATAAAGGAGTGTTTGAAAGGAGTTTTTCAAAGAAATACCTTGGTGAAGCTGCTTACATATTGGGCATCAAGATCTATAGAGATATATCAAGACGCTTGATAAGACTTTCGATGAGTACATACCATGATAAGATTTTGAAGTAGTTCAAAATGGATCAGTCAAAGAAGGAGTTCTTGCCTGACTTGTAAGGTATGAAGTGGAGTAAGACTCAAAGCCCGACCTCGGCAGAAGATAGAGAAAGAATGAAAGTCATTCCCTATGCCTCAGCCAAAGGTTCTATAAAGTATGCCATGCTGTGTACCAAACCTGTTGTGTACCTTACCATGAGTTTGGCAAGGAGGTACAAAAGTGATCCAGGAGTAGATCACTCGACAGCGGTCAAAATTATCCTTAGTTACTGGATAACTAAGGAAATGTTTTCTCGATTATGGAGGTGATAAAGAGTTCATCGTAAAGAGTTACACCGATGCAAGCTTTACACTAATCCAGATGACTCTAAGTATCAATCTGGATGCATATTGGAAGTGGGAGCAATTAGCTAGAGTAGCTCCATACAGAGCATTGTAGACATAGAAATTTGCGAAATGCATACGGATCTGAATGTATCAGACCCGTTGACTAAACTTCTCTCACAAGCAAAACATGATCACACCTTACTACTCTTGGGTGTTAATCACATAGGGATGTGAACTAGATTATTGACTCTAGTAAACCCTTTGGGTATTGGTCACATGGCGATGTGAACTATGGGTGTTATTCACATAACGATTTGAACTATCGGTATTAAATCACATGGAGATGTGAACTAGATTATTGACTCTAGTGCAAGTGGGAGACTGAAGGAAATATGCCCTAGAGGCAACAATAAAGTTATTATTTATTTCCTTATATCATGATAAATGTTTATTATTCATGCTAGAATTGTATTAACCGGAAACTTAGTACATGTGTGAATACATAGACAAAACAAAGTGTCCCTAGTATGCCTCTACTAGACTAGCTCATTGATCAAAGATGGTTATGTTTCCTAGCCATAGACATGAGTTGTCATTTGATCAACGGGATCACATCATTAGGATAATGATGTGATGGACTAGACCCATCCGTTAGCTTAGCACTATGATCGTTTAGTTTTACTGCTATTGCTTTCTTCATGACTTATACATGTTCCTATGACTATGAGATTATGCAACTCACGAATACCGTAGGAACACCTTGTGTGCTATAAAACGTCACAACGTAACTGGGTGATCATAAAGATGCTCTACAGGTGTCTCTGAAAGTATTCGTGGTGTTGGCATAGATCAAGACTAGGATTTGTCACTCCGAGTGTCGGAGAGGTATCTCTGGGCCCTCTCGGTAATGCACATCATAATAAGCCTTGCAAGCAAATGACTAATGAGTTAGTCACGAGATGATGTATTACAGAACGAGTAAAGAGACTTGCCGGTAATGAGATTGAACTAGGTATAGAGATACCGACGATCGAATCTCGGGCAAGTAACATACCGATGACAAAAGGAACAACGTATGTTGTTATGCGGTTTGACCGATAAAGATCTTCGTAGAATATGTAGGAACCAATATGAGCATCCAGGTTCCACTATTGGTTATTGACCGGAGATGAGTCTCGGTCATGTCTACATAGTTCTCGAACCCGTAGGGTCCGCACGCTTAACGTTTGATGACGATCGGTATTATGAGTTTATGAGTTTTGATGTACCGAAGGTAGTTTGGAGTCCCGGATGAGATCACGGGCATGACAAGGAGTCTCGGAATGTCCGAGACATAAAGATTGATATATTGGACGACTATATTCGGACACCGGAAGTGTTCCGAAAAAGTTTCGGATTTAACCGGATTGCCGTAGGGGGTTACCGGAACCCCCCATGAAGGGGGATGGTCCTTAGTGGGCCTAGAGGAAAGAAGAGAGGCAGCCCATAGAGGCTGGCCGGCGCCCCACCAGGAAACCTAGTTGGACTAGCATTGGGGGGCGCCACCTCTCCCTCTCCTTCCTTTCCCTCTCTTCCTTCTTGGTGGACTCCTACTAGGAATAGGATTGCAATCCTATTCCTAGTAGGATTGCCTCCCTGGCGCGCCATAGAAGGGCTGGTCGGCCCCTCCCCTTGCTTCTTTATATACGGGGGCAGGGGGCACCCTAGAACACACAAGTTGATCAGTTGATCTCTCCCAACCGTGTGCGGTGCCCCCTCCACAGAAACACACCTCGATTATACCGTTGCAGTGCTTAGGCGAAGCCCTGCGCCGGTAGACACATCATATCCGTCACCACGCCATCGTGCTGACAAAAATCTCTCGTGTAGCTCAACTGGATCAAGAGCTCGTGGGACGTCATCAAGCTGAACATGTGCTGAACGCGGAGGTGCCATACGTTCGGTGCTTGATCGGTTGGATCACGAAGAAGTTCGACTACATCAACCGCGTCACTTGACGCTTCCGCTCCCGGTCTACGAGGGTACGTAGACACACTCTTCCCCTCGTTGCTATGCATCTAGTAGATAGATCTTGCGTGATCGTAGGAAAATTTTGAAAATACTACGTTCCCCAACAGTTTTGTCACAATTATTGTCATAGAAGTGTCATAAGTATGACAGAAAAATATTTTGTTCAGCCCAAAATGTCATGGATGTGTCTTTTTTTTGTAGTGTACGTTGGAGACGTATCAAGCATCCCCAAGCTTAATTCCTGCTCGTCCTCGAGTAGGTAAACGATAAAAACAGAATTTGTGATGTGGAATGCTAACCAACATAATTCTCAATGTAATTTCTTTATTGTGGCATTATTGTTCAGGTCTGAAAGATTCAAGATAGAAGTCTATATTGACATAAGAATAATAATCCTTCAAGCATACTAACAAAGCAATCATGTCTTCTCAAAATAACATGGCCAAAGAAAGTTATCCCTGCAAAATCATATAGTCTGGCTATGCTCCCTCTTCATCACACAAAATATTCATATTATGCACAACCCCGGTTTCATCCAAGCAATTGTTTCATACTCAAATTTTTTCAAACCTTTCAACTTTCACGCAATACATGAGTGTGAGCCATGGATATAGCACTATAGGTGGAATAGAGTGGTGGTTGTGGAGAAGACAAAAAAAGAGGAAGATATTCTCACATCAACTAGGCGTATCAAAGGGCTATGGAGATACCCATCAATAGATATCAATGTGAGTGAGTAGGGATTGCCATGCAACGGATGCACTAGAGCTAGAAGTGTATGAAAGCTCATCAAAAGAAACTAAGTTGGTGTGCATCCAACTTGCTTGCTCATGAAGACCTAGGGCATTTGAGGAAGCCCATCGTTGGAATATACAAGCCAAGTTCTATAATGAAAATTCCCACTAGTATATGAAAGTGACAAAACAAGAGACTCTCTATCATGAAGATCATGGTGCTACTTTGAAGCACAAGTGTGGAAAAGGATAGTAGCATTGTCCCTTCTCTCTTTTCTCTCATTTTTTTGGAGGGGCTTTCTTTCTTTTTTATTAGCCCCTCTCTATTCTTTTGGGGGCCATCTCCTTTTTTTATTTGGCCTTTCCTCACATGGGACAATGCTCTAGTAATGAAGATCATCACACTTTTATTGACTTACAACTGAAAGATTATAACTCGAGGCTAGAACAAAATATGAATCTATGTGAATGATGATGAAGCATGTCATATGAACGGAACGGTGGATGTTGCATGGCAATATATCTCGGAATGGCTATGGAAATTCCATGATAGGTAGGTATGGTGGCTGTTTGGAAGAAGGTATATGGTGGGTGTATGGTACCGGCGAAAGTTGCACGGTACAAGAGAGGCTAGCAATGGTGGAAGGGTTAGAGTGCGTATAATCCATGTACTCAACATTACTCATAAAGAACTCATATACTTATTGCAAAAATCTACGAGTCATCAAAACAAAGTATTCAACGCATGCTCCTAGGGGAAGGGTTGGTAGGAGTTAACCATCGCGCGATCCCGACCTCCACACAAAGGATGACACTCAATAAATAAATCATGCTCCAACTTCGTCACATAGCGGTTCACCATACGTGCATGCTACGGGAATCACAAACTTTAACACAAGTGTTTCTCAAATTCACAATTACTCCACTGGCATGACTCTAATATCACCATCCTCATATCTCAAAACAATCATTAAGTATCAAACTTCTCATCATATTCAATGCACTTCATATGAAAGTTTTTACTATACTCATCTTGGATGCCTATCATATTATGACTAGTTTTATAACCAAAGCACATTACCATGCTGTTATAAAAGACTCTCAAAAGGATATAAGTGAAGCATGAGAGATTAATAATTTCTACAAAATAAGACCACCACCCTGCTCTAAAAGATATAAGTGAAGCACTAGAGCAAAATTATTAAGCTCAAAAGATATAAGTGAAGCACATAGGGTATTCTAATAAATTCTAAAGCATATTTATATCTCTCAAAAGGTGTGTCCAGCAAGGATGATTGTGGAAAACTAAAAAGCAAAGACTCGAATTGTACATGACGCTCCAAGCAAAACACATATCATGTGGTGAATAAAAATATAGTCCCGAGTATAGTTACCGATAGATGAAGACGAAAGAGGGGATGCCTTCTCGGGGCATCCCCAAGCTTAGGATTTTGGTTATCCTTGAATTTCACCTTGGGGTGCCTTGGGCATCCCCAAGCTTAGGCTCTTTCCACTCTTTGTTCCATAGTCCATCAAAGCCATACTCAAAACTTGAAAGCTTCACAACACAAAACTTAGCCAAAAATCTCGTGAGCTCCGTTAGTATAAGAAAACAAAACCACCACTCAAAGGTACTGTAATGAACTCATTCTTTGTTTATATTGGTGTTAAAACTATTGTATTCCAACTTCTCTATGATTTATACCCCCCGATACTGCTCATAGATTCATCAAAATAAGCAAACATCACACGAAAAACAGAATCTATCAAAAACAGAACAGTCTGTAGTAATCTGTAACTTTCGAATACTTCTGTAACTCCAAAAAAATTGAAATAAATTGGTAAACATGAGGAATTTTTCTATTAATCATCTTTAAAAAGAATCAACTAAAAAGCACTCTCCAGTAAAAAAAATACGGCCAATCTCGTGAGGGCTAAAGTTTTTGGTTTTTACAGCATGATCACATAAACTTCACACAAGTCTTCCCAAAGGTTCTACTTGGCACAAACACTAATTAAAACACAAAACCACATCTAAACAGAAGCTAGATGCAATATTTATTCCTAGATAGAAGCAAAAACAAAGAAAATAAAATTGGGTTGCCTCCCAACAAGTGCTATCGTTTAACGCCCCTAGCTAGGCACGATACAAGAATAGATCTAGGTATTGCCATCTTTGGTAGGCAATCCATAAGTGGCTCTCATAATAGATTCATAAGGTAATTTGATTTTATTTCTAGGAAAGTCTTCCATGCCTTTCCTTAACAGAAATTGGAATCTAATATTTCCTTCCTTCATATCAATAATTGCACCAATCGTTCTAAGGAAAGGTCTACCAAGAATAATAGGACATGGAGGATTGCAATCTATATCAAGCACAATGAAATCTACGGGCACATAATTCCTATTGGCAACAATAAGAACATCATTAATCCTTCCCATAGATTTCTTAACGGTGGAATCCGCAAGATGCAAATTTAAAGAACAATCATCAAGTTCATGGAAACCTAACATATCACACAAAGTTTTTTGAATTGTAGAAACACTTGCACACAAATCACATAAAGAAAAGCATTCATGATCTTTAATTTTAATTTTAGTAGTAGGTTCCGACTCATCATAAAGCTTTCTAGGGATAGAAACTTCTAATTCAAGTTTTCTTCATAAGATTGCATCAAAGCATCAACTATGTGTTTGGTAAAAGCCTTATTTTGATTATAAGCATGCGGAGAATTTATTACGGATTGCAACAAGGAAATACAATCTATTAAAGAGCAATTATCATAATTGAATCCCTTGAAATCCAAAATAGTGGGTTCATCACTATGCAAAGTTCGAATCTCTTCAATCCCACTTTTAACAATTTTAGCATCAAGATCTAAAAACTCCGAATCATTGGGACGCATTTTAACTAAAGTAGACTCATCTCCAGTCCCATCTTTATCAAGATTCATACAAGAAAACAAGGATCTAATAGGAGACACATCAATAACTTTCAGATCTTCATCTTTATTTTCATGTTCTTCCGGTTTAGCAGCCATCTTATTAACTAAGGTGGATTGCTTGTCCGAAATTTGGGCTATTAAGTTCCCAAGATGAGCAAACTAAGATTTCAAACCATAAAATTCCTTAGACATATCATCAAGCTCTTTATTCATGTACTCCATAAAACTTTTCTGTTCTTTAAGCTCGTTTCTGAAGAAACCATTGTGTTCAAATTGCACAGACATAAAATTTCTAACATTGTTTTCAATCTCCTCCAACCTCTTAAGGTGAGGGTCGATAATGATAGGGGAAGCCATAGAGATGAACAGGCAATTCGACACACAAGCAAACAAGAGGCAAGCGAACGGTAAACACGCGGAAAAAGAAGGGCGGATAAAACGGCAAGGGTGAAGTGGGGGAGAGGAAAACGAGAGGCAAATAATGTAGTGCGAAGGATAAGGGTTTGTGAATGGTACTTGGTATATGACTTTTGCGTAGATCTCCCCGGCAACGGCGCCAGAAATTCTTCTTGCTACTTCTCGAGCTTGCGTTGTATTCCCTCGAAGAGGAAAGGGTGATGCAGCACAGTAGCGTAAGTATTTCCCTCAGTTTTTTAGAACCAAGGTGTCAATCCAGTAGGAGACCACGCGCAAGTTCCTCGCACCTGCACAAACAAATAAGAACTTCGCAGCCAACGCGATAAGGGCTTGTCAATCCCTTTACGGTCACTTACGAAAGTGAGATCTAATAGATAGGATAGGATAGTATTTTTGGTATAAGAACAGAAAGTAAATAAAGCAAATAAGAAACGGTGCCAAAAATTGAAGGAAAGTAATATGATAAAGATAGACCCGGGGGCCATAGGTTTCACTAGTGGCTTCTCTCATGAAAGCAGAATTCTACGGTGGGTGAACAAATTACTGTCGATTGATAGAAAAGCGCATAGTTATGAGAATATCTTGGCATGATCATTGTATATAGGCATCACGTCTGTAACAAGTAGACCGAAACGATTCTGCATCTAATACTATTACTCCACACATCAACCGCTATCCAGCATGCATCTAGAGTATTAAGTTCATAAGAACAGAGTAATGCTTTAAGCAAGATGACATGATATAGAGGGATAAAGTCAAGCAATATGATATAAACCCCATCTTTTTATCCTCGATGGCAACAATACAATACGTGCCTTGCTGCCCCTACTGTCACTGGGAAAGGACACTACAAGATCGAACCCAAAGCCAAGCACTTCTCCAATTGCAAGAACTATAGATCTAGTAGGCCAAACCAAACCAATAATTCGAAGAGACTTGCAAGGATATTATAATCATACATAAAAGATTTCAGAAAAGAATCAAATATTGTTCATAGATAATCTTGATCATAAACCCACAATTCATCGGATCTCGACAAACACACCGCAAAAAGATTACATCGAGTAGATCTCCTCGAAGATCAAGGAGAACTTTGTATTGACATCCAAAAAGAGAGAAGAAGCCATCTAACTAATAACTATGGACTCGAAGGTCCGTGGTAAACTACTCACAACTCATTGGTGAGGCTATGGTGTTGATGTAGAAGCACTCCGTGATCGATCCCCCCTCTGGCGGAGCTCCGGAACAGGCCCCAAGATGGGATCTCACGGGAACAAAAGGTTGCGACGGTGGAATTAGGGTTTTCTCTTTTTCCTCGATGTTTTTAGGGTACATGGATATATATATATAGGAGGAAGGAGGGCATCGGGGGAGCCAGAGGGGGCCCACGAGGGTGGGGGGCGCGCCTGCCCCCCTGGGCGTGCCCTGGACCCTCGTGGTCGCCTCTCTCATTCCCTCGCATGTACTCCAAGTCTTCAATGAAGATACGGTTCCAAAAATAACTCTCCCAGAGGTTTCATTCCCTTTGGACTCCGTTTGATATCCCTTTTCTGCGTAACACTGAAATAGGCAAAAAAAACAGCAATTTACACTAGGCCTTGGGTTAGCAGGTTAGTCCCAAAAATAATATAAAGGTGTATAATAAAGCCCATTAAGCATCCAAAACAAAATATATAATAGCATGGAACAATAAAAAATTATAGATACGTTGGAGACGTATCAATGAGGTGATTGTAATCCCTCTTGAACCGAAAAGTAGCGCAGCACGGGAAGATGTTTCTGTGGTGCCTGCACCGACTAGGGAGGAAGTTAATGATAATGATAATGAAACTTCAGACCAAGTTACTACTGAACTTCGTGTTGGGGAATGTAGTATTTCAAAAAAAATCATGTGATCACGCAAGATCTATCTAGGAGAAGCATAGCAACGAGCGGGGAGAGTGTGTCTACGTACCCTCATAGACCAAAAGCGGAAGCATCTAGTGACACGGTTGATGTATTTGAACATCTTCGCGATCCAACCGGTCCAAGCACTGAATGTACGGCACCTCCGCGTTCAGCACACGTTCAGCTCGATGACGTCCCACAAGCTCTTGATCCAGTTGAGCGTCACGAGAGAGTTTCATCAGCGCGACGGCGTGGTGACGGTGATGATGAAGCTACCGGCGCATGGCTTCGCCTAAGCACTGCAACGATATGACCGAGGTGTGTAACTGTGGGGAGGGGCACCGCATACGGCTAAAATCAACTTGTGTGTCTATGGGGTGCCCCCTCCCCATGTATATAAAGGATTGGAGGAGGGGAGGGGAGGCCCTCTACTATGGCACGCCCTAGGGGAGTCCTACTCCCATCGGGAGTAGGATTCCCCCCTTCCATGTAGTAGGAGTAGGAGAGAAGGAAGGGGAGGAGAGGGGGAAGGAAAGAGGGGGGCCGCCCCCCTCCCAATTCGGATTGGGCTAGGTGGGCGCGCCCTCTACCTTTTCCCTTCCTCTCCTCTATTCCACTAAGGCCCAATAAGGCCCATATACTCCCCGAGGGGTTCCGGTAGCCCCCCGGTACTCCGGTAAATGCCCGAACTCATCCGGAACCATTCCGATGTCCATATATAGGATTACAATATATCGATATTTATGTCTTGGACATTTCGAGACTCCTCGTCATGCCCATGACCACATCCGGGACTTCGAACTACCTTCGGTACATCAAAACACATAAACTCATAATACCGATCATCATCAGACGTTAAGCATGCGGAACCTACGGATTCGAGAACTATGTAGACATGACTGAGACTCATCTCCGCTCAATAACCACTAGCGGAACATGGATGCTCCTATTGGTTCCTACATATTCTTCGAAGATCTTTATCGGTCAAACCGCATAATAACATACGTCGTTCCCTTTGTCATCGGCATGTTACTTGCCCGAGATTCGATCGTCGGTATCACCATATATAATCTCGTTACCGGAAAGTCTCTTTACTCATTCCGTAATACATCATCTCGTGACTAACTCATTAGTCATTTGCTTGCAAGGCTTATTATGATGTGTATTACCGAGAAGGCCCAGAGATACCTCTCCGACACTCGGAGTGACAAATCATATTCTTGATCTATGCCAACACCACAAACACCTTCGGAGACACCTGTAGAGCATCTTTATAATCACCCAGTTATGTTGTGACGTTTGATAGCACACAAGGTGTTCCTCCGGTATTCGGGAGTCACATAATCTCATAGTCATAGGAACATGTATAAGTCATGAAGAAAGCAATAGCAGTAAAACTAAATGATCAAGTTGCTAAGCTAATGGATGGGTCTTGTCCATCACATCATTCTCCTAATGATGTGATCCCATTGATCAAATGACAACTCATGTCTATGGCTAGGAAACATAACCATCTTTGATCAATGAGCTAGTCAAGTAGAGGCATACTAGGGACACTCTGTTTTGTCTATGTATTCACACATGTACTAAGTTTCCGGTTAATACAATTCTAGCATGAATAATAAACATTTATCATGATATAAGGAAATACAAATAACAACTTTATTATTGCCTCTAGGGCGTATTTCCTTCACTTCGTAGGTCAACGAGGACACGTTTCGCACCAGAGTGGTACGGGAACCCTGTCCTGGAAATCATGTTGTTAGACAACGGTGAACCTTCGAACTGTGAAGAAGCGGTGGCGGGCCCGGATTCCAACAAATGGCTTGAAGCCATGAAATCCGAGATAGGATCCATGTAGGATAACAAAGTATGGACTTTGGTTGACTTGCCCGATGATCGACAAGCCACAGAAAATAAATGGATCTTTAAGAAGAAGACTGACTTGGATGGAAATGTGACCATCTATAAGGCTCGGCTTGTCGCTAAGGGTTATCGACAATTTCAAGGAATTGACTACGATGAGACTTTCTCTCCCGTAGCGATGCTGAAGTCCATCTGAATCATGTTGGCAATTGCCGCATTCTATGTAACACCCCATATGTGATACCTTCCATATATGGCAATAAAGCATTTATCAAATTGATCCTTCTCCTTTCCTTGTGGGTTCTTTTCATTTATGCATTCTTATTGTATTGCATTGTCTTTTTACATTTCCTTATGCATCCATTCATTGCTCATCATCATCATTGCATCATGACCATCATAGCTTCCTTTTACTTGTCATTGTGTTATTAACTCTTAGTTTGTCTTGTGTTGGCCCTTGTTATTGTTGTGTGATGGTGATGGCAAGCCCATGGCCATGCTAAACCCTAACCCCCTCCTTTCTTTTTGTACCACTCTTCTCCTTCCTCCTTTTTATTTTCCATTCTTTAATAAATTTTGCAAGTGACTTAGCCTCTTCTTTTAATGTTCATCTCCTCCCCACATCTTTGTTACTTTGACATGAGTCACATTGCAAAGCCTTGCCCCAATTTGAAATGATTTGCTTAGGTTAAAAAATGACAGAAGTTTGAACCATATTTAAACTTATTTTATTTTTCTACCTCTAAAAATGCCCAAACCAATTTTATAAAATAGGGCATAATTCCAGGAGCTTGGGGATATTATTTTTTCCCAATTTGCTTTTCTTTTAGCCTGAGCTTTTTCTTTTGTTTTTCTGCCTGAAGAAAAAGAAAAAAAAAGCTACAGCAGCAGCAGCCAGCAACAGCGTAGCCCAACAGCTATCTGGGCCAGCCTCCCCCCTCGGCCCAGCGCCAGCAGCCCAGCTTCAGCCCGCGCGCGTCCCTCTCTCCCTTTCTCACCCGCGCCCCCACTTACCCCTGCTGCTTCGCGCCCACGTGGCCAGGCCTACCCCACATGTCAGCGACCGCGGCCATCTTCTCACCCACCTTTTCTTCCACCTCCAGCGCACGCCATGGGGACCGCGGCAGAGCACGCCGTCGTGCACCGTCGTCGCATTGGCCTCCCTTTTAACCCCTCGCCTTGTCCACCAACCCCCTAGGGTTCTCCTCTTCCTCCTCCCGCCGCCTGGTGAGCTGAGAGCCACCAGATCCGCCGCGCCATCGCCGTCCCGAGCGCATCTGAGCGCACGGGCTCGTCGCCGACAAGCCCCTCGCCAAGCCTGTCCATCTTCCTCCTCGACGACCACTACGTCGTCTACGGCTACTACACGGAGCTGAAGGCCACGCCGTCCTCTCCTTCCCCGTCGTTGACTCCGGCCACCGCAGCGATTTGCTCATCGTCGTCGTCGACTCCATCCACCTCTCGGCCAGCCGAACACTTCGTCGTGTTCGTGGTGAGCATCCACACCTCCCCGTGCACTTTTCCCCTTCTTTTGCGTTGTCTAGCACCTAGTTCACCGTGCGCCCGAGCTCGTCGCCGTCGGGCCTCGTCTCCGGCGAGTGTCTCGACCACCATAGCCCCTCCGCTGTTGCCCGTCGCCTCCGCCGTGTCGCGTAGGTCCCGTTTATGCTCTCGCCGCTCCACTAGGGCCCTGTTGGGGAACGTAGTATTTTAAAATTTTCCTACGATCACGCAAGATCTATCTACCAGATGCATACCAACGAGAGGGGAGAGTGTGTCTACGTACCCTCGTAGACCGAAAGCGGAAGCGTTAGAACAACGAGGTTGATGTAGTCGTACGTCTTTACGGCCCGACCAATCAAGCACCGAAACTACGGCACCTCCGAGTTCTAGCACACGTTTAGCTCGATGACGTCCCTCGAACTCTGATCCAGCCGAGTGTCGAGGGAGAGTTCCGTCAGCACGATGGTGTGGTGACGATCTTGATGTTCTACCGTCGCAGGGCTTCGCCTAAGCACCGCTATAATATTATCGAGGAGAACTATGGTGGAGGGGGCACCGCACACGGCTAAGAGATCAAGAGATCAATTGTTGTGTCTAGACGTGCCCCCTTGCCCCCGTATATAAAGGAGGGAGGAAGAGGCCGGCCCTAGAGGGGGCGCGCCAAGTGTGGGGAGTCCTACTAGGACTCCCAAGTCCTAGTAGGATTCCCCTTTCCTTTCCGGAGTAGGACAGAAGGAAAGAGGGGGAGAGGGAGAAGGAAAAGGGGGCTGCACCCCTTGTCCAATTTGGACCAGAAGGGGGGGCGCGCGCCTCCTTCCTTTTGGCCTCTCTCTTCTATTCCCGTAACTCCCGGTACTCCGAAAATACCCGAATCACTCGGAACCTTTCCGATGTCCGAATATAGTCGTCCAATATATCGATTTTTACGTCTCGGCCATTTTGAGACTCCTCGTCATGTCCCCGATCTCATCCGGGACTCCGAACTCCTTCGGTACATCAAAACTCATAAACTCATAATAAAACTGTCATCGAAACCTTAAGCGTGCGGACCCTACGGGTTCGAGAACTATGTAGACATGACCGAGACACGTCTCCGGTCAATAACCAATAGTGGAACCTAGATGCTCATATTGTCTCCCACATATTCTACGAATATCTTTATCGATCAAACCGCATAACAACATATGTTGTTCCCTTTGTCATCGGTATGTTATTTGCCCGAGATTCGATCGTCGGTATCTCAATACCTAGTTGAATCTCTTTACTGGCAAGTCTCTTTACTCATTCCGTAATACATCATCCCGCAACTAACTCATTAGTTGCAATGCTCTCAAGGCTTATAGTGATGTGTATTACCGAGTGGGCCCAGAGATACCTCTCCGACAATTGGAGTGACAAATCCTAATCTCGAAATACGCCAACCCAACAAGTACCTTCAGAGACACCTGTAGAGTACCTTTATAATCACCCAGTTACGTTGTGACGTTTGATAGCACATAAAGTGTTCCTCCGGTATTCGGGAGTTGCATAATTTCATAGTCATAGGAACATGTATAAGTCATGAAGAAAGCAATAGCAGTAAAACTTAAACAATCATAGTGCTAAGCTAACGGATGGGTCTTGTCCATCACATCATTCTCCTAATGATGTGATCCCGTTGATCAAATGACAACTCATGTCTATGGCTAGGAAACATAACCATATTTGATCAATGAGCTAGTCTAGTAGAGGCATACTAGGGACACTTTGTTTTGTCTATGTATTCACACATGTACTAAGTTTCCGATTAATACAATTCTAGCATGAATAATAAACATTTATCATGATATAAGGAAATAAATAATAACTTTATTATTGCCTCTAGGGCATATTTCCTTCAGTCTCCCACTTGCACTAGAGTCAATAATCTAGATCACATCACCATGTGATTAACACCAATAGTTCACATCGCAATGTGACCAACACCCATAGTTCTCATCGCCATGTGACCAATACCCAAAGGGTTTACTAGAGTCAACAATCTAGTTCACATCCTCATGTGATTAACACCCAAAGAGTACTAAGGTGTGATCATGTTTTGCTTCGTGAGAGAAGTTTAGTCAGCGGGTCTGTTAGATTCAGATCCGTATGTATTTTGCAAATTTCTATGTCTACAATGCTCTGCATGGAGCTACTCTAGCTAATTGCTCCCACTTTTAATACGCATCCAGATTGATACTTAGAGTCATCTGGATTAGTGTAAAGCTTGCATCGGCGTAACTCTTTACGACGAACTCCTTATCACCTCCATAATCGAGAAACATTTCCTTAGTCATTCAGTAACTAAGGATAATTGTGACCGCTGTCCAGTGATCTACTCCTGGATCACTTTTATACCTTCTTGACAAACTCATGGTAAGGTACACAACAATTTGGTACACAGCATGGCATACTTTATAGAACCTATGACTGAGGCATAGGGAATGACTTTCATTATTTCTCTATCTTTTGCCGAGGTCGGGCTTTGAGTCTTACTCAACTTCATACCTTACAACTCAGGCAAGAACTCCTTCTCTGACTGATCCATTTTGAACTACTTCAAAAACTTGTCAATGTATGTATTTATTGAAAAACTTTATCAAGCATCTCGATCTATCTCTATAGATCTTGAGGCTCAATATGTAAGCAGCTTTACCAAGGTTTTTCTTTGAAAAAAACTCCTTTCAAACACTTCTTTATGCTTTCTAGAAAATTTCTACATCATTTCTGATCAACAATATGTCATTCACATATACTTATCAGAAAGGCTATAGTGCTCCTACTCACTTTCTTGTAAATATAGGCTTCACCACAAGTCTGTATAAAACTATATGCTTTGATCAACTTATCAAAGCGTATATTCCAACTCTGAGATGCTTGCACCAGTCCATAGATGGATCGCTGGAGCTTGCACACTTTGTCAGCACCTTTAGGATCGACAAAACCTTCTGGTTGCATCATATACAACTCTTCTTTAAGATATCCATTCAGGAATGCAGTTTTGACATCCATTTGCCAGATTTCATAATCATAAAATGCGGCCATTGATAACATGATTCAGACAGACTTAAGCATCGCTACGGGTGAGAAAATCTCATCGTAGTCAACTCCTTGAACTTGTCAAAAACCTTTCACAACAAGTCGAGCTTTGTAAACAGTAACATTACTGTCAGCGTCGGTCTTCCTCTTTTAGATCCATTTATTTTTGATGGCTTGCCGATCATCGGGCAAGTCAACCAAAGTCCACACTTTGTTCTCATACATGGATCCCATCTCAGATTTCATGGCCTCAAGCCATTTTGCGGAATCTGGGCTCATCATTGCTTCCTCATAGTTTGTAGGTTCATCATGGTCTAGTAACATGACTTCCAGAACCGGGTTGCCATACCACTCTGGCGCGGAACGTACTCTGGTTGATCTACGAGTTCAGTAGTAACTTGATCCAAAGTTTCATGATCATCATCATTAGCTTCCTCACTAATTGGTGTAGGAATCACTGAAACTAGTTTCTATGATGTACTACTTTCCAATTCGGGAGAAGGTACAATTACCTCATCAAGTTCCACTTTCCTCCCACTCACTTCTTTTGAGAGAAACTCCTTCTCTAGAAAGGATCCATTCTTAGCAACGAATATCTTGCCTTCGGATCTGTGATAGAAGGTGTACCCAACAGTCTCCTTTGGGTATCCTATGAAGACACATTTCTCCGACTTGGGTTCGAGCTTATCAGGTTGAAGCTTTTTCACATAAGCATCGCAGCCCCAAACTTCAAGGAACGATAACTTTGGTTTCTTGTCAAACCACAGCTCATAAGGTGTCGTCTCAACGGATTTAGATATTGCCCTATTGAACGTGAATGCAGTTGTCTCTGATGCATAACCCAAAACGATAGTGGTAAATCGGTAAGAGACATCATAGATCGCACCATATCTAATAAAGTATGGTTACAACGTTCGGACACACCATTACTCTGTGGTGTTCCGGGTGGCGTGAGTTGTGAAACTATTCCACATTGTTTCAAATGAAGACCAAACTCGTAACTCAAATATTCACCTCCACGATCAGATCGTAGGAACTTTATTTTCTTGTTACGATGATTCTCTACTTCACTCTGAAATTCTTTGAACTTTTCAAATGTTTCAGACTTGTGTTTCATTAAGTAGATATACCCATATCTGCTCAAATCATCAGTGAAGGTCAGAAAATAATGATAGTCCCCGCGAGCCTTAACACTCATCGGTCCACATACATCAGTATGTATGATTTCCAATAAATCAGTTGCTTGCTCCATTGTTCCGAAGAACGGAGTTTTAGTCATCTTGCCCATGAGGCATGGTTCGCAAGCACCAAGTGATTCATAATCAAGTGATTCCAAAAGTCCATCACTATGGAGTTTCTTCATGCGCTTTACACCAATATGACCTAAACGGCAGTGCCACAAATAATTTGCACTATCATTATTAACCTTGCATCTTTTGGCTACAATATTATGAATATGTGTATCACTACGATCGAGATCCAACAAACTATTTTTCATTGGGTGTATGACCATCGAAGGCTTTATTCATGTAAACAGAATAACAATTATTCTATGACTTTAAATGAATAACCGTATTGCAACAAACATGATCAAATCATATTCATGCTCAACGCAAATGCCAAATAACATTTATTTATGTTCTACACTAATTCTGAAAGTATAGGGAGTGTGCGATGATGATCATATCAATCTTGGAACCACTTCCAACACACATCGTCACTTCACCTTTAACTAGTCTCTGTTCATTCCGCAACTCTCGTTTCGAGTTACTAACTTTAGCAACTGAACCGGTATCAAATACCCAGGGGTTGCTATGAACACTAGTAAAGTACACATCAATAATCTGTATATCAAAATATACCGTTGTTCACTTTGCCATCCTTCTTATCCGCCAAGTATATAGGGCAGTTCCACTTCTAGTGAATATTTCCTTTGCAGTAGAAGCACTTAGTTTCAGGCTTGAGTTTAGCTTTGGGTTTCTTCATGGAAGCGAAAACTTGCTTGTCATTCTTCTTGAAGTTCCCCTTCTATCCCTTTGCCCTTTACTTGAAACAAGTGGTCTTGTTAACCATCAACACTTGATGTTCTTTCTTGATTTCTACCTTCGCTGATTTCAGCATCGCGAAGAGCTCGGGAATTACTTTTGTCATCCCTTGCATATTATAGTTCATCACGAAGTTCTACTAACTTGGTGATAGTGACTAGAGAACTTTGTCAATTAGTATCTTATCTGGAAGATAAACTCCCACTTGATTCAAGCAATTGTAGTACCCAGACAATCTGAGCACATGCTCACCGGTTGAGCTATTCTCCTCCATCTTGTAGGCAAAGTACTGTCAAAGGTCTCATACCTCTCAACACGGGCATGAGTATGAAAATACTAATTTCAACTCTTGGAACATCTCATATGCTCCGTGGTGTTCAAAACGTTTTTCAAGTCCCGGTTATAAGCCGTAAAGCATGGCGCACTAAACTATCAAGTAGTCATCATACCGAGCTTGTCAAACGTTCATAACGTCTGCATCTGCTCCTGCAATAGGTTCGTCACCTAGCGGTGCATCAAGGGCATAATACTTCTGTGCAGCAATGAGGATAATCCTCGGATCACGGACCTAGTCCGCATCATTGCTACTAACATCTTTCAACTTATATTTCTCTAGGAACATATAAAATAAACGGGGAGCTATATCGCGAGCTATTGATCTACAACATAGATATGCTAATACTACCAGGACTAAGTTCATGATAAATTAAAGTTCAATTAATCATATTACTTGAAGAACTCCCACTTAGATAGACATCCCTCTAGTCATCTAAATGATCACGTGATCCAAATCAACTAAACCATGTCCGATCATCATGTGAGATGGAGTAGTTTTCAATAGTGAACATCTTATGTTGATCATATCTACTATATGATTCACGCTCGACCTTTCGGTCTCCAGTGTTCCGAGGCCATATCTGCATATGCTAGGCTCGTCAAGTTTAACCCGAGTATTCTGCGTGTGCAAAACTGGCTTACACCCGTTGTATTTGAACGTAGAGCTTATCACACCCGATCATCACGTGGTGTCTCGGCACGACGAACTTTCGCAATGGTGCATACTCAGGGAGAACACTTATACCTTGAAATTTTGTAAGGGATCGTCTTACAATGCTACCGCCGTACTAAGCAAAATAAGAAGCATAATAAGATAAACATCACATGCAATCAAAATATATGACATGATATGGCCATCATCATCTTATGCTTTTGATCTCCATCTCCAAAGCACCGTCATGATCACCTTCGTCACCGGCGTGACACCTTGATCTCCATCGTAGCATCGTTGTCGTCTCGCCAACTATTGCTTCTACGACTATCGCTACCGCTTAGTGATAAAGTAAAGCAATTACATGGCGATTGCATTTCATACAATAAAGCGACAACCATATGGCTCCTGCCAGTTGCCGATAACTTTACAAAACATGATCATCTCATACAAAACCGTATAACTCATCATGTCTTGACCATATCACATCACAACATGCCCTGCAAAAACAAGTTAGACGTCCTCTACTTTGTTGTTGCAAGTTTTACGTGGCTGCTACGGGCTTAGCAAGAACCGTTCTTACCTACGCATACAAAACCACAATGATATTTCGTCAAGTATGTGTTGTTTTAACCTTCACAAGGACCGGACGTAGCCACACTTGATTCAACTAAAGTTGGAGAAACTGACACCCGCCAGCCACCTGTGTGCGAAGCACGTCGGTAGAACTAGTCTCGCGTAAGCATACGCGTAATGTCGGTCCGGGCCGCTTCATCCAATAATACCGCCGAATCAAAGTATGACATGCTGGTAAGCAGTATGACTAGTATCGTCCACAACTCACTTGTGTTCTACTCGTGCATATCATCTACGCATAGACCTGGCTCATGATACCACTTTTGGGGAACGTAGTATTTTAAAATTTTCCTACGATCACGCAAGATCTATCTACCAGATGCATAGCAACGAGAGGGGAGAGTGTGTCTACGTACACTCGTAGACCGAAAGCGGAAGCGTTAGAACAACGCGGTTGATGTAGCCGTACGTCTTTACGGCCTGACCGATCAAGCACCGAAACTACGGCACCTCCGAGTTCTAGCACATGTTCAGCTCGATGACGTCCCTCGAACTCCGATCCAGCCGAGTGTCGAGGGAGAGTTTCGTCAGCACGACGGCGTGGTGACGATCTTGATGTTCTACCGTCGCAGGGCTTCGCCTAAGCACCGCTATAATATTATCGAGGAGAACTATGGTGGAGGGGGCACCGCACACGGCTAAGAGATCAAGAGATCAATTGTTGTGTCTAGAGGTGCCCCCTTGCCCCCGTATATAAAGGAGGGAGGGAGAGGCCGGCCCTAGAGGGGGCGTGCCAAGTGTGGGGAGTCCTATTAGGACTCCCTAGTCCTAGTAGGATTCCCCTTTCCTTTCCGGATTAGGAGAGAAGGAAAGAGGGGGAGAGGGAGAAGGAAAAGGGGGCTGCACCCCTTGTCCAATTCGGACCAGAAGGGGGGCGCGCGCCTCCTTCCTTTTGGCCTCTCTCTTCTATTCCCGTAACTCCCCGGTACTCCGAAAATACCCGAATCACTCGGAACCTTTCCGATGTCCGAATATAGTCGTCCAATATATCGATTTTTATGTCTCGATCATTTCGAGACTCCTCGTCATGTCCCCGATCTCACCCGGGACTCCGAACTCCTTCGGTACATCAAAACTCATAAACTCATAATAAAACTGTCATCGAAACCTTAAGCGTGCGGACCCTACGGGTTCGAGAACTATGTAGACATGATCGAGACACGTCTCCGGTCAATAACCAATAGCGAAACCTGGATGCTCATATTGGCTCCCACATATTCTACGAATATCTTTATCGGTCAAACCGCATAACAACATACATTGTTCCCTTTGTCATCGGTATGTTACTTGCCCGAGATTCGATCGTCGGTATCTCAATACCTAGTTGAATCTTGTTACCGGCAAGTCTCTTTACTCGTTCCGTAATACATCATCCCGCAACTAACTCATTAGCTGCAATGCTTGCAAGGCTTATAGTGATGTGTATTACCGAGTGGGCCCAGAGATACCTCTCCGACAATTGGAGTGACAAATCCTAATCTCGAAATACGCCAACCCAACAAGTACCTTCAGAGACACCTGTAGAGTACCTTTATAATCACCCAGTTACGTTGTGATGTTTGGTAGCACACAAAGTGTTCCTCCGGTATTCGGGAGTTGCATAATCTCATAGTCATAGGAACATGTATAAGTCATGAAGAAAGCAATAGCAGTAAAACTTAAACAATCATAGTGCTAAGCTAACGGATGGGTCTTGTCCATCACATCATTCTCCTAATGATGTGATCCCGTTGATCAAATGACAACTCATGTCTATGGCTAGGAAACATAACCATCTTTGATCAATGAGCTAGTCTAGTAGAGGCATACTAGGGACACTCTGTTTTGTCTATGTATTCACACATGTACTAAGTTTCCGGTTAATACAATTCTAGCATGAATAATAAACATTTATCATGATATAAGGAAATAAATAATAACTTTATTATTGCCTCTAGGGCATATTTCCTTCAGGCCCGTGTTTTGCCGCGCCGTTGTGCGTCGCCGCCGCCTTAGTTGCTTGCCGCCGGCGACGTTGTAGCCATCGTTAGGTTATGTAGATGCGCGTCGCGTGTGCGGAGTTCCTCCAGGAACACATCGCACCACTCCGCCGCCTGTTAGGGTCACCGGAGCAGCTCCGACGAGCTCCTCCGACGGGCCCTGCATCTCCCTTGGTTTCTGCTTCTGCAGTTTACTCTTAAGGCAGTGCTCCCCTTATATGTCAGATGCATGCTCGCAGCCGAGTGGTGTGTCTCTTCGTCAATGAACCAGCGATGCGAGTTCGAATCACGCCGGGGGCAGTGGAATTATCCCTCCTTTTTGCTTATTCTGTGCCACTGACAGGGCGGCCCCACCTGTCATTCACCCAGCTCGCGCACACCCACTCTCACACTCGCCGCTGCCACCTCAGCGCCCCTGGACCCACGGGTCAGCGCCTCGGGCTAGATCCAGTCTGGGTCTGTTAGCCCATTTTCTTTTCTTTTTCTTTTCTGTTTTTGTTTTTGTTTTTCTTTTCTGCATTTCTTTTGCATATTAATATCTTTTAATATATGCTTCTGTTGGAAATGCTTTATATATGAAAACTTCCTAGTTTTTCATGTAGAATATTAATATGCAGTTTGTTGCCATGTTTAAAAACATTTAAATTGTTGTTTGAATTATTTGGTGTTTAAAATATGCTTAAACTTGTAAAAATCATAACTAAATAACCCTAGCTCCAAATTTGACAAACTTTATATGTATTTGGGGTGGAAAAATGTGTAGATTAATGTGGTGCTCTTGTTTTGCATGTTTAACAATTTTAAAATATGACTTTCTCAGATCTGTCCTAATTGTATTTATATGAATATGGGAGTTTCCGGAAATTGTTGTTTGTTCTTTCCGGCCCATTTAAATTGCTAGCATGTTGCTGTTAATCCTAGATGCACCCCTTGTCATGTTAAAAAACTTTTAAAACTTGTTGGGTGCTTGTTTAAATAATCTACATAACCACTTGTGGCCATGTTAGTTTTGTTTCCTTTTGCTTGTGTTCCACATGTGTGTGATCATGTTATTGCCATGATGCTTGTGCACTCTTCTTGTCCCTAGGAGTTGCATCATATCTTATCCATGTCCATATGCATCATATTCATGCATCATGTGGTTGAGCATTGGATAATGATTGATCATTGTTCCGGTGTTTGCATTGTTGTGTTGGTTAGAGCCCGGTGACGATTCGGAGTTCGAGGTTCCTTTCGAGGCTGAGTTAGAGGAGCAAGGTTACGATCCCTCCGTGGAATCAACAGGCAAGATGACCATTCCCAGATATCACTTCTATCTTTGCCTATGCTAGTTGTCTCGCTCTTTAGATATTGCCTCGATGCCTATTCCTGTTTGTCAGCCCCCTATTGTTGCCATGAAACACTCTAACCACCTTCCTAGCAAACCGTTGTTTGGCTAAGTACGCATCGCTCAGCCCCTCTTATAGCGTTGTTAGTTGCAAGTGAAGTTTTTGAAGATTGCTCCACGATGAAGTTGTTATTGGGATAACACAATATATACCTGTTATAAACTAATTCACCTATATATTGGTAATGGGTGGAAGGCTAAGCCTTTCTGCTTGGTGTTTTGTTCCACTCATGCCATCTTAGGAACCGATAAACCGGTGTTATGTTCCTTGATTTTGCGTTCCTAACACGGTTGGGGTTTACGGACCCCCCTTGATAATTCGCTCTATTTAAAGCTTTTCCAGCAAGGCCCAACATTGGTTTTACATTTGCCTAATAACTAAAACTTGCATAGGGCGTTGCAAACCCGAGTTCTTAATTAACAACCCGGGCCAGTGCTCCTCATGAGTGTTGGTCCAAACTAGAGCCACTTGCGGTGCCACCTAGTTGTTGGAAATATGCCCTAGAGGCAATAATAAAAGAGTTATTATTATATTTCCTTGTTCATGATAATCGTTTATTATCCATGCTATAATTGTATTGATTGGAAACTCAAATACATGTGTGGATGAATAGACAAACTTTGTGTCCCTAGTAAGCCTCTACAGGACTAGCTCGTTGATCAAAGATGACCGCGGTTTCCAGGTCATAGACATGAGTTGTCATTTGATAACGGGATCACATCATTAGGAGAATGATGTGATGGACAAGACCCAAACGTTAAACATAGCTTTTGATCGTATCAGTTATCGCTATAGTTTTCTGCATGTCAAGTATAAGTTCCTATGACCATGAGATCATGTAACTCACTGACACCGTAGGAGTGCTTTGTGTGTGCCAAACGTCGCAACGTAACTGGGTGACTATAAAGGTACTCTACAGGTATCTCCGAAGGTGTCTGTTGAGTTGACATGGATCGAGACTGGGATTTGTCACTCCGTGTGACGGAGAGGTATCTCCGGGCCCACTCGGTAATACATCATCACAATGAGCTCAAAGTGACTAAGTGGTTAGTCACGGGATTATATATTACGGCAACGAGTAAAGAGACTTGCCGGTAACGAGATTGAACTAGGTATAGAGATACCGACGATCGAATCTCGGGCAAGTAACATACCGACGAGACAAAGGGAACTGTATACGGGATTGCCTGAATCCTTGACATCGTGGTTCATCCGATGAGATCATCGAGAAACGTGTGGGAACCAATATGGGTATCCAGATCCCGCTATTGGTTATTGACCTGGGAGTGTCTCGGTCATGTCTACATGGTTTCCGAACCCGCAGGGTCTGCACACTTAAGGTTCGGTGACGCTAGGGTTGTTAGTGAGAACAGTGCATGGTTACCGAAGGTTGTTCGGAGTCCCGGATGAGATCCCGGACGTGACGAGGGTCTCCGGAATGGTCCGGAGACGAAGATTGATATATAGGATGAAAGGTTTCGGAGTCCGGAAGTGTTCCGGGGAGTATCGGGAAATCGGCGGATGACCGAAAGGGGTTTCGGGGGTCCCGGAAGGGGTTTCGGGCCTAATGGGCCACAAAGGGGGACACAACAGCCCTCATAGGGCTGTGCGCCCCCCCTGGGCCCTCTCCTTGTGCGCCAAGGGAGGTGGACCCCCCTAGGGCTGCCGCACCCCCTTAGCCTTGGGGGGCAAGGCGCCTGGGGGGGAAACCCTAGCCCCAGGGGGCGCCGCCCCTCCCCATCTGCCCTGGCCGCCGGCCCCTAGGGGAAACCCTAGGGCGCCCCCCTCCCCTCTACTCCCCCTATATAAAGAGAGGCAGAGGGAGGGCAGCCACACACGTTCGTGCCTCGGTGTTGCCCTCCCTCTCCCACTACAATCTTCGTTTTTCCCGCGGTGCTTGGCGAAGCCCTGCTGGAACCCTCCACCACCATCTCCACCACGCCGTCGTGCTGCCGGTGTCTCCATCAACCTCTCCTTCCTCCTTGCTGGATCAAGAAGGAGGAGACATCCCCGAACTGTACGTGTGAAGAACGCGGAGGCACCGTTGCTTCGGTGCTAGGATCTTCGGCGATCTGAATCGCGGCGAGTACGACTCCATCAACCGCATTCTTGAACGCTTCCGCTTAGCGATCTACAAGGGTATGTGGATCCAACTCTCCCCTCGTAGATGCATCTCCTAGATTGATCTTGGTGAACGTAGAGAAAATTTTTGTTTCCCATGCAACGTTACCCAACACTAGTTCGCTGGGATCTTCGGTTGCTGTACGTAGTGCTCATCCGGTCGTGGCCTGAGACGAGATACGCGCGGCTACTATCAGGGTGTCGGCACACCGGGAGGTCTTGCTGGATTAGTTTTACCTTTGTCGAAATATCTTGAGCACGGGATTCCGAGAATACTCGGGTCTTCCCACTTTGGAGTTGCGACTCCGCGGATCATGAGCTTGTGATGGGCTAAGTTGGGACACCCCTGCAGGGTTTGATCTTTCGAAAGTCGTGCCCGTGGTTATGTGGCAGATGGGAATTTGTTAATCTCCGGTTGTAGATAACTTGACACCTTATTGACGAGTACACTGCCTGTGTGAGTAACCGTGATGGCCTCTTTCCGAAGGGCTTCGGGAAGTGAACACGGTGGGGTTATGTTTGATCGTGAGTAGCTAGGATCACTTCTTGATCAACTTGGCGATCGTTGGCACTTGTTCTCTTCTCGCTCTAAACTCATAAGCTAGTGCTTAGTGCTTGCTGCAACCCTTGTTTATAGCCTTTCCACACCTAAGGTTTTGGTAGTTTTGATACCCGGGAATGGGATTGCTGAGTCCTCTATGGCTCACAGATTCAACACACACTAGATGCAGGTACCGCTGAGAACAAAGCAGGAGGTGGTTCGGAACTTCACTGGGAGTTCGATGAAGAGCGGGTCGTTACTATGTTTCGTATCCCGACGATCAGTAGTGGTTCTTACTAGGAGGATCTGGGCTTGTGTTTTGGTATCTTTCTCATTTGGATTTTCATCCGTAGTCGGACCCTGATGTTCTTTGGATGATCTATGCTATTGTAATCATTGTGTGACGTGGCGAGTGTAAGCCAACTATCATTTTACAATTTCATCCCTAAATTTTACATGAGATGTGCAAAGATACCATACTTGAGATCATTCTAGTATGCGTTTATGTCCTTAAGTCGTGCCTCGACATGTGGGGGACATAGCTGCATACTGGGCATTGCATTCTATGATTATGAGATCTGTCAATTGGACGTCGAAACGACATTCCTTAACGGTTTCCTTAAGGAAGAGTTGTATATGATGCAGCCGGAAGGTTTTGTCGATCCTAAGAATGCTAACAAGGTATGCAAGCTCCAGCGCTCCATCTATGGGCTGGTGCAAGCATCTCGGAGTTGGAACATTCGTTTTGATGAAGTGATCAAAGTGTTTGGGTTCATACAAACTTATGGAGAAGCCTGTATTTACAAGAAAGTGAGTGGGAGCTCTATAGCATTTCTCATATTATATGTGGATGACATAATATTGATGGTAAATGATATAGAACTTTTGGAAAGCATAAAGGCCTACTTGAATAAGTGTTTTTCAATGAAGGACCTTGGAGAAGCTGCTTACATATTAGGCATCAAGATCTATAGAGATAGATCGAGACGCCTCATTGGTCTTTCACGAAGCACATACCTTGACAAGATAATGAAGAAGTTCAATATGGAACAGTCCAAGAAAGGGTTCTTGCCTGTATTGCAAGGTGTGAGATTGAGCACGGCTCAATGCCCGACCTCGGTAGAAGATAGAGAAAAGATGAGTGTCATCCCCTATGCCTCAACCATAGGTTCTATTATGTATGCCATGCTGTGTACCAGACCTGATGTGAACCTTGCCATAAGTTTGGTGGGGAGGTACCAAAGTGATCCCAGAATGGAACACTAGATTGCGGTCAAGAACATCCTGAAGTGCCTGAAAAGGACTAATGATATGTTTCTCGTTTATGGAGGTGACAAAGAGCTCGTCGTAAAGGGTTATGTCGATGCTAGCTTAACACAGATCCGGATGACTCCAAGTCACAAACCGGATAAGTGTATATTTTGAATGGTGGGGCACTCGGCTGGTGTAGTTGCAAGCAAAGCGTCGTGGCGGCATCTACATGTGAAGCGGAGTACATAGCTACTTCCGAAGCAGCACAGGAAGGAGTCTAGATGAAGGAGTTCATCACCGACCTAGGAGTTATTCCAAGCGCGTCGGGTCCGATGACACTCTTCTGTGACAACACTGGAGCTATTGCCATTGCCAAGGAGCCCAGGTTTCACAAGAAGACCAAGCACATCAAGCGCCGTTTCAACTCCATTCGTGGTTATATTCAAGATGGAGACATAGATATTTCTAAAGTACATACGGATCTGAATGTCGCAGATCCGTTGACTAAACCTCTTCCATGAGTAAAACATGATCAACACCAGAACTCTATGGGTGTTCGATTCATCACAATGTAACTAGATTATTGACTCTAGTGCAAGTGCGAGACTGTTGGAAATATGCCCTAGAGGCAATAATAAAATGGTTATTACAATATGACAATCGTCTATTGTTCATGCTATAATTATGTTAACCGAAAACCGTAATGCATGTGTGAATACATAGACCATGATATGTCCCTAGTGAGCCTCTAGTTGGCTAGCTCGTTGGTCAATAGATGGTCACCGGTTGATGACCATGGGCATTGGATGTCATTGATAACGGGATCACATCATTAGGAGAATGATGTGATGGAGAAGACCCAATCCTAAGCATAGCACAAGATCGTGTAGTTTGTCTGCTAAAGCTTTTCCAATGTCAAGTATCATTTCCTTAGACCATGAGATTGTGCAACTCCCGAATACCGTAGGAATGATATGGGTGTGCCAAACGTCACAACGTAACTGGGTGGCTATAAAGGTACACTACGGGTGTCCCCGAAAGTATCTGTTGGGTTGGTACGAATCGACACTGGGATTTGTCACTCCGTGTGACGGAGAGGTATCTCTGGGCCCACTCGGTAAGACATCATCGTAATGAGCTCAATGTGACTAAGGAGTTGGTCATGGGATGATGTATTACGGAATGAGTAAAAGAGACTTGCCAGTAACGAGATTGAACAAGGTATAGGGAAACCGACGATCGAATCTCGGGCAAGTACTATACCGGTAGACAAAGGGAATTGTATACGGGATTGATTGAATCCTTGACATCGTGGTTCATCCGATCAGATCATCGTGGAACACATGGGAGCCAACATGGGTATCCAGATCTAGCTATTGGTTATTGGCTGGAGAGATGTCTCGGTTATGTTTGCATAGTTCCCGAACCAGTAGGGTCTACACACTTAAGGTTCGATGACGCTTGGGTCATAGGGAATGTATGTACGGAGTCCCGGATGAGATCCCGGGCATCACGAGGAGTTCCGGAATGGTCCGGAGGTGAAGATTTATATATGGGAAGTCATCATACGGTCATCGAAAAGGTTCTCGGGGGTGCCGGTATTGTACCGGGACCATCGAAGGGGTTCCGGGGGTCCACCGGGAGGGTCCACCTGCCCTTGAGGGCCCTATGGGTTGTATATGGAGAGGGACCAACTCCTAACTGGGCTGGGCGCCTCCCCCTAGGGCCCATGCGCCTATGGCTTGGGGGGAAACCCTAAGGGTGCGCCCCCCTTGGCTTGGGGGGGCAAGCCCCCCCCCCTCCTGGCCTCCCCCTCTAGATCCCATCTAGAGGGGGTCGGCCCCCTCTCTCCTTCCCCTATAAATAGTGGGGGGTTTGGGGGCTGCTCAACACATGAGTTCTTCTCCCTCTTGGCGCAGCCCTGCTTCTCCTCCTCGTCGTCTCTCGTAGCGCTTGGCAAAGCCCTGCTGGAGAACCACGCTCCTCCACCACCACCACGATGTCGTGCTAATGTTGGACGGAGTCTTCCCCAACCTATCCCTCTTTCCTTGCTGGATCAAGGCGTGGGAGACGTCACCGGTCTGTACGTGTGTTGAACACAGAGGCGCCGTTGTTCGGCGCTTAGATCGGATTCAGCCGCGATCTGAATCGCTTTGTGTACGACTCCCCCAACCGCATTCTTGCAACGCTTCGGCATCGCGATCTTCAAGGGCATGAAGATGCACTCCCCTCTCTCGTTGCTAGTCACTCCATATATTGATCTTGGTGATGCGTAGAATTTTTTTAATTTCTCCAACAATCCCCAACATCTACATCAACCTTGCTGCCCCTCCGATGATGCGTGAGTAGTTTACCACATACCTACGGGTCCATAGCCAGTATCTAGATGACTTCTTCTCCCTCTTTGATCTTCAATACAATGTTCTTCGAGATCTATTCAATGTAATCTTCTTTTGCGGTGTGCTTGTCGAGACCCAATGAATTGTGGATTTATGATCAGATTACCTATGAATATTATTTGAGTCTTCTCTGAACTCTTTTATGCATGATTAAGATAGCTTTGTATTTCTCTTTGATCTATCGATTTGGTTTGGCCAACTAGATTGGTTTTTCTTGCAATGGGAGAGGTGCTTTGTGATGGGTTCAATCTTGCGGTGTCCTCACCCAGTGACAGAAAGGGTAGCGAGGCACGTATTGTATTATTGCCATTAAGGGTAACAATATGGAGTTTATATCATATTGCATGAGTTTATCCCTCTATATCATGTCATCTTGCTTAAAGCATTACTCTGTTTTTAACTTAATACTCTAGATGTATGCTGGATAGCGATCGATGAGTGGAGTAATAGTAGTAGATGCAGGCAGGAGTCGGTCTACTTGTCATGGACGTGATGCCTCTATTCATGATCATTGCCTTAGATATCGTCATAACTTTGCGCTTTTCTATCAATTGCTTGACAGTAATTTGTTCACCCACTGTATGCTTTCTTCGAGAGAGAAGCCTCTAGTGAAAACTATGGCCCTCGGGGTCTATGTTCCATCTATTATTTTTAGATCTATAAAAACAAAAACCCAAAAATATCTTGCTGCATTTATTTTGTGTTTACTTTATTTAGCTTTTTTACTTTAGTTTTAAATCTATCTCTGTCGAATCTCACTCTTGTTCGTGACCGTGAAGGGATTGACAACCCCTTTTCCGACATTTGTTAGTTTGTGCAGGTCAATAGATTGGAGACTTGGTTGTGCCTCCTACTGGATTGATACCTTGGTTCTCAACTAAGGGAAATACTTATCTCTACTTTGCTGCATCACCCATTCCTCTTCAAGGAAAAAATCAACGCAAGCTCCAGAAGTAGCACTCAACACTATATATTATTATACAATGATATGTGGTCATTCTATGATGTTTGAGTAGATCTGTTTTGTCCTATGGGCTAATCAACGACCGTGGTTGGTTTGAGTGTATATTTTACTATGGTGCTATCCTACGGTGCCCTTTGTCTCGCGCAAACATGAGGGGTCCCCGCTGTAGGGTGTTGCAATATGTTCATGATTCTCTTATAATGGGTGGCGTGAGTGACAGAATACACATACCCGAGTAAGGGGGTTGTTGTGTATGGGAGTAAAGAGGACTTTATACTTAAGGTTATGGTTGGGTTTTACCTTAATGATATTTAGTAGTTGCGGATGCTTGCTAGAGTTCCAATCATAAGTGCATATGATCCAAGTATGAAAAGTATGTTAGCTCATGCCTCTCCCTCATATAAAATTGCAAGAATGATTACCGGTCTATAGAGTCGTATCGGTGGTCGATAGAACTTGAGGGAATATTTGTTCTACCGGTCTAGTTATCGATTGCCTAGGAACAAATCTTTCTCTTGTGTTGCAAAAAGCTTTCTACTACACTACTAAGTTTATTATCTTGTAATTTATTCGTAGTTTTATTCTCGCAAAGTACTTCTAGTTCTATTGTTGTTCTATGTAAAGCAAACATTAAGTGTGCGTAGAGTTGTATCGGTGGTCGGTAGAACTTGAGGGAATATTTGTTCTACCTTCATCTCCTCGTTTGGTTCGACACTCTTACTTATCAAAAAGTCTACAAACGATCGCACACACTTGTGGGTTATTATGACATTTTTCTGGTGCCATTGTCGGGGAGCAATAGCGTGGGGTGAATATTCTCGTGTATGCTTGTTTGCTTTATCGCTAAGTAGATTTTATTTTCTATTGTAAGTTGTCCTCTATCTTTAGTTATGGATATGGAACATGAAATACCAAAAACATTAGGTGTACTTGCAACTCATGGAGATGGGGAACCTCCTAAAACCTTCGATGCTCGTTACGTGAAAAATATTAAACACTACTTTGATAATCCTGAGAAAACCCCATTCAACTTGATAATGGGAGAAACAATTGGATCAACATGAATACTTTAGGGATTATCACTTGACTCAATAAGGGAGACTCTTATGGGATAAAATTTTATATGTTGCATTGGTATGCTTGGAATTTATGCCAGAGATATGATTATACTTGTTGCTATTGTCCGTGAACGTTGCATGGAAAACAAAAAAATCTACGCACACGCAAAATCTATCGATGGAGATGCATAGCTACGAGAGGGGAAGAGCATCTTCATACCCTTGAAGATCGCTAAGCAGAAGCATTTATCAACGTGTTTGATGTAGTCGTACACCTCCACGATCCGCCCCAATCAAGTACCGAATGTACGACACCTTCGCGTTCAGCACACGTTCAGCTCAATGACGTCCTCGCCTTCTCGATTCAGCAAGAGGGGCGAAGTAGTAGATGAGTTCCGGCAGCACGATGATGTGGTGACGGTGGTGGTGAATCTATCCGCAGAGCTTCGCCAAGCACACCGGATGTGGACGGAGGACGAACTAGAACTAGAGGGAGAGGGGCACCGCACACGGCTTGGGGATCGTCGTGTGTGTTGCCCGGCCCCTATCCCTCCTCTCATATATATGGGTAGGGGAGTAGGGGAGGCAGCCTAGGGCGCCCCAAGGGGGCGGCGGCCAGCCCTAGGGACTGCCATGGCCGCGCCCCCTTCCTTCTTTGGCGCATGGGGAAAAAGAAAGGGGGTCGGCTGCCTTAGGGCGTGCCCCTTTCCCTTTCTCTCTTCCGTGGAGAAAGGCAGGAGGGGGCCAGCCCCTTCCTTTCCTTTACAAGTCCTGCTGCCAGTTTGGGGGCGTGACAGCCCCTTGTGGGCTTGTGTGCTCCCCTCCCCTTGGCCCGTTAGGTCCAGTAACTTCCCGTGGCCTCCTGGAACCCCTTCCGGTGATCCGATAAATACCCAGTGCATTCCAAAACCTTCTGGAGACCAAATACTATCATCCTATATATCAATCTTTACCTCCGGACCATTACAGAGCTCCTCGTCATCTCCGTGATCTCATCCGAGACTCCGTACAACATTCGGTCATCGGTTCACATAACTCATATAATACTATATCATCAATGAACGTTAAGCGTGCGGACCCTACGGGTTCGAGAATGATGTAGACATGACCGAGATGACTCTCCGGTCAATAACCAATAGCAGGACCTGGATGCCCATATTTGTTCATACATATTCTATGAAGATCTTTATCGGTCGAACCTTTATGGCAACATATGTAGTTCCCTTTGTCTGTCGGTATGTTACTTGCCCGAGATTCGATCGTCAGTATCTCCATACTGAAAGTGCAACTAATCCCCGGGTGGTTTTGGTAATTAATAACAACATATATATCATTGAACTAATATTTACTTGAGAATCATTTCAGAAAAGTTCAATGATATGGGTATGGAAATGTCTGAAGAAGTGGACCCCTCAAAATGCTAAGACAAGCATTGGCAAAAGCTCAAGACTCTATTTTTGGTTTAGTGATCAAAGATCACATTGAGTCCATAGGAAAAGCCAATACTATTAAAAGGGGATGAGGTTGTGTTAATGATCTGGTTGCTCAAGTGCTTGGTGATCTAGCTCCCTCAACTATCAGCACTCTTCACTACTTAACACACTCATAAGTAATCTCGGACAAACCGATTCTGCAAACTCAGTCCCACCGAGATGAACCACCTCAGTTATTCTTCCAAACCCTAATTTCTCGGTCCATCCAATTTTGAGTTTCGGTCTCACCGAAAATGGACTGCCAACCTTCTGTAACCAATTGACATCACTTCGGAATATCCGAGTTGTTACTTTCGGTCTCACCGAGATGGCAAGCTCCAACCTTTGACTCACTTCGGACACACCGAGATGGTATTTTCGGTCCCACCGAAAATCCCAACGTTCACTATATTTGAACTTTCGGTCTGACCGAGTTTTAACTTCGGTCTCACCGAGATTGGTCAAATGTGTGTGTAACGGTTGGATTTTGTGTGGAGGCTATATATACCCCTCCACCCCTCTTCATTCGTGGAGAGAGCCATCAGAAAGTCTACCACTCCTACCATACACTTTCTGAGAAGTGAACCACCTACCCTTGTGTTGAGATCAAGCCATTCCATTCCTACCATATGAAACTTGATTTCTAGTCTTCCCAAGTTGCTTTCCACTCAAACCTTTCTTCCACCACAGCCATATCAGTGAGGAGAGTTGAGTGTTGGGGAGATTATCATTTGAAGCACAAGAGCAAGGAGTTCATCATCATCAACACCGTCTATTACCTTTTGGAGGGTGGTGCCTCCTAGATTGGTTAGGTGTCGCTTGGGAGCCTCCGTCTTTGAGATGTGGAGTTGAACCAAGAAGTTTGTAAGGGCAAGGAGATCGCCTACTTCGTGAAGATCTACCCCGAGTAAGGCTAGTCCTCCGTGGGCGTAGGCCGTGATGGAATAGACAAGGTTGCTTCTTCATGGACCCTTCGTGGGTGGAGCCCTCCGTGGACTCGCGCAGCCGTTACCCTCCGTGGGTTGAAGTCTCCATCAACGTGGATGTACGATAGCACCACCTATCGGAACCACGACAAAAATCTTCGTGTCACCAAACTGCGTTTGATCTTCTCCACCTCTCTTTTACATGTGCAATTTACTTTCCGTTGCTATTACTCTAGAATTGCATGTGTAGGGTGATACTTGAATTGATCTTAATTGTGAAACTGCCAAAAACATTGCATGATCCAAAGGCAGATTTTTTTATATTGTCAAGTAGTCTAATCACCCCCCCTCTAGACCTACTTTCGATCCTACAAGTGGTATTAGAGCTTTGGTCTCCATTGTTTTGGTTTCCATTGCATTGGACTCCATAAGCTTGGTTTCACAACCTAGGAGAGTATGGCGTCTAGTGAGGGTAATTATCGTAGAGGTCCTTACTTTGATGGTACAAATTTTGCTAGTTGGAAGCATAAAATGAAAATGCATATTCTTGGTCATAACCCAGCCGCATGGGGCATTATTTGTGTTGGTATGCAAGGTGATTTCTTTGAAGAAGGAAAAGTTCCGGATCGCGAAGCTACACCGGAAGAGTTGCGGATGTTGCAAAACAATGCTCAAGCCTGTGACATTCTCTTCAATGCTTTGTGTCCCGAGGAGTTCAACAAAATCAGCCGTCTTGAGAATGCTAAAGAGATTTGGGATACTTTGGTCGAAATGCACGAAGGTACTGAATCTGTGAAGGAATCAAAGCTAGATATTCTTCAAGGTCAACTTGACAAGTTCAAGATGAAGGATGGTGAAGGAGTCGCTGAAATGTACTCTAGGCTTGCTCTCATCACAAATGAGATTGCCGGCTTAGGAAGCGAAGAAATGACCGACCGATTCATCATTAAGAAGATTCTCAGAGCTTTGGATGGAAAATATGACACCGTGTGCACTTTGATCCAAATGATGCCAAACTACAAGACCCTCAAGCCAACTGAAGTCATTGGAAGAATTGTTGCTCATGAGATGACACTTAAGGATAAGGAAGAGCTTCACAACAAGTCAAGTGGTGCTTACAAAGCTACAAGTGATGCTCCTATTACCTCAAGTGACAAGCTAATTTCCAATGAAGAGATAAGCCTAATGGTCAGGAACTTCAACAAGTTCTACAAGAATAGAGGCAAAGAAAGAAGCTCAAAGTCTAGATCATATGATGAAAAGAGATCTTCTAGTCGTGATCGAAACTGCTACAATTGTGGAAGACCCGGACACTTCTCAAATGAGTGTACGGCTCCCCACAAGAGAAGAGAAGAATCTCCAAGAAGAAGAGCAAGAGATGAGTCACCTCGGAGAGAGAGAAGGAGTAGAGATGATCGTTATGAACGAAGACCCTCTCGGAGAAGCAAGGATTCGGAGAGGAAAGACAAGTCATCAAGGAGCTACACAAGAAGAAGACATCAAGCTCATATAGGTGAATGGGTCTCCGGCTCCGACTCCGACAATCAATCCGATGAAAGCTATCACTCCGACTCCGAATATAGTCAAGATGAAGGTGTTGCCGGACTTGCACTCGTATCCTCCAACTCCAACTCCTACGACTTATTTGATTCACCAAATGAGGGAATTGGAAGATGCTTCATGGCTAAAGGCCCCAAGGTAACACACCCTGAATTCATTGACTTTGATAGTGATGAGGATGACTTGCTTGGTGAAGATGAGCTCTTGCATGATAAATCTAGTGAGCTTAGTAATGATGAAAATGCTAGTAGTCTTTATAGTCGAGAAGAGTCGAATGACAATGCTATGAAGGAGATTGAGCGTCTAACTAAAGAACTAAACACTCTTAAGTTAGCTCATGAAACAACTCAAGAAGATCATAGAGAGCTCCTAAGATCTCATGAGAAGCTACGCTTCGAGAAGCTCACTCTAGAGCAAGAACATGAGTTTCTAAAAGCGATCAATGACGATCTTCGAAAGAAGAGTTCTTCATATCTTGCCAAACGACTTCTCTTGTCTAATTTCTTGCCACCTATTAAGACTAAGCATGACAAGCATAAGAAAAATTCTTCCTCTAGTAGTAACAATAACAATGTTAAATCCAATTTTGTTGCTTCTAGTAGTTCTCTTGATTCCACTAACAATGTTTCAAGCCAAGTTACACTTGAGCAAGAAAATAGCTTATTGAAGGAAATCATAGAGAAAGGTGTCTACAAGAGTCTTGCCGGAAGCAAGAACTTTGAGGAGATTGTTCGCAAACAAGGAAGACACCGGAAGAATCAAGGGATTGGTTTTGAGCGAAAGTTCAACGCCGAAGGTGTTGAGTGGGAAGAAGGTCAATACCCTACTCCACAGTTTGTTTCACAAAAGGAGAAGTATGATCCTACTTCTTCCAATGTGGAACAAGCTCAAGATGACCTTCCACCACAAGACCACAAGCTAAAGGCCAAGGACAAGCTTCAAGAGGAGATTGATGCATTCATTGAAGCACCTCAAGCCATGGTCAAGTGGGTTCCCAAGGACACATCAAGTTCTACTTCGTCAAGCTCAACTACAACACCAAGGATTCTGAAAGTGCAACTAATCCCCGGGTGGTTTTGGTAATTAATAACAACATATATATCATTGAACTAATATTCTCTTGAGAATCATTTCAGAAAAGTTCGATGATATGGGTATGGAAATGTCTGAAGAAGTGGACCCCTCAAAATGCTAAGACAAGCATTGGCAAAAGCTCAAGACTCCATTTTTGGTTTAGTGATCAAAGATCACATTGAGTCCATAGGAAAAGCCAATACTATTAAAAGGGGATGAGGTTGTGTTAATGTTCTTGTTGCTCAAGTGCTTGGTGATCTAGCTCCCTCAACTATCAGCACTCTTCACTTTACAACACACTCATAAGTAATCTCGGACAAACCGATTCTGCAAACTCAGTCCCACCGAGATGAACCACTTCAGTTATTTCCCTAAACCCTAACTTCTCGGTCCAACCGATTCTGAGTCTCGGTCTCACCGAAAATGTTCTGCCAACCTTCTGTAACCAAATGACAGCATTTCGGAATATCCGAGTTGTTGTTTTCGGTCACACCGAGATGGCAAACCCTAACCTTTGACTCACTTCGGACAAACCGAGATGGTATTTTCGGTCCCACCGAAAATCCCAACGTTCACTATATTTGAACTTTCGGTCTGACCGAGTTTTCACTTCGGTCTCACCGAGATTGGTCAAATGTGTGTGTAACGGTTGGATTTTGTGTGGAGGCTATATATACCCCTCCACCCCTCCTCATTCGTGAGGAGATCCATCAGAAAGTACCACCACTTCTACCATACACTTTCTGAGAAGTGAACCACCCACCCTTGTGTTGAGATCAAGCCATTCCATTCCTACCATATGAAACTTGATCTCTAGCCTTCCCAAGTTGCTTTCCACTCAAATCTTTCTTCCACCACAGCCATATCAGTGAGGAGAATTGAGTGTTGGGGAGATTATCATCTGAAGCACAAGAGCAAGGAGTTCATCATCATCAACACCGTCTATTACCTTTTGGGGGGTGGTGCCTCCTAGATTGGTTAGGTGTCGCTTGGGAGCCTCCGTCTTTGAGATGTGGAGTTGAACCAAGAAGTTTGTAAGGGCAAGGAGATCGCCTACTTCGTGAAGATCTACCCCGAGTAAGGCTAGTCCTCCGTGGGCGTAAGCCGTGATGGAATAGACAAGGTTGCTTCTTCGTGGACCCTTCGTGGGTGGAGCCCTCCGTGGACTCGCGCAGCCGTTACCCTCCGTGGGTTGAAGTCTCCATCAACGTGGATGTACGATAGCACCACCTATCGGAACCACGACAAAAATCTCCGTGTCACCAAACTGCGTTTGATCTTCTCCACCTCCTTTTTACATGTGCAATTTACTTTCCGCTGCATATACTCTAGAATTGCATGTGTAGGGTGTTACTTGAATTGGTCTTAATTGTGAAACTGCCAAAAACATTGCATGATCTAAAGGCAGATTTTTTATATTGTCAAGTAGTCTAATCACCCCCCCTCTAGACCTACTTTCGATCCTACAAGTGGTATCAGAGCTTTGGTCTCCATTGCCTTGGTTTCCATTGCATTGGACTCCATAAGCTTGGTTTCACAACCTAGGAGAGTATGGCGTCTAGTGAGGGTAATTATCGTAGAGGTCCTTACTTTGATGGTACAAATTTTGCTAGTTGGAAGCATAAAATGAAAATGCATATTCTTGGTCATAATCCTGCCGCATGGGGCATTATTTGTGTTGGCATGCAAGGTGATTTCTTTGAAGAAGGAAAAGTTCCGGATCGCGAAGCTACACCCGAAGAGTTGCGGATATTGCAAAACAATGCTCAAGCTTGTGACATTCTCTTCAATGCTTTGTGTCCCGAAGAGTTCAACAAAATCAGCCGTCTTGAGAATGCTAAAGAGATTTGGGATACTTTGGTTGAAATGCACGAAGGTACTGAATCTGTGAAGGAATCAAAGCTAGATATTCTTCAAGGTCAACTTGACAAGTTCAAGATGAAGGATGGTGAAGGAGTCGCTGAAATGTACTCTAGGCTTGCTCTCATCACAAATGAGATTGCTGGCTTAGGAAGCGAAGAAATGACCGACCGATTCATCATTAAGAAGATTCTCAGAGCTTTGGATGGAAAGTATGACACCGTGTGCACTTTGATCCAAATGATGCCAAACTACAAGACTCTCAAGCCAACTGAAGTCATTGGAAGAATTGTTGCTCATGAGATGACACTTAAGGATAAGGAAGAGCTTCACAACAAGTCAAGTGGTGCTTACAAAGCTACAAGTGATGCTCCTACTACCTCAAGTGACAAGTTAGTTTCCAATGAAGACATAAGCCTAATGGTCAGGAACTTCAACAAGTTCTACAAGAATAGAGGCAAAGAAAGAAGCTCAAAGTCTAGATCATATGATGGAAAGAGATCTTCTAGTCGTGATCGAAACTGCTACAATTGTGGAAGACCCGGACACTTCTCAAATGAGTGTACGGCTCCCCACAAGAGAAGAGAAGAATCTCCAAAAAGAAGAGCAAGAGATGAGTCACCTCGGAGAGAGAGAAGGAGTAGAGATGATCGTTATGAACGAAGACCTTCTCGGAGAAGCAAGGATTCGGAGAGGAAAGACAAGTCATCAAGGAGCTACACAAGAAGAAGACATCAAGCTCATGTTGGTGAATGGGTCTCCGGCTCCGACTCTGACAGTCAATCCGATGGAAGCTATCACTCCGACTCCGACTATAGTCAAGATGAAGGTGTTGCCGGACTTGCACTCGTATCCTCCAACTCCAACTCCTACGACTTATTTGATTCACCAAATGAGGGAATTGGAAGATGCTTCATGGATAAAGGCCCCAAGGTAACACACCCTGAATTCATTGACTTTGATAGTGATGAGGATGACTTGCTTGGTGAAGATGAGCTCTTGCATGATAAATCTAGTGAGCTTAGTAATGATGAAAATGCTAGTAGTCTTTATAGTCGAGAAGAGTCGAATGACAATGCTATGAAGGAGATTGAGCGTCTAACTAAAGAACTAAACACTCTTAAGTTAGCTCATGAAACAACTCAAGAAGATCATAGAGAGCTCCTAAGATCTCATGAGAAGCTACGCTTCGAGAAGCTCACTCTAGAGCAAGAACATGAGTTTCTAAAAGCGATCAATGACGATCTTCGAAAGAAGAGTTCTTCATATCTTGCCAAACGACTTCTCTTGTCTAATTTCTTTCCACCTATTAAGACTAAGCATGACAAACATAAGAAAAATTCTTCCTCTAGTAGTAACAATGACAATGTTAAATCAAATGGTGTTACTTCTAGTAGTTCTCTTGATTCCACTAACAATGTTTCAAGCCAAGTTACACTTGAGCAAGAAAATAGCTTATTGAAGGAAATCATAGAGAAAGGTGTCTACAAGAGTCTTGCCGGAAGCAAGAACTTTGAGGAGATTGTTCGCAAACAAGGAAGACACCGGAAGAATCAAGGGATTGGTTTTGAGCAAAAGTTCAACGCCGAAGGTGTTGAGTGGGAAGAAGGTCAATACCCTACTCCATAGTTGGTTTCACAAAAGGAGAAGTATGATCCTACTTCTTCCAATGTGGAACAAGCTCAAGATGACCTTCCATCACAAGACCACAAGCTAAAGGCCAAGGACAAGCTTCAAGAGGAGATTGATGCATTCATTGAAGCACCTCAAGCCATGGTCAAGTGGGTTCCCAAGGACACATCAAGTTCTACTTCGTCAAGCTCAACTACAACACCAAGGATTCCCATCAAGATGATGTGGATCCCAAAGAAGAAGAACTAGTAGGTTCTTGAGGGTGACTCCGTCAACAAACTTCACTCATATTCATTTTGGCAAGAACTTGTGCAATCAACTTCCACATCATGCACTAGTTCATGGAGTCACAAACCCTCTTGTTGGTAAGTCAAGGGACAAGGTAATCATTGATTTCATGGACATCATCTTTTGTGTACTTCACTCTATGTCTATGGATATTCTTGTTTGTTCCTTGTGGGACTAACCCATGTAGGTATTGAAAGTGCCCTAATCCAAAGGATTGCTCCCAACTCTTGATGATCTGCATCAACATTGAGCATCCACATCTTCAACATCTACATGAAGTCTTCTACGACAACCCAAGGTTAGTTTGACCCTTTGAAAGGGGTTCTCACATCTAGGGGGAGCTTTGCTTTAAAAAAAATTGAGCTAAAGCATCTCCAAATGATGTGAACACATAAATGCTTTATGTAAAAGTGGTAACCCCACTTGTGCTTAAACGATGAGTATGACCTATGATCAAATGTTCTCATTTGGCTCCTAAGTCAATATACTCATATATAGATGACCTAGTCATCGACAAATTGTGTGCTAGTAGCTAGAGTGTTGGTTGTGCATGTTTGACACATATTTCATTTGCTATCTTATTGTGTGAGCATGTTGAATGCATGATTTCATCCATTCAAGGACATCCATTTGTTGTTTTGATTGTTTTGATCTTTCTGGCCAAATGGATGGACAAGAATGCCTAAGCACCTTCTCTAGCTATCTATGCTTTCTTGTCTCAAATTCTATTCATGCTCATATCACAACTTTGAACAAGTCTTTTTCGGACAGTCCGAGTGAGGAGCACTCGGAGCCACCGATTCGTCTAAGGCTGACTTCCAAAATCTTCTAAGTCCATTTCGGTCTGACCGGCTTCTCAATCTCGGTCCAACCGAAACGCTTAGACTGATCTAGGTTTCATCTCGGTGAAACCGAGTTCAAACTCTCGGTCTGACCGATATGCGTAACTGCACAGCAGTTATACATCTCGGTGACACCGAGTTTTTCAACTCGGTCCCACCGACAGCATGGGGTTATATATACCTGAGGGCTGCGCGCGATTTAATTCTTCAAACCATTCGCCCCCAAGACCCCTGCTGCCGTCGCCCTGATCTACGGATCGTCGCCGTCGTCGCCTGTGCGCCCTCGCCGCAGGTCTCCGCCGCCGTCAACGGTAATCATCTCCACCGTTGCCGCCGTAGAGGGATTCCACCAAGTTAGGGTGTATCCCGATCCCTTTCGTGCTCCCCATCCGATTCTTGCACGATAGGCTTGCCATGATTCAATCCACGTTTGAGATATTCCCTATACATTAGTTCAGATCCTCTAGTTTCGAGCAAAATTCTTAGGTTTAGGTTTCCACGGAATGCATCTCGGTGAAGCCGATTTTGAAACTCGGAATGACCGATTTGGCCTCTGGCCATTGCACTGCATCATTCGGTTTAACCGAGTTGTGCCAATCGGAATGACCGAAACGTAGTTTCAGTGAAACCCTAAGTTATCGGTAGGACCGAAACCCATTTCGGTCTGACCGAAAGTGGTGTGTAGGTTTCTGTTGAACACTTCGGTTTCACCGAAACCTGAAATCGGTTTGACCGAAATACATTCTGTGAAAACTCAAAACTAAGTTTTGAACTCATTTTTTTTTTGCAAAAACCTCTGCAGTTGTGATAACTCTTCTACTCTGCCTATACCTTATCTTTTCACAGGTTTTTCAGCCATGTCAGATGTCAGTGACAGCCAGAACAGGTCTGAATCACCGTTTGCTGAAATTCCAGAGGCAGATACAAGTCCTGCTAGCAGCTCCAGTGATGATGGTGAGAGGAGCACCCCTAGTGGTTTGCCTCCTGCAGCCACCAGAACCAGGAAGAAGAGAACTTCTGATGATGAGGACTCTGACTTTGTTGCTGAGGAAGTTACCTCCAAGCCAAAGAGGAATGTGGTTGCCAAAGAGCACCAAGGGCAGCAGTCAAGGAAAGGCACAAGCAAAGTAAAGCAGTCAGCAGTTGCAAAGAAGCTCAACTTGGAAGAGCCTGCTCCAAGCAAGGTGAAGAAGACTTCCAAAAGGAAGAGGGTAGTATATGCTGAACCTCAAGTTGATGCTGCAGAAGAAGAAGAAGAAGAAGATGCACCCCAGCCTCCTCCTCAGAAAGCTAAGTTCATGGGTGATGCTATTCGGGCTCAAGCCTCCTCTAAACCCAAGAAGCCTGCTCAAGCCAAGGCAGCTCTAGCTAAGCCCAAGAGAACAACCAGAAGCATTCCAGCTTCTGAGAAGAACAAAGGTGAGATGCCACCGTCTGAATCAGATGAAGAGCATGTGTTGCTTAAGCTCCGTCCCAAGTTGCCACTCCACAATGATGCTCATCCTCAAGCTGAGGACATGAAGGCAAGGAAGGACAAAGGTCTCAGGCTATGGAGACAGTCTGATCCATATGCTGTAAGGAGAAGGACTGCTGTGGACCCCAGATTCCACACCAGAGAGCAGCAGGATTTCTATGAGACCGTGCTGATGGATAAGAAGCCCATTGTTGCTGACACCAGGTATGTTGACTGGAAGTATATTGACAGTGAAGAGCACCGGGACTTCTTTCCCCATGTGCATGAGAGCTTTACTGCATGTGGAGTTGCTGATTTTGTGGGTCAAGAGCTGACAGCTTGGAATGACGAGATGATCATGCAGTTCTATGCCACAGCCCACTTCTATCCTGATGGCAAGATCACCTGGATGACTGAAGGTCAAAGGTTTTCTTCGACTGTTGAAGAATGGGCAGAACTTCTGAACGCTCCAGTGCAGAGAGAGGACGACATTGATGTCTACGGGATTCCTAAGAAGAGTCATGATTCCATGAAGAACATGTACAAGGAGATCCCGGCTGCTGATTTGGAAGGATGGAAGCTTGGCTCAGTGTACTATCTCCAGGCAGGTCTGACCACCACTAACACTATTCTGAGGCATACATTGATGCCTAAGTCTGGAGACCACCGCATGATTCGAGGCTATTCTATCAACATGCTGCACATTCTCGATGAGAAGTCACCTTTCAAGGTGATGGACTTGATGGTAGAGACCATTAAGAGGACTGCAGCTGACCAGAAGAGGTCGTGTGGGTTTGCTCCGCAGATTCAGATGCTCATCAACGCCAAGTTTGGCACGGGCAAATTCATGTTGGATAGGAAGCACTTGCCACTGCAGCCAGAGCATGAGGACAACGTAGTTGTGATGGATGAAGAGGATCCTACCTCAGTTGAAGGACAAGCCAAAATCGAAGCTGCGAAGAAGGCTAAAGCTGACAAAGAGGCAGCAGCAGCAGCAGCTAAGCCAAAGAGCTTTGGAGAACAGATTCTTGAAGCTACCCAGAGGATTGAACAACGCCTGGCCAGCATTGAGCAATCTCAGGAGAGCCTAGAGAGGATTGTTGAGGACAAGATCCACGCTCTGGACGTGAAGCTGACTGAGATTCAGGTGTCTGTCAACAAGCTTGAGGCAGACATGGAGGAGACAAGACAGGAGAGAGCAGAGCTTATGCAGGATGATCTAGTCCAGGACTCTCATCGCCAGACTACTCCGGCTCCGAGAGGATCCAGATCTGCAGCTATCCCAGTGACAGACTCCAGGGCTACCACTTCAGCACCAGCTACAGCTCCAGCAGTTCCTCCAGCTCCAGCATCCACTCCTCCACCGCAGACATCAGCAGAAGTCTTCGCCGATGCAGCTATCTCTACACCGACATCTACGCAGACGGGAGCCGCCAGCAGAGCCCGCAGTGACGCTTAGCTCTATACCTTTTCAAACTTTTTGGTAACTTGTTGCCAAAGGGGGAGAAATTGTTATAGATCATAGGGCTTCGAGAGAGAGAGTGCTCTTTCGTCTTTCGTTCTTTTGCCGGTTTTCTTTGAGATACATTGGTTTCTTTTGGTTCTTGATACTTTAAGTGTGCTTGCTACTTCGTTTGATGCTATCTTAATGAGTGCCTAGTCATACTATGCTTTAATGTGTGCTTATTTCTTATCATATGCTATTCCTTATTGTATGGCTATTTACTCTTGTCTTGGTGATTGAGTGCATGTTATTCATTCTTATCATTTTGTGCGCTCCACCAAGATGTATGTGACATGGAAGAGTGACCCATAATCCTAATCGATTGTGCATTTGCATTCAAACGCAAATTTTAATAATGCACAAATTTAGGGGGAGCTCTTGTTTATCACATACTTCTCAAAGCGACGATATTATTCATTGATTATATCTTTTGTCGAAGCTTTGATCTATATGTTGTCATCAATTACCAAAAAGGGGGAGATTGAAAGTGCAACTAATCCCCGGGTGGTTTTGGTAATTAATAACAACATATATATCATTGAACTAATATTTACTTGAGAATCATTTCAGAAAAGTTCAATGATATGGGTATGGAAATGTCTGAAGAAGTGGACCCCTCAAAATGCTAAGACAAGCATTGGCAAAAGCTCAAGACTCTATTTTTGGTTTAGTGATCAAAGATCACATTGAGTCCATAGGAAAAGCCAATACTATTAAAAGGGGATGAGGTTGTGTTAATGATCTGGTTGCTCAAGTGCTTGGTGATCTAGCTCCCTCAACTATCAGCACTCTTCACTACTTAACACACTCATAAGTAATCTCGGACAAACCGATTCTGCAAACTCAGTCCCACCGAGATGAACCACCTCAGTTATTCTTCCAAACCCTAATTTCTCGGTCCATCCGATTTTGAGTTTCGGTCTCACCGAAAATGGACTGCCAACCTTCTGTAACCAATTGACATCACTTCGGAATATCCGAGTTGTTACTTTCGGTCTCACCGAGATGGCAAGCTCCAACCTTTGACTCACTTCGGACACACCGAGATGGTATTTTCGGTCCCACCGAAAATCCCAACGTTCACTATATTTGAACTTTCGGTCTGACCGAGTTTTAACTTCGGTCTCACCGAGATTGGTCAAATGTGTGTGTAACGGTTGGATTTTGTGTGGAGGCTATATATACCCCTCCACCCCCTCTTCATTCATGGAGAGAGCCATCATAAAGTCTACCACTCCTACCATACACTTTCTGAGAAGTGAACCACCTACCCTTGTGTTGAGATCAAGCCATTCCACTCCTACCATATGAAACTTGATTTCTAGCCTTCCCAAGTTGCTTTCCACTCAAATCTTTCTTCCACCACAGCCATATCAGTGAGGAGAGTTGAGTGTTGGGGAGATTATCATTTGAAGCACAAGAGCAAGGAGTTCATCATCATCAACACCGTCTATTACCTTTTGGAGGGTGGTGCCTCCTAGATTGGTTAGGTGTCGCTTGGGAGCCTCCATCTTTGAGATGTGGAGTTGAACCAAGAAGTTTGTAAGGGCAAGGAGATCGCCTACTTCGTGAAGATCTACCCCGAGTAAGGCTAGTCCTCCGTGGGCGTAGGCCGTGATGGAATAGACAAGGTTGCTTCTTCGTGGACCCTTCGTGGGTGGAGCCCTCCGTGGACTCGCGCAGCCGTTACCCTCCGTGGGTTGAAGTCTCCATCAACGTGGATGTACGATAGCACCACCTATCGGAACCACGACAAAAATCTTCGTGTCACCAAACTGCGTTTGATCTTCTCCACCTCTCTTTTACATGTGCAATTTACTTTCCACTGCTATTACTCTAGAATTGCATGTGTAGGGTGATACTTGAATTGATCTTAATTGTGAAACTGCCAAAAACATTGCATGATCCAAAGGCAGATTTTTTTATATTGTCAAGTAGTCTAATCACCCCCCCTCTAGACCTACTTTCGATCCTACACATACCTACTTTAATCTCGGCACCGACGAGTCTCTTTACTCGTTCCGTAGTACATCATCTTGCAACTAACTCCTTAGTTACTTTGCTTGCAAGCTTCTTGTGATGTTGTATTACCGAGAGGGCCCAGAGATACCTCTCCGTCACACGGAGGGACAAATCCCATTCTCAATCCATGCCAACCCAACAGACACCTTCGGAGATACCTGTAGAGCATCTTTATGATCACCTAGTTACGTTGTGACGTTTGATAGCGCACAAGGTATTCCTCTGGAGTCCGGGAGTTGCATGATCTCATGGTCGAAGAAACATGTATTTAACATTAAGAAAGCAATAGCAATAAACTGAGCGATCATATGTTATGCTAACGGTTGGGTCTTGTCCATCACATCATTCTCCTTGAACATGGTGTTTTTATGCTATATATATTATTATACAATGATGTTGCATCTCTATTATGTCTGAATAGTTTCTTTTTTGTCCTATGGATTGATTGTGATATGCTATGGTTGAAATGAGTTGTATGTTATTATGGCGTCGTCCTATGGTGCCAGTTGTTTCGCTCAAACATGTGGGATTCGCGCTGTAGGTGTTGAAATATGTGATTGATTTGCTTATGGTGGGTTATGAGAGTGATTTAAATCTGAACTCCAGTTCGTGAGTTGTTGCATATGGGATTAAAGGGGACCTTCAAAGTTAATGTTGTGTTTGGGTTTTACCTTAGTAAATCTTTGGTATTTGCGGATGCTTGCTAGAGTTCCAATCATAAGAATGCATCATCCAAGTATGGACAATATGTTAGTGTAGGCCTCTCCCGCATAAAAAAACTTCAATAGAGGATTGCCACTGTCGTTTCATATCTAATTACCTAGGGATAATCATTTTCTTTATTATTCTTTTGAAACCCATTACTTTATTGTTCTTTTACTAAAATAACACCCGAGTCTTTGTATTCTTGCAAAGTTGTCTTTTTATTCTTGCAAAGTAGTTATATTTCTTTTTCTCGTTAAAGCAAATGTTAAGTGGGCGTAGAGTTGTATCAATGGCCGATAGAACTCGATAAAATATTAATTTAACCTTTAGCACATTATTGGGTTCGACGCTCTTACTTATCGGAAAGTCTACAACTAATCTTCTACATTTTTGGGTTATCGACAACAAGCAAAGTAACTGAATAAAATCTTAGTTTCAACCGAGACAAACCATTAGTTGTTGATGAGTAGAGGGATTAATAGGTTAGTCCAATAAAATTATATAAAAGTCCAAAACTATGTAATAATGGCAAAAAGTAGCATGAACATAACAAAACTATAAATATGTTTAAGATGTACTAAGGGTTGTCGTAGAACACCATTTGAAACTATGCACTAAGCTAGAAGTGTTTGTCTTGGAATGGTTTGAATGAGTGATGTGATAGGTAGGGTATATATAGGTTGGACACTAAAATGTGGTCATTGTACACTTTTTTGCAAGCCTCAAAGGCTTCAGGTGTTACACTAGGAGGTATCGACCCGAGCTAAAAGATTCAACCTTATATGTGCTCGGGGGTGGGTGGGGGTCTCAAAATATTATGCTTGGAGGCTTCAAGCATAACCAGGATCAAGGGATGCCCTATTGGATGTGGACGCAACTCAACTAGTTCGAACAAAGTAGATTTTGAGGTTTTGAAATTGCTCTTAATCCTGGCAATACTTGTTCTTTGAAGATTGAGGGTTAAAAAAAGTCCTCCTACATAACATAACATCTATTGGGAATAAGATGATCATATTAGTCCCTTTAATGAAGTTGTCATAGACAATCATAACACACTATGGGGCCATGGATGCACATTATACAACATCGTGGTAATTGTATACCAAACCCACATGGTATATACATGTTAATAAATTAACCATCAGTGTTAATTAGTATGGTAACTACATCATCGGTATGATGATAGTTAAGTGGGGTAACACCACTAGTATGATGACTCACATTCAACAAACCACTTACAATAAATCACTACTGTGATGGACTAAGCAATCTAGTAGCCAATGCATCCCCACTAGTGATAACTAATGCTAACCAATTTTGGTAGATACATCACTATTGTAGTGGTAATTTTTTCTAGGTATATTTAAACATACATCACAATTATGACAACAAAAGGTTAATCGACTTAGTAACTAGATCACCATTATGGTGGCACTTGTTTTTACCACTATAGTGAATTATTTTTACCTACTACATGGTCTTGTTAGGAAACAAAAGAGGACCGCTTACAACCATGATAACAAAATTCTAAACAATAATTTGAGTATTGATAACATATTGACAAGTTGTCTTTCTTTTTGTATTTGAAATTCTATGCCTCACATAATTTGGTAATGCGTGATGCCAACTCTATCTAATCATCACGTGTGCTGTGTGCACATACTTTGGTTGCTGCTTTATATGCTCGGTCAATGAATTGTATTTGTATCTTTTTATTTTTTTTTCTAATTGACCAGTGTTAGCTTCCAACTTCATAAAAGGGATAGTTTAAAGGCCCAACGTCCCAACAATGCAGACTCACGGTGGCCCAGTAGTTACATAAACATAATGTGATTCATTTAACCATTTAACATATTTGCTATAACTAAGCCGCACGCGCCCAAATATTTCAAGTCATTTCGAATTTCATTGGGCGCGATCTCATCCCGCGCGCGGCACGTTTCGCCCCCCTCCGACTAGTATAAATTACTCGCCTCGCCACGCCTCGCCTCAGCGAAAAAATCATTTCCTTTTCGTTTCTCTCTCCCTCCTTCTGCACCTAATTACCATGATGCCCCTTGGACGGTGTCCCAGTCGGACCCGGCCCGAGATCCCCAAATTTCCCCAACCCCCGAAACCCAAACAGCGCAATCCCAAACCCAAACCTAAGCCCAGACCGAGAGACCCCGCACCCAGATCTAGGGTTTCGCTTCCCGGCCGCAGGATGGCTGCCCCCGCCGCCGCCGGCTCCGGCGCCGTCGTGCCCGCTGGTGATAGCGAGGGTTGGACCCCCAGTTTCGGCGACATGGTCTGGGGCAAGGTGAAGTCGCATCCGTGGTGGCCGGGCCACGTCTACAGCCTCACCCTCTCCGACGATCCGGAGGTGCATCGCGGCTACCGCCATGGCCTCGTCCTCGTCGCCTTCTTCGGCGACGGCAGCTACGGCTGGTTCGAGCCGCACGAGCTCGTCCGCTTCGAGGACCACTTCGTCGAGAAGACCTCGCAGGGGGGCAGCCGCACCTTCCCCGCCGCCGTCGCCGAGTCCCTCGACGAGATCTCGCGCCGCAGCGCGCTCGCGCTCCTCTGCCCCTGCCGCCTACCCGACACCTTCCGCACCCACAACGAGGATTCCAGGTTCCTCCTGGTGAACGTACCCGGGTTCGACAGCAACGCCGAGTACCTCCCCCAGCAGGTGACGGCCGCACGCGAGCGGTTCGTCCCGCAGAAGATGTTTGACTTCCTGCAGAACGCTGCCGTGCAGCAGCGGGACGCGGCGGAGACGGCCGCACGGACCTTGCCTGGGATCGAGATGGCAGCGATGCTCATGGCGTACCGCCGGTCTAGGTACGAGAGGTACGACCTCACCTACGCCGAGTCGTTTGGGGTGGATCCGAAGAAGGCCCTTGAAGGCGAGGTCAAAGCTGAGAATGAACGGTCTCAACGAGGTATCGACACTCACATGCCCAATCCTAGTTGTACTACTATTCACTATTTTGTTATTGTTTTTGCTGTGTACTTGAACTTGATGGGCAGATTACATGATGCTAATCGTTTTGATGTGAATAGTGAACTGGATATTGGTTCTTCAAATATTTATTGTTTCTCTTTTGTTCAACTGTGTGTTGCATGAATGCGATTTTTTTATCTGTATAGCCAACACTTTTTACACAAATCATGTGCATAATTGTGCAAAGCTGTACTGGTAATAAATGTTAAAATCTGCATTTGACACAAAATGAAATCCAAATCAAGTAAAAGCTACACACATACGAATATCGTTTGATCAATGAGGACTTGTTCCACAAACCAGAATAGGTGTATCATACGTTCATAGCTTATCCAGTTATCTATCTTTCTCATCCAGTTATGCCAAATACAAATATTAAAAGATACAATGAAAGTTTACCTCTTGACGATGCATATAGATTTCTAAAGCAGCAGCTTCTGTGTGCTATGATGGATTTTGGATGGATCTTGAAATGCTTCTCTTGCATCCATATATTTCCTTGATTGATTTGGGTACTTGTTACTCATCTAGTTTCTTCTAAGGCCATGCCTTAAATCTGCTATATCTAGGATCTGGATCTCTTTCCACTTCCTGTGAGCGTGCATTAGTTTAACACAGCATTGCATTTCAGTTGCGTTCGCGTTGTACCTTTCTTCAGCCCTTCATAATCTCGCATATTAAGGTAGAATCGCATAGTTTCAGCAACTTGACCTTTTGTTTTTGTTGTTGGTGAGGAGTATTAGCGCAATGTTTGATAAAAGAACTGAATAAGTATAGAAACACTGATTCTGAAAGAAGGTGCGTTTATGTGCCTGCTAAAAACATATCGGTGATTGGTGGAGATGGACTTGGGGTACCTATATACATATTCTGGATGCACTATTTCGTTTTCTTCATTGAGCAGGCATCGAGGTAAGGTGGTTGAGTTCACCTGCACATTATGAAGGAAGGCATCAAGTTAACAGCGTACACTGTGCCTATTACTTATTATATTCATAAATTAAGCATGTATATATATCTACAAGGTAGCAGTTCAAGGATGTTTACTGTCAGTTTAGACACGCATGTTCAAGTCATTATAGGAATTTTTGTAGGACTTTTCTGTTAATCTCTTAAGTGGAATTAATCTGGATGCACATGACAATTATAACCTGAAAGCTATCTTGATTATACCAAAACAATTTACATTGGAAGTATTCTTCATAGTTGTCAAGTTGAGGTCCTGCATAGAGAACCAAAATGAAGTTAACATCGGCTAACACATGCATTTGTTCCAAGATGGTGAGAAAGCGAATGGTGAAAGCTATAAAGAGTTAAACTAAAACTTTGGTCAGACCAGCAGCAACTCTGGGTACGTTATCTAACCCATTTGACCTCTCCTTTACCTTCATCTCCCACCATTGGACTAAACTTTGACGCAAGTTCTAAACTTAACTGAGTTGGAGTTGTGCCAGATGACATTCTATCCCAAATTCTTACCGGAGCCAGTTCCACTAGTATCGCCTCACATTCTGAGCAGTTCAGAAGACATTACATCCCAAATTCTCACCGGAGCCTGTTCCACTACTTTCGCCTCGCATTCTGAGCAGTTCAGAGGACATTACATCCCAAATTCTCACCGGAGCCTGTTCGACTAGTTTCGCCTCGCATTCGGAGCAGTTCCGGCTTGCTGTTTCACCGCCTGCTTCATCCATCAGAAGATGCCACTGAAGCAGTTCCAGCCTGTCCTTTCAGCTGATGCAGGCATGCCACAGTTACGATGAGAAGCGCTTTTGAAGAAGTAGGCATGGCTACCTTCTGCTGAACTTAATGCTTCATCTCCAATATGAGCTGTTGAAGCCTTGCCAGGAACGAGTGTGTGATGGCCTGTCCCAAACTCAGAGTAGAGCCTGCGTTTCTTCCCCTTGCTGAAATAGAAGCTCACAAGTGGTTTTCCCATGCCTCCCCTCCAGAGCTGAGAGCGAATCCATATGCCATGCCCACTAACTAGCCACAGAAGATCCTTGGGAGTCTCTCAAGTGGCTCACCTCTTGCACACGGACGGGTCACGTTCCTACCCAAGGAAATTCAGATAGCGTTATCAGTTTGCGTTAGTCACACCATCTCTTTGGGAGACTTGGCCTGCGGTGAATGGAGAATCCCCTTTTGCACCTCGTATCCAACTTCCGTGGGAACTTAGCCTGCCGATGGAGTTTCAGTATAACTCATGTGGAATCAAGAATCTGGCCATGGGTCTGATTCACACAGGATTCGTCTCTGGGTGTCCAGAAGGAATTTGTGATTGACGGCACCAGGTTGCCTTGGCCGACCAAATAGCACATGGTTATTGCCCCCCACGAGCCACCGAGCCCGATCCTAGAGCCCTGTATCTTATTTTCTACTACTAAAACCTTGGCAATATTTTCGAATTTTATATCAGTAAAATTTCTAACACATTTTAGAACTCTCTGAAGATAAGAACCTAGTAGTGATGCAAGTCATGAGAAAAAGAGAGGAAACCAAATCGCTAAGGAAGTTCTAAACTGACACGTACCTACCGTCCTGCAATCACACGTGTACCTCATCTTTCCAGAGGTGTAGCCGGTGGGAGAAAAAAAAGTATCCAGACAAAAGTACAAATAGTGCCTTAGGCCGTTTTTATCCCAAAAAAAGCACCACCAAGTTCCCTTTCAAGGTCCTTGCTGCAATTAAATTTTAGAATTTTTTTCTACACACACTCTTAGGCATTCGAATGGTCTACCTTTCCTACTAGATGAAAGGAGAGTTTGGAGTATAGAAAATGTGAGCTAATAAAACACATCGATTTAATGTTTGTTTTGATAAAAAAAAATCATTAGGGTGAAATCCGATGGCATCCCTTGTTTTGATGTTTTGCATTCTCTGGTAAGCTTAGGAGTTAGGGTTAGGGTTCGACGGAAAGGAAAAGGCGCGCTTTGAATATGTGTGACAATACCCGGTCGTGTCTTTTGGCCAAGTGAGTAGGGCAGAGGGAGTTAATCGCATGCACGATCCAATGAGTTGGCCGAGGTTGGTCGATGGTCGGCTACGGTGGCGATGGCACCTCTACGAGGAAAGCGTAACATGCAATTCAGATGATTTTTGCATACAGTGACATGTAGGAGGCGGTGGTCTCATCGCTGTCGAAGGGGAAGTGAGGAGAGTATAGAATATATGAAGAGTGAGATAATGGAACACATCAATTTGAATATTTGCTTTGATCAAAATCATCAGTGTGAACTCCAGTGGTTGTGGCATCCGTAGTTTGGTAGTTGCCTTCTTTGCTGAGCTTATGACTTCTTGTTTATCCCAATTAGGGTTACGACTTTTGATTCACCTGCTTAGTTGTGTCTCTGGTCGAGTAGATAGAGCAAGAGGGAGTTAGTCCGTTGAGGGTGGCTGGTTATGGTGGCGATGGTACCTCTTATTGAGAAGCAGATACACAATCTGGACGATCTTGCGGGCAATGGCATTTGGGGGTGGGGGGGGGGGG
>LR738709.1:109695948-109805897 GCA_902687465.1 Secale cereale
AGCCTTAGAAACACACAGGTGGAGACGACGCGGTGATAAGAAAGATTGTTCGCTAACTGGTATCTGCTCAGTTTGAATCGGCTAGTTAATTGGTCAATAAACCAGTTAGATGAATTGGTGATCCATCGAGCATGGATTAATTGATCGGTTAATTGATTTCTTAGTTAATATTTGGAACACCGATAAGAGGGGAGAACCGAAGGAAGCACAGTCGGGGATGGCAATAAAGCGGCGATGAGTAGGGTTGGTTAGGGTTTGGGAGCATAGATGAAATTTTGTGTTGTATGAGGGAGAATGATATTTTGATTCAATGGCAACAAATAGCATTCTTTGCATCATATTTGGGGCTTTGCGCTTTTCAATAAAAATTATATCATTGGATTCGTATTTAAACATAGTTTTCAATGATATAATTTTTGGTGACATGTATGAATAGTTTGTTAGTTAAATTTATGGTCAAAATTTAATACTCCCTTCGTCCGAAATACTTGTCATTAAAATGGACAAAAAGAAATGTATCTAGAACTCAAATACATCTAGATACATCCTCTTTTATTCATTTTGAGGACAAGTATTTCCGGACGAAAGGAGTACAAATTATAATAGGAATCAATAAACCAGAACGGAGATAGTAGCATCTCTTGCATCTTGGAGGGAGAGGCTCACTCGCTCATCATCGGTACCACCAACGAAGATTGTGGCATGCGGAGCGAGCGCTCGCTTTGCAACGACCTCCAAGTTCCTTGTCACCGCGGGTACAGAGGCCCCACATGTACTACATATACTCTTTCTGCAGAATCGAGATTCGGGTGCGGCGACGTCTCTAGCCTTGTGACCGACTGGACCTAGACCGAGGCCCCACATCTACTATACTCTTTCTTTTACCTCTCGGTCAGTTTGTCACGCATGCACATGCTAACCAGTCAGAATTATTTTCATTTTGCAGGGTCAGTCCATGATTATTATATAAATCCATTTTTGGTTTTGGCAGGATACACGACAAACCAGTTCTATTTTTAAACCGCAATTTCAATTGAAATGCCCGAAACCATATACGAATACAAAACATTTTTATTTTAATGAATTTCTTCCAAATGCGTGTGAATTCGTTCTTTGGATCTGGTTTCCTCTAGTGCGACTTACTTTTGTTTTTGTTCTTGTGTTACATCTATATATCGTATAGGAATACGAATATAAATACTTTACCCCTTTGCATTGACTTGTTCTTGTTGCGTTTTTTCCCCATGGATGTGGTGCCGCGCTGTGTGCTAACCTGTGCCGCTGGTGACATGTCTTTGCAGCTCGTCCGCTCAAGGGTCGGCAGAAGGTGCCGGAGAAGGAGAGCGCCCCGGCCAGGGGCCGGAGGGGCGCCGCCGGCGCGGCGGCGAGGCTAATGGAGAAGATCATGCCCGGCGCGCCGGCCATTAAGCCCAAGGCCAGCAAGAAGGACCAGTACCTGCTCAAGCGCCGGGAAGACGCGCGCGCGCCGGCGCTCCCGCCAGCCGCGCTCCCGGACGCGGCTCCCGCCCCGGACGACGGTGGCCCGCCGCCTGGCTTCCCCCCGGCTGAACCGCAGACGCCGCCGTTGCCCAGCAGCACCGGAGGCGGCGACGAGGAGGAGTTTATGCTGCAGAGACGCGCGCTCCCTCCCGCCGACCAGGCGAGCGACGGCGGCGCAACCGCGGACGCCGCAGCCGCCGCCACTTCGCCGACGAAGGTGGCCAAGCCCAAGAAGGCCCGCAAGCGCGACAGGGAGGACCCGGCCGAAGACGTGGCCACCGCCGACGGCGAGCCCAAGAAGAAGAAGAAAAAGAAGAAGCTCGCTGAACTCAACGGCGGCGTGCCCTCTGCTGCCCCCTCCGTCGACGGCGGCGGCGCCACAAAGTCCGCAGCTTTCTCGCCCCCCAAGGTCGACCTTGACGGCTTAGATCTGAAACAGGTAATATCCGACCTTCAAAACCTTCCGCTGCTTCCCTTCTACGGCGCCGGCAGACGCATCTCTGACGCCTCTCACTCCTTCATCCTGGCGTTCCGCTCGAAACACTACAAAAAGAGCTATGAGAACGATCCGCCGGAAGAGTCAAAGAAGAGCTTGGATAATAAGCCCACTGTCGTTGCCGCCGCCGTCTCTGACGGCCAGCCCCCCAAACCGTTGAAGAAGAAGCCGGTCATGAGGCCCAGCGACCCCACCAGTGCTGGCGTCAAGCGCCCGCCGTCTGACCGCCAGGAGGAGATTGCCTCCAAGAAGAAAATCAAGCTGGACAAGATTAAGACACTGGCCGCCGACAAGAAGGCCGGGCTGGAGCAGAAAGTCACTGCCGTCACCGCAGCTGCGGGCGGCGGGGCGACGGCGGCGGCTCAGCTGCCGCGGGCTGGCATGAAGGAAAAGGCTCTGGCGGCAGCCAAGAAGAAGGTGCCAGCGGCGGCGCCTGTGAAGAGGACGCCGTCGCCGACGGCGCTGATGATGAAGTTCCCGCTCAAGAGCACGCTGCCGTCGGTGGCCTCCCTCAAGGCGAGGTTCGCGCGCTTCGGGCCGCTCGACATCGACGGCATCCGCGTGTACTGGAAGTCCCACATGTGCCGGGTCATCTACAAGTTCCTGTCCGACGCGGAGGCCGCGCTCAAGTACGCCAAGGCCAACGCCATGTTCGGCCAGGTGGCCCCCAACTACTACCTGCGCGGCGTCGAGGGAGGCTCGGCCGGCGCCGACCCAGGGCCTGAGGCGGCCCCTCCGCAGCGCTCTGACCTGCGGCTCATGGAGACCACGCCGTTCAGGCCTGGGAGCTCCGGCAATGGCGCTCCGCTGACACTGTCCAAGGCGGCGCCGGCGCGCATGTCCGTTGGGCAGCCCAAGTCAATCCTGAAGAAGAGCAACGACGAGGGCGGGTTGGCCGCGGCCAGCGCGCTCCGAGACTCCCCTCGGGTCAAGTTCGTGCTGGACGGTGGGGACAGCATGCTCGAGCCACCTCCATTGCCAGCGGCGAGCTTCGACGGAAACAATGGCCCGGACACTGCTGCACCAGTGAGCAAGGTCGCGAGGTCGCTCGGCTTCGCACAGCCGCCTCTGCAGCCGCCTGCACGCCCTGCGCAGCCCAACCTGCAGCCACTCATGCGCCCACAGCACCAGCAACTGCAGCCTCCACGCGCACCCGATTCACAGCCACTCCCACCACCGCCGCCGCTGCCATACCAGCCTCGCATCAACGAACCATCGTCGTACCAGCCCCGTATCAGCGAGCCATCGCCGTACCAGTCTCGCGTCAACGAGCCACAGCTGTACCAGCCTCGTCGCACGGACGCGCCGCCAATGTTCAACATGCAGCCGCCGTACCAGCCTCGCCAGAGTGACGCGCCACCACCGTTCAACATGCAGCCGCCGTACCAGCCTCGCCACAGCGACGGACCGCTCGCCCTCCCTGGACAGCCGCCGCTGCCGCCGTACCCTCCTCGTGCCGGTTTCCCCGGACAGCAGTACTCTTCCCGCTCCGACAACATGCCGCCGGCTCATTTCGACAACAACGCCGGCAACGCCATGCCGGTGTGGAAGAGGGGGCAGAAGGAGTTCGACGAGGAGCTGATGAGGGTGATGCTGGGGATCGCCAAGCTGGTGGAGCCATTGATGGACAAGAACGGCAACTTCCCCTACCACCTCTTCAGCCGGTCAGCATGAGCCGCGGCAGCAGCTCCAGGGCAGAGCTCGCTGCGTTGTATCTGACTGCTGGGTCCCCGTGGCGCTGGCAGCACAGCAAGTGCGGTAGTAGTGCTAGTGAGTTTGCCTCTCGAGAGAACGACAACCAAGATGATGCCTCTCCTGTCATGTAGTGTATAATTACCTCTTGTTTTCTCCTTTGTCAGAGCGTGTATGAACTCTCTTCGACTCTAGTCGTCATCAGACTGTCAATTAAGATGTGGTTAAGGACGCCAAATTGCTGCTGTATGGTTTTTAAGTCGAAATTATGGGTTTGTTTAGTGTCTCAATGCTCGAACGTAGGCCCGGGCGAAAAGTGTATTACTTCTTTCGATCCAAATTACTTTTTGCTCGTATGAATTTATCTAACACTGAAATACGTTTACATATATCCGTTTGAGCCATAAATAATATGGATCAAAGGAAGTAGTAGTGATTGCTGTTAGAGTAACGAGAGACAACCATCGAGAGAGAGAGGGATAAAGTGAATCGGTATTCTCATTGATGATGGGATTACACATATATATAGCCCCCGAAGGGGTGCGTCCGAAGGGACACGAGACAACCGCCTCGATTAGGAAAAGCAGGGATTTATAGGATTAATTAAATCCTAACACTCCCCCTAATCCATGCTTGTTAGTGTAAGTATCATCATCTTGAAAAAGCTCCTCCAAAAACCCTGTGGGAAAAATATGAGGAGATAGATGTTTCATATGTTGCTAAAACTCCTTCAAACCCAGTGGCAAAATAAGGAGAAAATGATGCAACATATAATGGTTATTGTCACTTTTAACTCAATACGAGAAAACCCATAGAGTTTAGAAGACAATAAATATGTCGTGTATACTTTCGTAAAAACCCCGGTGGGGAAAACATAAAGTATGACATATGATCTCATGTTGATATTACCTCATTAAAAACCTTTATGAGAACCTGTAAAGTAAACTCATGAAGGGAAAAAGAGTATAATATGATGCATTGAACATGAACAATTCAGGAAGATACTCCCCCTGATTGTTGCAAGTTCCAAAGCCGTCACATACCAATTCCATGAACATGTTTCTGGAATGCAGAAGTTGGTAGAGACCCGGTGAACAAATCAGTCGCATGATTTGACTTGCAAGATATGCAATATAGTGATATTGCTTATTATGTAACATGTTTGCATCCGGGCAACACAAGAAACCTTATCGTTGAGATAATGGTTGGTGGATGTAGCCATGAGGTCTGTTTCGAAGACTCTTCATGAGAGGGCTACCACACCTAGTAGGAACACTAAGCTTGTCTGTGATCTGATATAGCGGGGATCTGATCGATGTATCCAATGATATTGGTGTTCAGATTTCTCCAAAACTGAAAAACCAGGACAAGATATTTCATGCCTTGGAGATATCAAAAGATATTCTTGAGTACCAACCAATTATGTTTGGTCGCTCCAATGGCATATGGAACGTTGAGTCCCAATATCTCATTTCCATCATCTCTTGGTCTAAATATATCTTTCTCTACGTCTAGAGAATGAACTACCATGAGAGTTATGGATGGATAAGATTTGTCCACATTGAATTTCTCCAATATATTTGGATATAGACAACATAGTATACCATAATGTATGAATGAAGGTGCTCAAGTTGTAGTAACGAGCGATATTTTGGTTTACCAAATCCTTCATTTTAAACTCCGTCATTTAGATGATTACATGTGTCGTCATTGCAGACACACAAACATGGATAATCATCATTGTAGTAGTAATCCTTGTGAATAAGGAACTCACTACGTCGGTTATACCAAATGTACCGACAATAATAATAAGTCATATGGTGACTTATTGATTTTACATAATGTATGTTGCGTGTTGCATTTCGATTCAGAAGTGAGATTCCATCGGGAATCAACCATATATGTCTGAATCTAGTGGTCCACATGGATATGTGATCACTACATCTATCAACTGCAGAGATAGATGATTTTGAACTGCCAATGATATAAGTAATCGGAAAGAGATTCCACCTCTGGAGAATAGTTGGGTATCTGCGTGAACCCTTGTGCTACAATACTTGCTCTTTGTTTCACCACCTCGTTGTTCTCAATTCTGTTTCCAGAAGAAAACTGGTGTAGGTATTGTTTATGAATACCTTCCCATTATTGAGCAAGATCATTTCTACCTAGATTATACCCTTTGCTTTAGTTCAGTCCGAGTGTTGATCACACTTTGCCATGGCCATGGTCTTTGGATCTGAATCATATGAAAGGTTTTTGCAATCTAGTTGAGAAATGTATGTCGACAATTGTAGACTTCCGGTTATATGATTCTCCAGAATCTATATATGTATATATACAGTTGATGGAAATATCGTTACCCATGGTGACTATCCGCGATTTCCCAATGCGGTTGAGTCAGGTATTCCGATGTCCCGGTCATTGTGTGCACTATGACCTGGGTTGGTGGAGGTTTCCCGTCCACTGGGTGTATACTACCCATTAGGTGTCTGTCAACGTGAAGTTGACTTGCATTTACTGATTCATAGGCCTTGATATCCTTGCTTGCGAGAAGCTGAATCCTGATGTAATTCTGCCATACATCTCCCCATGTTGCTTTGAACGGGGAGTGGAGTGGATTTTGCTGGTACCTCTACTCTTTCAGGCATACTTTTAGGATTGTGTGACACCTTTATAGTCAGTAAATGAATCTGGCAGGTTATTTGCAATGTGTTGCAAATCTTCTGAACGCATGGTTCAGATCTTTGACTATGTGGAATTGAGGCAGAAATGTGTTGAACATTCCACTAATTTCCTGGCATTCTTTATGGTACTTGAATTCTCCCCCTAATGCCTGGAAATGTTCCTCATTGAATCAGCATACTGGCCTTGAATGACTCCCCATGCGAGGGGCTTGAGGTATTGACGGAAATAATATTATTCCTCACATAGATCCCAACTATATGTTGAGGGGCCAATGATATATGCTGGGTGGTGATATCGGTATGCAACCGAATTACCGCAGATAGGAAATACTTGGTAGATATCCACATATCAAAGATAGAGGGGGATAATATTATGCAGTTCTGTCATGAGCGTGTAAAACTGCATGACTCCAACGTAAAGTTGGCAAGTTGCAATTCCAAAGTAAAGATAATGCAATGAGCTTAACTCTTTGGATAGGATTCTACCAAACCATTTTGAGTCTAGACCTTCAGACAAATTGCTAAACTCAATCCAGGGGCCATAGAAAAGGCACTCAAGGAGAATTCTGCAATGTTATCCATTCGATTTGCTTGAAATCGATGTCAGGATAATGAGCCAATGGTTTCGTGTGAATAAAGCACACAGTTAGGACCATAATATAGATGTCTTTTAGAACCATGGGGTACCTGAATAGTCCACTCAATGGTTGGGAAGAGCCACTTACCTCGACTTGATGCATTCAAGGAGTTTGAGTGGTCCAGCGTAAACTTTAAGGTGCGCGAGCCTTAAAATTTGCCTCCCTGTGTCACATGTAGTGGACACAAAATCCAAATATTGTTAGAATTTAGCATCATAATAATCATAAACCATTGGAATTGCGGATAGTTTCGGTTTCAACCCAATGTCAATGATGACCAAAGCTGAAATGCCAAGTTTGTCATGCAAAAGACACTCTGGAAAACTATCTCGTACGCAACATGTGCTACGGGTTTTGTAGTATGTGTAGTACAACCATGATGATACAAAGAGAATGTGCTTGCCATATCCGTTGCATATGGTAAAGAGAAGATATTCCTCTTTGTTGTCATCATAAGTTTCACTATGGAAACTATTTTGACGGATACCTCTATAGTTTAGTAGGGTACGAGTTAAACCCGGAAGCAATAAAGCATCCTGACGTTACTCGAGTACCCACAGGGACAGTAAATATGACTCGAGTTGAGCCAACAAATACCTCATCGCGTCTAGCGATTTTAAAATATCTCCTTTCTCTCAACGAGAGTGGAAACATTTCACTTCCCCGAGTATAGAGTTCGTGGTGCATATGTCCACATGGCACAAATCATCTTTCATCAGATTGACCCCCGTAGAAATCTATATATAGACATGAACATTCTCAAGAAAATCACTGTCAGATATATATAGAATACATACAAATGAATTTGTACCAAAGTGCTGATACAATATATTGTGATATACAATATATGATGACAACAATAATCATGTTCATATTAGAACATGAGAAATGGACATAAACAAATTGATCACTAAGGAGATTGAGAGACTAAATGTAGTCTCCAAACATGTCGGTTGATGCATATTCAACCACCATGCCCTCCATGCTCATAGGGTCTCGTGACAACTTGATGGTGTCAGGTTGAGGGTTTGAAGTGAGTTTCAAACCATTACCCTTGAGGTCCTTTGCGTCCTGGTGGTGTGGCTTGAATTGCACACGCTATCCCATGGGATGCAAGACTGATCTTGATGTCCATAACCCGCTTAAGTAAGTTGTGGCAATTGAGGGCAATAGCCTCAAATTGTTAGCCATCGATTACTTACAGGGGCAAGCCAGAGATAATTAATTTACAAGAAGTAAATTAAAACCATCATGGTTTTGTAATAAGAATGCAAAAATTTGACTCAAGTGTATAACTTGAAAGTGCTCAACCTCAATTGTGGGAACATAACACATTGAAGATCATACAGATCTCGCAGTAATAGAGATAGTTTGCTCATGGGCATTAGAACCAACTCATTACCTTGTGTTTTCCAAATATAATGAGGGAGATGTTATTGTCAAAAATTTACAAGTTTATTGCACGGGAGAAATCAATCTCGGTCGCTGTGACATGTTCATGAAGAATGACAATGTGGTAAACACATAGAACATATCATCTCCGGTGAAAAACCGGTAATTTATTTATATTGCAGATTGCGTAATATAAATACATCTTAATGTTGCAAAATTAATAGATTTCAAGAAGGTAGCTCGAAATCATTAGTGTGAATCTCAAATTGCTAAGGATGACACCTTGAATTTTGCATATGTATTTGTAAGAAATTGAAATCTCAATTGCAAATAGACGTATTAATCTCGACATGTGGTTAACATGGAAATAAATACATCATAGAAATACTCCGGAATACCTCATACTGAACGGAGAAACAGTACTGCAGAGGTACTGAATTTATCTTTGCAAGAGATTTAAAAAAAAAAAATCTCTATTGCAAATGGATGTAATTAATCTCAACACGTAATAAACGTGGAAATGTATTACATCAACTTAAGATCTGGAATACATATTGGTACTCAACAGAAAACAGTACTGAAATATATGTACTGCATTTAACAGGTCTAAAACAGGAATGAAATCACTGCTAGAACTGTTGTCGAACGGCCCATGGCCATCCAGCCCACAGCCGAGCGCAGGGGAAAATGGCAGCCGCAGGTCGCCCCAGGTGCCTGGGCCTGGGCCTCCACAGCCTTTGGCCGGCCCAACTGCTGCTGCACCGAAACAAGGACGCGGTTAGGGTTGGGGATCGATCGATCCCAACCCAACCCGATCCGTTCGGCGCCACCTGGAGGTGGAGTGGCCGCCGCATCCCGTCGCGTCTCCGGCAATCACCGGCGCCGCAAGAGCCTCCGCGGGGTCACAACGACGGAGAACTTCCGAGGCTGGGGCGGCGATGGCGCCGCCGAAGAGGCGGCAGCGTCCGAGCGGACGGACGCGGCCGACACGCGGGGCGGCCGGCGCGGTCAGACGGCGATGGCGCGAGGCGCGGTGTGGCCGGGCGGAGCCGGCCACGGCCTGGCTCTGTCGGGCGCGGCCGCAGAGGCCGGGGAGCGGCGCTGATGCGGCCAGGGGCGGCCACGACGACGAGGGCGCGAGGCGCGGCCGTGCGGCAAGGCCTGGTGCTCTCGGTTGCGTGCGTCCCAGGGTCCGCGCCTGGCACTTCCGAAGACGGCGTTGACAGTGCAAGCCGTTCCTCCGACGGAGGAGGGGGTGGAGGTAGAGACCAGGAGCCGACCATAAGCTAGGGATCGAACCCCACGCATCCTGGCGATGCGTGTCCAGCGGTGCCAAGGTCGTTGCCGGGGGGCAGCGAGCACCGCGGGGTCGCTCTCGACGGCGCAGCGGCCGCCCTCTAGGGGCGTGGTGACTGCCACGCATGCTTCTCCAAGCGGCACGGTGACCGTCATGTCCAGCGGTGCGACGGCCAGCGTAGCGGCTGGCGTGCATATCTGACGGCGGAGGCGCCGGTGTCCACCAACTCCATGGCAGTGACAAGCAAGTAGACGGCACCAGCGGCCGTCTTCGCGGATCCGGCAGAGGAAGAAGGAGGTGAGGCCGGAAATCTCACCCTTTTATTGGTAACCGCTCGGGTGAAATTCATCCTGCACATGCATGGCAGTTGCCGATCTAATCTCCATGGCTTTGTGCCCGCTGGCCGCCGGTTTCTGATGTCAAGCCGCCGAAGGCAGAAACAAGGGCGAGGGGCTCCGCGCTGGAGGCGCTGGGGGCGCTGCCGTAGGCCCGTAGCCGGGGAACGCCGCTCGGCCGAAAGCAGCCGTTGGTGGAGGCGGGAGAGGGCCGAGGCGGCGAGTGGCGCTGTGGCCGCGTCCAACGGCGCGGCGGCCGTGTCCCGCGGGCGGAGCGCGGCGCACAAACGGGTGCGGGGCGCGAGCCGGCACGGCGTCCGTAGTTGACGAATCGGTTGGCCACCGCGTCGTAAATGGCTATGGCCATTTCAGAGACTGCGCTGCAGCCTGCAGGGATGGCGAGATGGCGGACGGCACTGCCGCTAGTTCCAGTGCAAGGGAAAATAGGAAATAACATGGTACTTACTTCCCTGGAGCAGTCGATGCATGCTGATGGCGAGAACAAAAGGTACTAATTCCTGGTTGCAATTGTTAAATTGGAAAGTAAACACCTTGTTCTCGTAGCAGTTTAGATCAGTACTTTGGCCTTTGCATGATCCTGATGTTGTGGACGGACACTCTCGCAGAGGACGGCTGCAACGTCACACCCAGCCACCGATGCAGAACTGCGCGCCGCTGCTGGGTACCACGGATGCGAGATCCGCTCGTGGGAGCAGCCTTACCGTGGCTAGCGACGGGCCGACGGCATCGCTGCGGAGGGCTGGCCTAGGGCGTGGCCTCGAGCGGGAGCGCCGCCGATCTCTGCGGATCCAGGCGAGCCAAGGGCCACGACCACTCTTCGGGACGTTGTCGCTTTGGTCTTTCTGCGTCTCGTTGTGAGGCCGATCGGATCGCTCACCCGGGAGCGTGCTGATAACGTGTTAGAGTAACGAGAGACAACCATCGAGAGAGAGAGGGATAAAGTGAATCGGTATTCTCATTGATGATGGGATTACACATATATATAGCCCCCGAAGGGGTGCGTCCGAAGGGACACGAGACAACCGCCTCGATTAGGAAAAGCAGGGATTTATAGGATTAATTAAATCCTAACAATTGCAACATTAGAAGTTCTCCATTAGTACTACTTCGCTTTGTTATTTGTATGCAAGACGATGGTGGTTCTCTAAGAGCAACTAGCACCATAGAATACACAGTGCTCCACACTTGGGTGATCGAATGTCCAAAAAGTGTGGTACAGTTGCATGGCTAGGACAGGGTTGATGATAGAGCTTTGCCCAACTTTTGATTCAGGATTGGTGGAGTGGTGGACGGATGCTAGAAAACGCATACATAAGCAAAACCGGAAAGAATTTGACACTTTCGTGTTGCTCATTTGCTGGACGTTATGGAAGCAAAGGAACGCGAGAGTGTTTCGATCAAACCTGATCTTGAAAGAAAGTGAGACGGTAGATCTTCGACGACTTGAGGACCTGGGCTGCAACAGGAGCTCTTGGAGGAAGACAGATACCCGAGGGATAGAGTAGACTTAGGAGTGGGGTGGAGGCTCGGTTGGGGTCGGATTGTGACCGCCGACTAGTGTGTGTGTATCACTCTTGTACATATTTTCTCCCTTCTATAAAGCTATGGTACGCCTTTGGCGTACCCTCGAAAAAAAAGAATGTCCAAAAAGTCAATTTCAATTGTTTTAGAAAGATCTGAAAATTTTTTTTGTAAACATTCACAAGACATGTGTCAACAACCTATAAAAAGTTTCCAATCCGACCTCAAAATACACATTGAAAAAAAAGGACAAATTCAACTTGAATAGTGCCATTGCAAGACAAGCAGAAATGTCGCTGTTCACTTCTAGATTTATCCTTTTTTTTTTCTGAACGTGTATTTTGAATTTGGATAGTAAAAAAGACCAACCTACGCGGCAGGGGTAAAGTTTCAACTTCTCACCTGTTTCATCTATTTTAATGGTGATGTGGTCTATACCAGTTCAACAGGCACAAAAACCTATTGAAAACCTACCCATTAACAACCCTTGTTGCGTATCCAGCCCCTTCCCCACTACCATTTTCCCGTCTCTCCCGCTTGGTTTCAGCCATGCGCATTCTTTTCTGCCGCCTTGCGGCCACACGTCTAAAACGGACAATGATATGTCTATTTATTCTTTCGCGATGCTTGAGATCAAATTTGTAATGGTTTCACGTCAAACTTGTAGTTTGGTTTCGCGATGCTTGAGATCAAACTAGCCGTAGTCATAACACAATTAGCCACCTTTAGCAAATCCTGCCCATGTGCACGGTAGAACTGTTGTTTGGTTTAGATATGGTCTTTCCAAAACAGTCAAACTCTGCAATGCCAAATGTAAACCCGACAGATTATGAATACTAGAAGAAAAAGGCGCGCTTTGCCGTGCATGAATTTATTCAGACATAAACCAAGAAAAACATGTAGTATTTGAAATCTTAGATACATTTATAAATTTCTCTAATTTTGATATAAATCAATATACAATGTGATGTAGGGTGGAACCCTAGATGGCCGATTTTTCACGAAATGGAGGGGATCCCACGAAGAACACGAAGAACACAAGGGGGAACACGAGGGGAAACACGAGAGAATCATTCAAACCAACAAGAACAAGTCACACATATGCTAGATCCTCGAAACACAAAGAGATACAAGATCCATGATCAACAAGGGACGATACAAAGGGTAACCGGTTCTTCTCCGTGAGGAGGTCTTGGGGTATCCCGCGGGATCTTCTCCGTGAAGGAGGTCTTGAATCCGTGTGGATCTTCTCCGTGGAGGGGCCGCAGTCACTCACCAGGAGATGAACCACTAGTGGATGAGCAAAGCTCTGTCTTAAATGAGCTAAACCTAAGCTAACCCTCACTAGGAGGAGGTGGAGGAGTATATATAGTCTAGGGCCACGAAGGGGTAAGTAGGAGAGGGATACATGGGCCTCTGGCCCGATAACTGTGCGCATACAGCATGTAGCGGATGTCCGACGGCTACCGGACGTCCGGTGGCTCGCGAGGGTCCGGACGTCCGGAAGTCTTCGGACTTCCGCTATTTTCCTTCTGTGATCGCCGTTACAGACGTCCGGTGGTTGCCGGTCGTCCGGTCGCCTGGGACGCGCCAGTCGTCCGGTGAAGGCCGGATGTCCGGAGCCTGAAGCTTTTCCAGCAGCTTCTCTTGATCCTTGTACTTGGTGTCCTCGCCGTCTTGTCCAATGCTCCTAGCTGTTCCATGGCCTCCCTCTTGGTTCCTGGTCATGCATAGCACATATATTTGAGGTAGTAGCCATGTCTCACATGTAGAAAGTGGAGGTTCGGAGAGGAGCGAGTTAACCTTGTGTCCAATTGTGTGTAGTTGAGGTCTCGTCGAAGTGAACATGGGGATGATCGTGGGATGCTCCGCATCATCTCCCCTCCCTTGGGAAAGATCCGACCTCGGATCAAAAACCTCATCACCATGGAAATGGTAGCCGTGAACGGACTTGTAGTTGGACGAAGTTGAGGTCATGTCACAATCCAAGGACTCCAAGGTGTCTCCGGTATGTGGTACATGCAAAATGAGCAAACACAAAGTACACTTGGAAATACAATGGTTAGCGCACACAAAGTGTCCATCATGTAAGAATGAGTCCGTGTGACAAGGTACATGAAGCTTAGCAAGATGATATAGTATGAGATGTAACGCATTCATGTGATCAAATGCATTTGTGATGCACACAAAGGTGTTGTGAATGTGATCAATGCAACCATTGTGCAAAATGATGTCATATTGTGATGGTTTATCAAGAGCATGAACATGGCAATGGATGCTCAATATGTGTATGTTATCATGCAATTGGTGGAGGAAAAGATGATCATGATGTATGAATATGCCATCAAGAAAGATCACAACAAATTTGCTAAGGAAATGCACAAGCTCATATATCATGGATGACATGGGAATACAAGATGCAACAAGGCAATCATAATGTGAGTCAATCCATGCATAAGATGCAAATTTGTCATGGGTAAGATAAGTCCAAGGAGCATGGCATGTGAGCACACAATAAACAAATATGAAGGTTTTGGTGCAATGTGTCAAAGGGGTGTCGATATACCAATGCTCAATGTCATGGAATGAGTGGAGTTCCGAAGGGTCATCCAATAAGTCCGAGCGCTCCTCAACTTGAAGGTCCATAGGGTCCATCTTCAATGTCGGTCCTCCATCCAATAGATGTATCATGTAGACAACAAGAAGGAAACAACAATGAAAGCATGGCCCATCCAATATGTGTAAGTGAGGATGGCTCAAAAGGAAGGAGTTCACCTTTATGAGGATGTTGGAAATGTTGGTGTTGCGCATCATGTAGGCCTTTGCATGACCAATATGTATAGTGATGATACCGCCTTGTGAATCCTTCAAAATGAAAGAACATGACAAACACTCGGAAAAACAAATGAGGTTAGCGTGAATGCAAAACCTAGCATTCGTGAGGGAAAATACCCAACAAGTGCTTGCATCATTCTTATCATAAGAAAGGACAAGGTAATGTGGCATGGCATGTAAGCATATGATGCGATAACAACCAAAGGCATTAGGCTCAAACAAGCAAGCATGCATCACAAGTATGGTGTCCAAGTCTCCAAGATCAACAAACATAGCATTGTTGCACTCAATACAAGTGATGAGAGATGCAACTAGTGGAGACAAATGACAATGATCAATGTGAATCATGTGAATGGCATGAACATATATGTCATCAACCCAAGAAAGCAAGTAAGAGAGGAACATGGGTGATGCAACATAGCAAGCAATCATAGTGATCAAGTCAAACAAGCTAGTAGTGCGAAGATGCAACGTACTAGAGGTAATCATGGCAAGCATGTCATGTGTGCAAATAGTGAGCATACGCGATGCACATGGCATAACACAAGCATGAAAGCAAGATATGAGCAAAATAGCATCAATGTGTTGATGAGAGGCCATATGGAAATAGCAATGGCATATCATGACTCTCCCAACACAAGAATCAACAATAGCATGGGGCACAAAGAAATCATGGCAATAGCTACTAGTGTCTCCACCAAGCATGTAAATACACATAGGAGTATCATAATGGTGAATCATGGGTAATTGCAAGCAAGGGTCACAATTGCATGGCAAAATCATAGCAAGAGGCATAACATGCAAAGTGAACATGATAGTATGGGCATAATGTGACAAGTGGGAAATAGCCCATAGCTGTGTGAGAGCCAAGTAAAAGAGATGCGTGTAGTGGTTGCTCGAAGAGAATGGTGGTAAGGAGATTCCACGGAATCCCAAGTCATCGTTGCTCTCAAGAGCTCGTTTTGTCAACTCATGGGATTGTGAGGTTGACAAATGTTCATGAGTACCTACACAAAACAAAGACAAAGGGAAAATTGTGTATGCGTGGTATATGTACACATCATCCATCATGATGCGCACGTGCATGTGTTGGTTAGCACAAAATAGCCAATGCTCAAATAAATGAAATGCGTGATATAGAAACATGTCATCCATCATGAGAGGTTTGTTGTTATGTATGGCATAATGGAGACTCACATGGTGTAATGCATCATGACAAGTAGGTAGAGCATTGTTATTCATGTAATGCATATGGTGCACACAATCATGGTAATCATGCAAGGTATGGAATGCATCAAGATCTCCCAGTATGTATGAGGAAACTATGGGGGTCTCCTCATGAACCTTAGTGGAAATATCACGTGGAGAATATTGACAACATCCTAAACAATGCATATTTGGAACAATGTGTTCATGGCATGGCATAGTAGATGAATTGCGCAAATCATGTAAAGGAAGCATGGCAATATCATCACAAGAGAAACACAAGCCAATGACCATCATCTTGTAATCTATGCCACAAGTGCAAATAGGATTTACTTTAATTTGGCATGCATAGTTACTATGTTGAGATTGATATGAAACAATATGAGAAATCTCACTCATAGCATATGACAAGTTTAGAGGGTTGTCGAACATGATGTGACCAAAAGAATTTTCACATGAGATCCTATGGAGCATAGCATCACAACTAGGCAACTCAACATGCTCATCATCATATTCATCATAAATAGGTAAGTCAAGACATGATGAGTTCGAACTAGCATGAAGCATGGGAATAGGTGTGTCAACATCATGCAAGCAATCATTCTCAAGATAGTCCACTAGTGGGACGAGAGAAGCACCGTCACCTATGTTACCTTTGGAGTTCCACTCATGTGGTGTAGGTGAGGTTTTCAAGATCCGATTGTTCTCATCTTCCTCTTGATGGAACCATGTGGGTGGTGCATCTTCTTCCACCATGGCCATCGGGTTGTCCATTGGAGGGACGGACTCGTCGAGGGTAGGCATGTCCTCTTGTAGGAGACCTAGCACCAAAGAAAACACACTCGGAGTAGAGGTTAAGTCGTTAGAAATCATAGTGGCCTCACATGCCCTCTCAACTACCTCACTCACTAAGTGTTGTGGCTCACTCACTTCCTCGTGGATTCTCTCACTCGTATGGTTGGTGGAGTCACTCAAATGGCTCTCAACCACACCTAGGAGAAGTGGCATGCTCTCATGTGTGGGGCTAGTGGTGGGCACACTCATCCTCTCAAGGGAAATGCTCTCAAGGTCACATATGGTGGAGTCACTTGTATCGCTCATGTGGTGGTGGCTCTCCTCACATGGGAATTGGGGCATCTCGTCATATGTGGATATCGAAGAGGTGTAGGTGCAATAGTCTCCATGCTCAACTTCCTCATCCGTAATGCCTCCAAAGATGAATGCCGTAGGATGTGGCAAATCATAACGCTCCTCCGAGGTCAAAGAGAAGGTCTCATCCTTGCTTGCGTAGCTTGCCCCGGAGTAGTAGTCCAATATGGGTGCCGTCTTCATGGTGTCGAAGAGGTTCATGCTCGTCGCCTTGGTTGAAGGGGATGGCCCATGCTTGACCGTCTTGTCGCCGTCGCTCGTAGATGATCGCCTTGATGATGAAGACGTCGATGTAAGCGAACTCATGGGAAGTAGGCGAAGATGCCGTACGTCCAAAGGCGAAGATGCCTTGATAGATCTTGGCGAAGATGCCGAAGTGGTGGTTGTAGCCGTAGCTCCGTCTTGGGTGTGCTTGTCTCGCGGTCTTCTTATGTTCTCTTGAAGCTTGGGCTTGGCGTGAAGTAGAGCGTCTTCGGACTTCTATGTGCGCGTGTCGAGCATCTTCATCTTGATGGTGTCATTGTAGTGCTTGAGCTCTTGGTAGATGTCGTTCGTCGTCGTCGTGCACATGATGCTTGGAGGTGACTTGCCCTTCATGACGATGTCGATGGTCGCCATGGCGGTGTGGACGTGGAAGACTTGCACTTGCATCATGTTTGCGCTCTGAAGACTTGTGACTTGAACGTCGCCGCCGAGAGGATGACGAAGGGGAAGAAGACTTGTAATCGACCACCAAGTGTCGGAGCTCCGCCATTTGTTTGTTGAAGGAGTCGCACATGTCGTCGAAGGAAGCCATTGTCCTTGTCTCGGAGTGTCGTAGTTCGATGGCGATGTTGCCCAAGCGCTCTTGCATTGCTCGTTGTAGTCCGATGGTTTTCGCATGGATGTCTTCGTTCGCGCCGTCGATGTCGAGGAACGAAGATGAAATGCCTTGCCTATCCATCACAAGATGCTAGCAAGTATGAGTGGGAGAAAGAGAAGAACTATACCAAATGTACCTTGACCGATGTTGAAGATGGATCAATGATCACTCAAATGTGGAACAAGGAAATAGCACAATTGGTACCAATTCTTGTCGGTTTCTCACACCTACACAAGTAAAGCTTATGGTGGAGCTCGGTGAGGATAGTGGCACAAAAATTTGATGCAAAATGTTAGCAAGAGTCAATAAAGTTGAAAGAGATTCACAAATTCACAAGTGAAACAAGTAGACCAATAGCAATATGGGTGGCACACAGAAACACACACATGGATAGATAGATGGGGTCGTGCAACCAAGGAATGAGCCAAAATGTGGAATCCACGAAAATGCTCTTGTTGCACAACACTAGAGAGACGCTAGCGCGATTGCACAATAGGCGGATACGAACTTGTGCACAACCTACTAAGCAAAATGCAACGACTTCTATCCCAAGTATGCTATATGTATGGTATTTCGGTGATATGATCCAAAATGATCGAGTATGACAATCTTAATGCAGTATGATGCTATGGTTCTTGCTTAAAAGCTCTTTGCTTATCTCTTTCTTTGTGCTTAAAAGCTTGTTTGGTTCTTTCTCTTTTTAGCTCTTTTCTCATGCAAAACTTCACGAACCAAGATAGCAATTGAGTATATGTGATGACAACCTTGTGTCACAAGAGATGATACCAAGATATGCACCACGGTGATATGGTATGTATGATAGGGGAGGGCGGATCGATGATCACTAATGTGCACAAGTAACATTGCCGGCAATACTCAAAGGCTAGTCTCGATAGGCAAGTGACGCAAAATGGGCTGGGGATTAACAATGCAATTGCAAGGGGAATATACAATGATGTCGAGGTTACCGTCCAATGATGATGATGAGAGGCGGTGTTCTTTATGTAGACCCGTTCCTAATTAGCCGAAACACCTTAGGAAACGGAAAAAAAAACCACAACTCAAAATCTCAAGGACAAATGTGAAATGGTGGTAGCGGCAATGCCGTGGTGGTTGCGGAAGTGGAAAGATGGGCTATACACGATGTCGGAGTTGAAGTCATGGTCCCTAAGTAGCCGAAACACCTTAGGAGGCACAAGCCACAACTCAAACACGCTCGAACAAAATTTGGTTAAGTTGGGTTGGCGATAATGTATAGTGGCAAGGCTATGCGGTAGTGGTGGTGGTGGTTGATGAAGAAGCAATTGTCCCTAAGTAGCCTAAACACCTTAGGAGACTCAAATCACTACTCAAGCAACCACAAATGCTATGGGGAACAAAATGGTTAGGTTGCAGAAAGCTATGGTGGCTATGCGGATGATATGGTGGAGGGCCTATACAAACTTGCCAAATTTGACAAAATTTGATGGAGTCAAATGATGATTATAGTATTTTTGTGTTATGGGGGATGTCAAGAGCTTCGAAACGAGCTAAAGAACGTCCAAATAGGAGTTCGTATGAATTAGTTATGACCAAAACAAAAATCAGCCGAAAAGGGAATCTACAGGTACCGGACGTCCGGAAAGTGACGGACGACCGGTGACCGGACGTCCGGTCGGGCTCGGAAATCCGGTATTTTTGTTCTGTAATGGGGTTCCGGTCGTCCGGTGAGTTCTGGACGTCCGGTGCTTCGTGAGGGTCCGGACGTCCGGTAAAACGCCGGTCGTCCGATGGGTCGGGGTCAACGCGGGATTTGAGTTCCGGGACGCGATTTTGGGCGGAATTTGATGATTTTGGGGTCAAAATTTGACGGATTTTGTGGAGGAAAGATGGGGAAACTTGGGGAAATGCTAGATCCACTTGAAACCAAGCAAATCCACGGATCAAAATCAACAAAATATCATCAAAACAACAGATCACAAAAAAATTTGGGGCTATTTTTGGTGGGGAATTTTCGAAATTGGGGAAGAACACAACAAAAACAAGCTAGAAAACGGTGGAGGGGGCTCCAAATTCATGAGAAACCGTGGCTCTTGATACCATATGATGTAGGGTGGAACCCTAGATGGCCGATCTTTCACGAAATGGAGGGGATCCCACGAAGAACACAAGGGGGAACACGAGGGGAAACACGAGAGAATCACTCAAACCAACAAGAACAAGTCACACATATGCTAGATCCTCGAAACACAAAGAGATACAAGATCCATGATCAACAAGGGACAATACAAAGGGTAACCGGTTCTTCTCCATGAGGAGGTCTTGGGGTATCCTGCGGGATCTTCTCCGTGAAGGAGGTCTTGAATCCGTGTGGATCTTCTCCGTGGAGGGGCCGCAGTCACTCACAAGGAGATGAACCACTAGTGGATGAGCAAAGCTCTGTCTCAAATGAGCTAAACCTAAGCTAACCCTCACTAGGAGGAGGTGGAGGAGTATATATAGTCTAGGGCCACGAAGGGGTAAGTGGGAGATGGATACATGGGCCTCTGGCTCGATAACTGTGCGCAGACAGCATGTAGCGGATGTCCAATGGCTATCGGACGTCCGGTGGCTCGCGAGGGTCCGGACGTCCGGAAGTCTTCGGACTTCCGCTATTTTCCTTCTGTGATCGCCGTTACGGACGTCCGATGGTTGCCGGTCGTCCAGTCGCCTGGGACGCGCCGGTCGTCCGGTGAAGGCCGGACGTCCGGAGCCTGAAGCTTTTCCAGCAGTTTCTCTTGATCCTTGTACTTGGTGTCCTCGCCGTCTTGTCCAATGCTTCTAGCTGTTCCATGGCCTCCCTCTTGGTTCCTGGTCATGCATAGCACATATATTTGAGGTAGTAGCCATGTCTCACATGTAGAAAGTGGAGGTTCGGAGAGGAGCGAGTTAACCTTGTGTCCAATTGTGTGTAGTTGAGGTCTCGTCGAAGTGAACATGGGGATGATCGTGGGATGCTCCGCATCACAATGAGTACACAATATACATCAGCCACACACAATATGTTTCCTCAAACTGACATCCACATGATAACAACAATGAAATATTTGTTTCAATGATAGTATTATCAAACATTCGGTCTGACAAACAGAAGCTCATCACACCACATAATATCAAATGGGCTTCCCTAGAGTGATTGTCGTCGTCCATGAACTGAGCAAAAGATGCAATTTTGTAAAGATAAATAATAGCTAATATCGATCTCAGATATCCCAAACATTTAGAAGCAAAACAATACACACCTTCCATAATCTAAAATTTGTAGGATTATATTTTCTTAGATGGACAGTAACCATGATCCTTTTAGACAATGCTCTAACTTCCTTTTTGACAGACCGAGGCAAAGGCATTAAGAAAGATCACCAGTAGAAAAGTCTTTCACTAATATGTCCATATACATAGATAAGTAGGAAACAAATGTATCAATATCAACTGAGATTGCCAGAATATTACTCCCACCGTCCCAAAATAAGTGACTCGACTTTGTACTAACTTTGTACTAAAGTTAGTCAAAGTCGAGTCACTTATTTTGGGATGGAGGGAGTAGTAGGGATGCAAGCATCTTTTCTTGACATCTCACTCCACATACTATTATTTTGAAGATGATGCTTCGGAACCATTAGCGCTATATTAGTGAGATGTGTTGATCATTTTGTCAATAACAACAGGAAACATTTATTTAGGGGGAAAACAGGAAACAATTATGCCAACATGTAGCAAGCTAACTGTGATGTTAACCACATGTGGTTTAAATGTATGTTGAATCCCATTAGCAAACTCTTAGTACAAGCAAAATATATCTTTAGCCTAGATAAGTATCTCACAGTTACCATCAATACAAATATATTTAGCTTTCATGTCAGTTTTGCCCCACATAAGAAAATACAATACATCAGAAGGAGAGAGCGCCCTAAACCACCACCAAAGCGACACCGCTCATCCAATCCCTATATTACAGTTGCCCGCGACACCAATTAAAAACAAGACAAAATCCACATGCGCACAAGAAAAGAAGAGAATGTGAAGGATGCACCATGCCAATCAAACAATGGGAGGAAGATGGGGCAGTCCACACAAAAACCACCACCAGACACATTTTGCTTTGCAATCCAAAATTTATAGATCACTGCACATGAAACTATTCAAAATATACATTATAGTCCTTAGTATAGCTTCCATTTGAAGCAGACCATATGGAACTGAACCCCTCAATTAGTAAGGTTCAAAAAACCCTACCCCTACATTGCCCAAAGTGTAGAAGCTCAAACTTTAGGGTTCCAACATCAACCAGTCAGCAACTCAAACTTAATTTGAAATTTACAGCTTATATCTACTTGCGCCTTCATTTGAACATAAGGATGGGTCAATTGTAACCTAATGTTGTTCATATTGATGCTTCTCCATAACCAGACGGACCATTCCAAACCGACCGAAATGCATGAAGATACTGGTAGGTAATGTACCTCTATATCATCATCATGTATTGCTCTACAATTACAGTATCTGTTCATGCAATAGAAATAGATGTACGTGTCTCGAAGAAGATAATCGAAAACTTCACAATCTGTCATGAATATGTGTTCTTCTGCTTTGTATAAACCGAATAGGCGCCCGATGCAAGACCATACCGAGGGGGGGGGGGTCCATGGTATGGAGGTTATCGTTTTGTATTGGCCTCCTTGGATTCTTGGTCGTTGTGGATATTGAAGGAAATATGCCCTACATGCAATAATAAAGTTGTTATTTCTATTTCCTTATATCACGCTAAATGTCTTTTATTCATGCTAGAATTGTATTAACCGGAAACTTGATACATGTGTGGATACATAGACGAAACACAGTGTCCCTAGTAAGCCTCTACTAGACTAGCTCATTAATCAAAGATGGTTGAGTTTCCTAACCATAAACATGTGTTGTCATTTGATTAACGGGATCACATCATTAGGAGAATGATGTGATGGACAAAACCCATTCGTAAGCTTAGCATTATGATCGTTCAGTTTTACTGCTATTGCTTTCTTCATGTCAAATACATGTTCCTACGACTATGAGATTATGCAACTACCGGATATCGGAGGAATGCCTTGTGTGCTATCAAACGTCACAACGTAACTGGGTGATTATAAAATGCTCTACAGGTATCTCCGGAGGTGTTTGTTGGGTTGGCATAGATCGAGAATATGATTTGTCACTCCGAGTATTGGAGAGGTATCTCTGGGCCCTCTCGGTAATGCACATCATAAGAAGCCTTGCAAGCAATGTGACTAATGAGTTAGTTGTGAGATAATGCATTACAGAACGAGTAAAGAGACTTGCCGGTAACGAGATTGAACTAGGTATGAAGATACCGATGATCGAATCTCGGGCAAGTAACATACCGTTGACAAAGGGAATAACGTATGTTGACATTACGGTTTGACCGATAAAGATCTTCATAGAATACGTGGGAACCAATATGAGCATCCAAGTTCCATTGTTGGTTATTGACCAGAGAAGTGTCTCGGTCATGTCTACATAGTACTCGAACCTGTAGGGTCCGCACGCTTAACGTTCGATGATGATTTGTATTAAGAGTTATATGTTTTTGGTGACCGAAGATTGTTCGGAGTCCCAGATGAGATCACGGACATGATGAGGAGTCTCAAAATGGTCGAGAGGTAAAGATCAATATATTGGATGATAGTATTCGGACATCGGAAGGGTTCCGAGGGGTACCGAGTACATATCAGAGTTCCAGGGGGCTACCGGAACCCCCCGGGGAAAGTGTAATGCCCAGGATGGAGCTATATCTCCTACGTGTCGAGGCACGACTTAGAGACATAACCCCATGTAATTCCCAGGATGGAACTATACCTCCTACGTGTCGAGGCACGACTTAAAGGTATAAGTCCATCCTAGAATGATCTCAAGTTTGGTAATCTTTGCACATCTCATGTAAAAGAGGGGATTGTAAACATAAATAGTTGGCTTACACTCGCCACGTCACACAAAAACAATACATGTCTCAAACATCATGCATTAAGAATATCACAACCCTCTAAGGGCAAAATCCAAATGTCAAGATACCAAACTTAAATAAATAAACCACAGGTCGGATCGAATCCTAGTAGAAGTCTCCACTACTGATCATCGGGATAACGAACATAGTATCGACTACGCTCCTCGTCGTACTCCTAGTCTAGCTCGGTGCCATCACCTGAATAGCTCACAGCTGGACCTGCATCTGGGGTGGTGAAGTAACTGTGAGCCACAGAGGACTCAGCAATCCCGTTCCCGGGTAACAAGACTATTTAAGCCTTGGGTGAGGATAAGGCTGAAAAAAAGAATAAGTGTCTGCAGCAGCAACTAGCAACTAGCTTACGTGAGAGAGTGCGAGAAGAGAAGGCCTCGGACGAGAAGTGATCACGAAGTGATCCTAGCTACAAGCTCAACAAACATAACCCCTCCGTGTTCAACTCCCGAATCCCTATTTGGAAATTGACAGTCACGAAACACACGCTGGTAGTGTATTAGAAACATTGTGTCAAGTTATCTACAACAGGATATTAACAAGCTCCCATCTGCCACATAACCGCGGGCACGGCTTTCGAAAGTTCATAACCCTGCAGGGGTGTTCCAACTTGACCCATTACAAGCCCACGATCCGCAGAGTCACAACTCCAAAGTGGGAAGACCCGAGTATTCTCGGAATCCCGTGCTCAAGATACTCCGAACTAAGGTAAGGCTAATCCAGCAAATCCTCCCGGCGTGCCGACACCCTGATAGTAGCCGCGCGTATCTCGTCTCAGGCCACGACCGGATGAGACGTCCTACATGTGTATGCCAGATACCTCAGGTTGCCCCAAGGCGGCCCCGCAGTCCGCTCGTTTCGGACCAACACTCATGTGGAGCACTGGCCCGGGGTTGTTGATTAAGAAAGAGGGTTAATTACTCCCTATGCAAGTTGAGTTTGTTATTAGGCAAATAGTACCAATGTTGGGATTTGCTGGAAAAGACTTAACACTTAGCGGTTTATCGAGGGGGTCCCATACACCCCAACCGTGTTAGGAACGCATAATCAAGGAACATAACACCGGTTTATACGGTTCCTAACGGCATGAGTGGAACAAATCACCAAGCAAAAGGCTTAGCCTTCCACCCTTGCCAATATATAGATGATTTCATTTAGCAATTATATAGTGTGATATAACCCAACAAAACTTCAACATGAAGTGAGCATCTTCGGTCTTCACCTACAACTAGCAATGCTATAAGAAGGGCTGAGCGAAGCGTACTTAGCCAAGCAATGGTTTGCATAGGTAGGGTGGTTAAACATGGTAATGGGTACAAGTAGGAGGCTGACAGGAAGAACATGGGCATCGAGGCAAAGCTATAGATCGAGACTACTAGCAATAGGCAAAGATAGTAATGTTATCGGGGTTCGGTCATCTTGCCTGAAGAGAAGTCGTTCAGATCGTAAGAAGGGTCCTCGTGCTCAACCTCGTTGGAAACCTCGTGCTCGTACTCGTACTCGGTCTCAGCTTCCGGCTCTAAACAATACAATCACACAAGGCACAAATCAACAAGATGCAATGCGCACTCGAAAATGATGGATGCATGATGGATGCACTATGGATGCGCACGGAGCACGTAAAATAGCACTCAAGAAAAACACCTCAAAACATGATAACAATATTATATTATGAATCTACACAGAAAATCAATCAAGTTTCATATAAGACTCGCTGAATTCGGAGTTACGGGCTAAAAGTTATGCCCGAAACAAGAAATGAGCGAAAGCTGAAAATTACAGCAACAAAGCAACTTCGGAGCAAAAAATAATTAAGCTACAGCACTCAAACATCATGGCAAAGAGCTAGTACACAAACGAGACATATCCTACAGCAAATAAGTCCAAAGGTGCACCCCCAAAGGAGCCACAGATCAATAGCAACAAGCTTGGACATATTGAACTTGACAATAAAATTCTGACAGCAGAATTTTATTGAAACTTTGGAGCAAAAGATAAACATGCTACAACCACTCAAATTAGCATGTGAGAACATTAATGGAAAGCCAACAATATATATTACAAGGAACAACCAAGATCCACTCCAAAACTAACATGGTTTGTCCTAGAACATCACACGAACATGGCATCGGAACATTACAGATTTCAGACTTAGTGAAAAACCACAAAGTCCTAAAACAGCAGTTTCATCATGGCATCTAAAAAAGCAAATTTAAATCACCTAGAAACTAAACATGGCAAGTGGCAAGCACCACATCAAAGTACACATGATGGTGATTCCGAAACATACAAGCATGCATCATGGAGATAAACACAACGATAGCAACGAGCTCAACAAGATGGCATTTCATAACAAGTGAAACAACATCACAGCCACATAGCACTTTGCAACGATGATAAACATGGCAAGAATAAATCTAACATGCAACCTATCACCAACAACATGTAGAGCATGGCAAGACTAACACGTGGACATGTCATTTGCATCATTCGGACATACGAGCTAAAAGATATCACATGGCAATGATGGCATAAAAACATCACATAGTAGCAATTATACCGGGATGCGCTCTTGCAACGGCAAAACAAGCATCTAGATGACTTCTAACATGCATGACACAAAAAGATAAAACGTAGTGCTATTCACCACGAACGTGTGGACATGCTATATGCACGAAACGGAGCACCACACTAAAAGTTACATCAGTTCTAATAATGCATCACAGAATAAAATTACTGGGGACTTAGGAGGGAAAAGGTCAACCTCAGGCAGATCTGAAATAAAAACAAGCCACGGCCTGGGGGATCCGGCCCGATCCAGCTGGATCTGGAGGAGAGGCCCGCGTGGGTGGATCGGAGGCGGCCTGGCGGGGCGAGTGGGCCGGCGGCGGTGCGGCCCGGTCGATCGGTGCGGGGTGTTCCTGCTAGGGCGACGGCTGCGGCCGAGTCGGGCCTCCGGCTCGGGCCCAGGAGGCGAGTGGGAGGAGGCGGCCTCGGCGCGGGGCTGATGCGGCCCAGGCGGGGCAGCTGGCCCGGCGCGGTGCGGCGATGTGGTCCCGAAGCGGGGATCCAGGCGCCAGCTGGTGAGGCGAGGCGAAGTGAAGGCCGATCGGGCGATGGAGGGAGTGGGCCGTCGCGGCTCCCTGACGGCTGGCCTGGTGGAGCGGTGGGAGTCTGGCGACGAGAGGCGGCCTGGTTCGCGACGAAGTGGTCCCTGGCGATCGAAGTGACCGAGGGGTCGACGAGGGAAGTGGCGGCTGGTGCGGTCGGAGGGTTGACCCGATTCGGCGGCGGTGGCTGGGATCGAAGGAAGGGCTGAGGGATCCGCCAAGTGGCTGGGGCTAGATGGATCTGAGAAAAAAATTAGGGGAAGGAGGAGGAAGAAGTTAGAGATGCCAAAAATAGACATAGGGGTCTATTATATAGCAGTTTTCTAGGGTTAGGGGATTTGGGGGTGCTTAGAGCCCTCCGATCGCGATCCGACGGATCCGATCGCGGGGGGAGTTTAGATGGGCCTAGGAGAGGGTAGTGGGCTGCTGTAGGGGTGTTTCTGGGCCACAAGTGGAGGCACTTTGGACCCACACGAATAACTGTTGGGATATCAAACGGAGTCCAAACGCGACGAGATTTGAGAGGCGGGTTGCACACAACAAAACAACAACACACGACAAGTCTCGCGGCACACCGGTAACGTTACACGCCCAAACACCGAAGTAGGCCTACAGGACGTCACGGACACGTGAGGGAGCTCCGGAACGCGAAACGGACAACAGGAAGGAACGCGTGGAACTGGATGCAACCGACAACACAGATGCAATGCGATGCACATGTCTACATGATATGAATGAATGCCACACACGCACACAACAAAACGACGAACACCCGAAAGACAAAGAACCCGAAATGGAAAAGATGAAGCCGGAGATATATTATATGCCCAAAAGGGAAAGTATTACATCCGGGGCATTACAAACTCTCCCCTACTACAAAAAGATCTCGTCCCGAGATCTAGGACTGGAAAAAGGAAGGGTACTCGGAACGAAGATGATCTTCTCGTTCCCACGTAGCCTCTCGGTCGGTGTGATGTGACCACTTGACTTTCAAGAATTTGATGGACTTGTTGCGGGTCTTGCGTTCGGTTTCTTCGAGAATAGCAACGGGATGCTCTCGGTAAGACAGGTCTTGTTGAAGATCAATCTCTTCAAACGGAATCATGCGCTCAGGTGCCTTGAAGCATTTGCGGAGTTGAGACACATGGAAGACATCATGAACATTGGCGAAGTTTGAAGGGAGCTCAAGTTGATAGGCTAGATCGCCTCTTTTGCCAAGAATCTTGAAAGGCCCGACGTATCTAGGAGCAAGCTTTCCTTTGATACCGAATCTTTGGGTGCCTTTCATCGGAGACACACGGAGATAGACATGATCACCAATGTTGAATGCCAAATCACGATGCTTGCCGTCATAGTAGCTCTTCTGACACGACTGAGCGGCCTTGAGATTCTCACGTATGACTTTGCACATTTCTTCGGCTTCTGAGATCAAGTCATTACCAAGAAGTTGACGTTCGCCTGTTTCATACTAGTTGAGAGGGGTACGGCACTTTCTGCCATAGAGGATTTCAAACGGAGCTTTGCCTGCACTTGCTTGAAAGCTGTTGTTGTAAGAGAACTCGGCAAATGGAAGGCAGTCTTCCCATTTCATGCCAATATGACACAGGCTCTGAGCATATCTTCTAGAATCTGATTCACTCGCTCGACTTGACCACTGGTCTAAGGGTGAAAAGCAGTGCTGAACCTGATCTTAGTGCCCATGGCGGACTGAAAGGAGTCCCAGAACCTTGATGTGAACAAACTTCCACGGTCTGAGGAGATAACTTGAGGAATGCCATGTAAGGACATAATTCTGGAAGTGTAGAGCTCTGCCAATTGAGCTGCATTGATGGATTCTTTGACTGGCAGGAAGTGAGCGACTTTGGTAAGCTTGTCAATCACCACGAAGATAGAATCATTTCCTTGCTTGGATTTAGGAAAACCAGTGACGAAGTCCATTTCAATGTGGTAGAACTTCCACTCGGGAATAGGAAGAGGTTGGAGAAGACCGGCTGGACGTTGATGTTCTGCTTTCACTCTTCTGCAAACATCACATTCATTCACGAATTGGGCAATCTCCCTTTTCATGCGTGTCCACCAGTAAGACTGCTTGAGGTCTTGGTACATCTTGGAATTGCCAGGATGAATGGAAAGGAGAGAATCATGTGCTTCTTCCATTATGAGCTTCCGGAGATCACCTTTGGGAACAACGAGTCTGTCCTCGAAGAACAAGGTATCTCTCTCATCAACACGGAAGCACTTGTATTTCGGAATGCCCTTAGCAATAGCATGTTTCACTTTCTTCACCATGGTATCACTGAGCTGGGCCTCACGGACTTGATCTTCCAAGGTAGGAGCAATTTGAAGATTTGCAAGAAAACCCTGCGGAACAACTTGGAGGTTGAGTTTCCTGAAAGCTTCACAAAGCTCAGGCTGGTACGGCTTGATAAGAAGGCTGTTGCAATATGCCTTTCTACTCAAAGCATCTGCAATCACATTCGCCTTGCCAGGAGTGTATTCAAAGCTGGGATCATACTCTTGGATCATTTCAACCCAACGAGTGTGGCGGAGGTTCAGATGCGGCTGTGTGAAGATGTACTTCAAGCTCTTGTGATCAGTGAAGATGTCGACTTTTCTGCCCAACAACAGATGTCTCCACGTAATCAAAGCATGTACCACAGCTTCTAGCTCGAGATCATGTGTGGGATAGTTCTTCTCACTTGGCTTGAGCTGACGAGAAGTGTATGCCACAATTCTCTTATCTTGCATAAGCACACCACCAAGACCTTGAATAGAAGCATCACAGAATACTTCATAGGGCTTGGACTCATCTAGAGGAGTCAGAACTGGAGCAGAGACAAGCTTTTCTTTGAGATTTTTGAATGCCACTTCACACTCTGGAGACCAAAAGTATTTGACATTCTTTTGAAGCAAGTTGGAAAGAGGCTTGGCAATCTTGGAGAAGTTCTCAACGAACCTTCTGCAATAGCTGGCAAGACCCAGAAAACTGCGGAGTTGCTTGACGTTCTGAGGAGCTTCCCAGTTGACAATTGCTTCAACTTTCTCGGGATTAACCGCAATACCGTCAGCTAAGATGATGTGGCCCAGGTACAAAACCTTATCGAGCCAAAACTCGCACTTTGAGAACTTGGCATAGAACTTATGCTCACGGAGTCGATCAAGAACCAGACGTAAGTGCTTTTCGTGATCTTCTTCATTCTTGGAAAACACCAGAATATCATCCAGATACACAAGCACAAACTCGCCAGTATAGGGGTTGAAGATGTAGTGCATCGTCCTCGAAAAGGTAGGAGGAGCATTGGCGAGACCAAAGGACATGACAGTATACTCGTATGAACCGTAGCTCGTTCTGAAGGCCATCTTGGGAATATCTTCCTCGCGAATGCGAATTTGGTGATAGCCCATTCGGAGGTCGAGCTTAGAGAACACTTTAGCTCCTTTGAGCTGCTCGAAGAGTTCGTTGATGTTGGGGAGCGGATATTTGTTCTTTATTGTCTTCTTGTTCAATGGCCGGTAATCAACACTGAGACGCTCCGTGCCATCTTTCTTCTTGACAAAAAGGACACCACAGCCCCAAGGAGACGTACTAGGCCCGATGAGACCCATACTCTCCTGTTTATCGAGCTGCTTCTTCAATTCCTTCAATTCATCCAGAGAGAGCTTGTACGGACGCCAGCATGCTGGCTCAGTACCTGGCTCGAGTTCAATTACGAATTCCACCTCGCGGTGTGGAGGCATGCCTGGAAGTTCTTCAGGAAAGACGTCTTGATATTCGTTCACCACCGGAATTTGAGATATGGCATTAATTTCGCCCATATCGTTGAGAGAGAAAAGCCTGATAGTATTATCCCTAGAGGCAAAGATAATCACATCTTCATCAGGATGAGTCATCTTGACTTCCTTCTATGCACAATCAATGTGAGCATCGTGCTGAGAAAGCCAATCCATTTCGAGGATGAGGTTAATGTCAGAATTACCAAGAACCACCGGATTAGCCAGAAATCGATAATCACCCATGCGGATAGAAACATCCAGAGCATATAATCTAGAAGTCATGCATCTGCCCGGAGAAATCACTTGCAACTCCTTTGGCAAGGCCATGGTGCCCACATTATACTTGGATGCAAATGGGAATGACATGAAGGAATGTGAAGCACCCGAATCAAATAACACTTTAGCTGGAAAAGAGTTAACTGGAAGGTTACCCAAAATGACATCAGAAGAATTCTCCGCTTGTGCTGCATTCATCAGATTGACCCTTGCAGCCTTTGGATCATGCTTGACAATAGCTGAACTCACCGGTGGAGGAGGAGGAAGGCGCTTCGGATTCGGACATCTGTTGGCATAATGACCCTTCTGGCCACACTTGTTGCACACCACTTCAGAGAGAGGACGGAAATGAGAACCACTTGACTTGGAGCCTTGAGACTGAAACTGATTCTTCGACTTGTAGCTCGGGTTGGGTGGGCGGGAGAAACCACGTCCACCAGAGTTCTTGTTGCTGTTGGAGTTGTTGGAGTTGTTGTAAGGAGCTCGAAACACTGGAGGTGGAGGAAGCCAGAATTTCTGCTGCTTTGAAGCCATCTGAGATGATGAGGAAGAGTGGACTGCATCTCGAATCCTCTTTTTGGAAGCCTCCATCTTAAGCTGAGCTGCTTCTTGTTTCAAAGCCATGTTATAGAACTTGTCGAATTCACCGGGCTCGAACAAAGTGAGAGCAAGCTGAAGTTCATCTTTGAGACCTCCACGGAACTGGTAGATTTTGCTCTTGGCATCAGGAATGTCTTGCTTAGCATAGCGGGCGAGGTTTTGGAACTTGACATTATACCGATAGACTGTCATAGAGCCCTGCTTCAGGTTGCGGAATTGCTCACGCATACCCTCGATGACACTTGTAGGAATGGGGTGTGAGCGAAAGTCCTTGCAGAAATTCTCCCAAGAGATCACCTGACCTGGCCTGGAGTCTTTGTACTGCTGCCACCAATCAGCTGCTTGATCTTTGAGTTGGAAGGCTACAAATTTCACATAATCCTCTTCCTTCACGTTACTGCACTCAAAATGCTTCTTTATATCGGTCAACCAATCTTCAGCATCAAGAGGGTCGACACAGTAACTGAAAGCTTTTGGATTATTGGCCAAGAACTATTTCAGAGTAGCATGGTGCTGCTGGTTGAAGAAATTGCCTTGATTCCCTCGAACACCCTGACTAGCTTGATTAGCTTGCATCTGCTGCATCATCTGCATCAACATCTGAGTGTTCTGAGCTGTAGTCTGCATAATCGCTCTCCAAGCCTCAGACGGAGGAGGCTGGGAAGGAGGACGGTCTGGAACCTCTTCACCCTCTGGATTAGCGGTGGGAACCTTTTTCGGAGCCATCCTGTAAGAGATGACCACGAATCAGCAATTGATTGACAAAAGGTATAAGCTGAATCAATGGAATGAATTGCAACAAGTCTTCACAATTATCATTCGAACAATAAGAACGAATGAAATCATTCGAACAAGAGGAACGAATGAAATTCTCAGTTAAATGATAACATCAATCTTCACGAGAAGCCACATAGGGAAATAAAATGAAAATAAGAAAAACAACAAGGTACGGATGGAACAAACACAAGAGAGGAGTTTCGTTCTAACATCTTTGTGCTGAAAGCATATGAACGCGTTACGAAAAGGTTTTGCAATCCCCGGATCAGCATAGCCAAGGACCCTTTAAGATGCAACTCCTGATAGTAACATCGGTCATAAACCACTTCACTCAATGTAGAACCCCGAACTCGCTATCCTGCATCCGTTGGAAGAATGCCTACGATCTACTGGATAAACCCACCTATAAATTTCCGAAAGATTCTAGTTATGCAATCAGGTGTTGGGGATACACGGGAAGCACCGCGCAATCAACTCTAAACCTACATCTAGGTGTATCCATCCTTCAACACATAACCAGTCTTTCTCGGAAACTGTCTACCTCGGACCTTCGAAAAGCATCCACTATAACAAGCTATGGCAATACTCTCGAACTACCTCCCCAGTACTGGGTGATGTCGGGGTTATCTTGCCACTGGCCGTATAGGAGAGATTTTCGATGTCGGCCGTCTTAAGTATTTAGTACTGCCGTGATATGCTTGTGACGACAATACCCCGAAGCTCAACTCCCCGGGACACTGCCACAACCCCTAATGTCAGGAGGCATCGAGAACAATATTCTCGTCACAAGAACATCGAAACAATCCCAGAATACTCGCGGGATTCCTAAAAAATTTTTTTGAGCAATTTTGAAAGTAGGAGAGACAAGAGTTGTCGTCAGGAGTCCTCACCAGAGAGAAAGGGGATGAGAAGCAAAGAAATCCTACTCTCCGATATAATATATAGGACTCAAAACATTTTCAGTGTGTGCCTAGACTCGACCGTCAACGATTCGATCAATCAGTGGGGGCTCCTAGGTCGGAGAAGGCTCTGATACCAACTTGTAATGCCCAGGATGGAACTATACCTCCTACGTGTCGAGGCACGACTTATAGGTATAAGTCCATCCTAGAATGATCTCAAGTTTGGTAATCTTTGCACATCTCATGTAAAAGAGGGGATTGTAAACATAAATAGTTGGCTTACACTCGCCACGTCACACAAATACAATACATGTCTCAAACATCATACATTAAGAATATCACAACCCTCTAAGGGCAAAATCCAAATGTCAAGATACCAAACTTAAATAAATAAACCACAGGTCGGATCGAATCCTAGTAGAAGTCTCCACTACTGATCATCCGGATAACGAACATAGTATCGACTACGCTCCTCGTCGTACTCCTAGTCTAGCTCGGTGCCATCACCTGGATAGCTCACAGCTGGACCTGCATCTGGGGTGGTGAAGTAACTGTGAGCCACAGAGGACTCAGCAATCCCGTTCCCGGGTAACAAGACTATTTAAGCCTTGGGTGAGGATAAGGCTGAAGAAAAGAATAAGTGTCTGCAGCAGCAACTAGCAACTAGCTTACGTGAGAGAGTGCGAGAAGAGAAGGCCTCAGACGAGAAGTGATCACGAAGTGATCCTAGCTACAAGCTCAACAAACATAACCCCTCCGTGTTCAACTCCCGAATCCCTATTCGGAAATTGACAGTCACGGAACACACGCTGGTAGTGTATTAGAAACATTGTGTCAAGTTATCTACAACCGGATATTAACAAGCTCCCATCTGCCACATAACCGCGGGCACGGCTTTAGAAAGTTCATAACCCTGCAGGGGTGTTCCAACTTGACCCATTACAAGCCCACGATCCGCGGAGTCGCAACTCCAAAGTGGGAAGACCCGAGTATTCTCGGAATCCCGTGCTCAAGATACTCCGAACTAAGGTAAGGCTAATCCAGCTAATCCTCCCGGCGTGCCGACACCCTGATAGTAGCCGCGCGTATCTCGTCTCAGGCCACGACCGGATGAGACGTCCTACAGGTGTATGCCAGATACCTCAGGTTGCCCCAAGGCGGCCCCGCAGTCCGCTCATTTCGGACCAACACTCATGTGGAGCACTGGCCCGGGGTTGTTGATTAAGAAAGAGGGTTAATTACTCCCTATGCAAGTTTAGTTTGTTATTAGGCAAATAGTACCAATGTTGGGATTTGCTGGAAAAGACTTAGCACTTAGCGGTTTATCGAGGGGGTCCCATACACCCCAACCGTGTTAGGAACGCATAATCAAGGAACATAACACCGGTTTATACGGTTCCTAACGGCATGAGTGGAACAAATCACCAAGGAAAAGGCTTAGCCTTACACCCTTGCCAATATATAGATGATTTCATTTAGCAATTATATAGTGTGATATAACCCAACAAAACTTCAACATGAAGTGAGCATCTTCGGTCTTCACCTACAACTAGCAATGCTATAAGAAGGGCTGAGCGAAGCGTACTTAGCCAAGCAACGGTTTGCATAGGTAGGGTGGTTAAACATGGTAATGGGTACAAGTAGGAGGCTGACAGGAAGAACATGGGCATCGAGGCAAAGCTATAGATCGAGACTACTAGCAATAGGCAAAGATAGTAATGTTATCGGGGTTCGGTCATCTTGCCTGAAGAGAAGTCGTTCGGATCGTAAGAAGGGTCCTCGTGATCAACCTCGTTGGAAACCTCGTGCTCGTACTCGTACTCGGTCTCAGCTTCCGGCTATAAACAATACAATCACACAAGGCACAAATCAACAAGATGCAATGCGCACTCGAAAATGATGGATGCATGATGGATGCACTATGGATGCGCACGGAGCACGTAAAATAGCACTCAAGCAAAACACCTCAAAACATGATAACAATATTATATTATGAATCTACACAGAAAATCAATCATGTTTCATATAAGACTCGCTGAATTCGGAGTTACGGGCTAAAAGTTATGTCCGAAACAAGAAATGAGCGAAAGCTGAAAATTACAGCAACGTAGCAACTTCGGAGCACAAAATAATTAAGCTACAACACTCAAACATCATGGCAAATAGCTAGTACACAAACTAGACATATCCTACAGCAAATAAGTCCAAAGGTGCACCCCCAAAGGAGCCACGGATCAATAGCAACAAGCTTGGACATATTGAACTTGACAATAAAATTCTGACAGCAGAATTTTATTGAAACTTTGGAGCAAAAGATAAACATGCTACAGCCACTCAAATTAGCATGTGAGAACATGAATGGAAAGTCAACAATATATATTACAAGGAACAACCAAGATCCACTCCAAAACTAACATGGTTTGTCCTAGAACATCACACGAACATGGCATCGGAACATTACAGATTTCAGACTTAGTGAAAAACCACTAAGTCCTAAAACATCAGTTTCATCATGGCATCTAAAAGAGCAAGTTTAAGTCACCTAGAAACTAAACATGGCAAGTGGAAAGCACCACATCAAAGTACACATGATGGTGATTCCGAAACATACAAGCATGCATCATGGAGATAAACACAACGATAGCAACGAGCTCAACAAGATGGCATTTCATAACAAGTGAAACAACATCACAGCAACATAGCACTTTGCAACGATGATAAACATGGCAAGAATAAATCTAACATGCAACCTACCACCAACAACATGTAGAGCATGGCAAGACGAACACGTGGACATGTCATTTGCATCATTCGGACATACGAGCTAAAAGATATCACATGGCAAAGATGGCATAAAAACATCACATAGCAGCAATTATACCGGGATGCGCTCTTGCAACGGCAAAACAAGCATCTAGATGACTTCTAACATGCATGACACAAAAAGATAAAACGTAGTGCTATTCACCACGAACGTCTGGACATGCTATATGCGCGAAACAGAGCACCACACTAAAAGTTACAACAGTTCTAATAATGCATCACAGAATAAAATTACTGGGGACTTAGGAGGGAAAAGGTCAACCTCAGGCAGATCTGAAATAAAAACAAGCCACGGCCCGGGGGATCCGGCCCGATCCAGCTGGATCTGGAGGAGAGGCCCGCGTGGGCGGATCGGAGGCGGCCTGGAGGGGCGAGTGGGCCGGCGGCGGCGCGGCCCGGTCGATCGGTGCGGGGTGTTCCTGCTGGGGCGACGGCTGCGGCCGAGTCGGGCCTCCGGTTCGGGCCCAGGAGGCGAGCGGGAGGAGGCGGCCTCGGCACGGGGCTGATGCGGCCCAGGCGGGGTAGCTGGCCCGGCGCGGTGCGGCGATGTGGTCCCGAAGCGGGGATCCAGGCGCCAGCTGGTGAGGCGAGGCGAAGCGAAGGCCGATCGGGCGATGGAGGGAGTGGGCCGTCGCGGCTCCCTGACGGCTGGCCTGGTGGAGCGGTGGGAGTCTGGCGACGAGAGGCGGCCTGGTTCGCGACGAAGTGGTCCCTGGCAATCGAAGTGACCGAGGGGTCGACGAGGGAAGTGGCGGCTGGTGCGGTCGGAGGGTTGACCCGATTCGGCGGCGGTGGCTGGGATCGAAGGAAGGGCTGAGGGATCCGCCAAGTGGCTGGGGCTAGATGGATCTGACAAAAAAATTAGGGGAAGGAGGAGGAAGAAGTTAGAGATGCCAAAAATAGACATAGGGGTCTATTATATAGCAGTTTTCTAGGGTTAGGGGATTTGGGGGTGCTTAGAGCCCTCCGATCGCGATCCGACGGATCCGATCGCGGGGGTAGTTTAGATGGGCCTAGGAGAGGGTAGTGGGCTGCTGTAGGGGTGTTTCTGGGCCACAAGTGGAGGCACTTTGGACCCACACGAATAACTGTTGGGATAGCAAACGGAGTCCAAACGCGACGAGATTTGAGAGGCGGGTTGCACACAACAAAACAACAACACACGACAAGTCTCGCGGCACACCGGTAACGTTACACGCCCAAACACCGAAGTAGGCCTACGGGACGTCACGGACACATGAGGGAGCTCCGGAACGCGAAACGGACAACGGGAAGGAACGCGTGGAACCGGATGCAACCGACAACACAGATGCAATGCGATGCACATGTCTACATGATATGAATGAATGCCACACACGCACACAACAAAACGACGAACACCCGAAAGACAAAGAACCCGAAATGGAATAGATGAAGCCGGAGATATATTATATGCCCAAAAGGGAAAGTATTACATCCGGGGCATTACACCCCATGCTGGAATGATCACAAGTCTGGTAACTTTGCACAACTCATGCAAAAGAGGGGATTGTATACATAAATAGTTGGCTTACACTCGCCACGTCACACAAATACGATACATGTCTCAAACATCATACATTAAGAACATCACAACCCTCTAAGGGCAAAATTCCAAATGTCAAGATACCAAACTTAAATAAAATCCACAGGTCGGATCGAATCCTAGTAGAAGTCTCCACTACTGATCATCAGGATAACGAACATAGTATCGACTACGCTCCTCGTCGTACTCCCAGTCAAGCTCGGTGCCATCTCCTGGATAGCTCACAACTGGACCTGCATCTGGTGTGGTGAAGTAACTGTGAGCCACAGAGGACTCAGCAATCCCGTTCCCGGGTAACAAGACTATTTAAGCCTTGGGAGAGGATAAGGCTGAAGAAACGAATAAGTGTCTGCAGCAGCAACTAGCAACTAGCTTACGTGAAAGAGTACGAGAAGAGAAAGCCTAGGTCAAGAGATGATCACGAAGTGATCCTAGCTACAGCTCAACAAACATAACCCCACCGTGTTCAACTCCCAAATCCCTATTCGGAAATTGACAGTCACGGTACACACGCTGGTAGTGTATTGAAACATTGTGTCAAGTTATCTACAACCGGATATTAACAAGCTCCCATCTGCCACATAACCGCGGGCATGGCTTTCGAAAGTTCATAACCCTGCAGGGGTGTTCCAACTTGACCCATTACAAGCCCACGATCCGCGGAGTCGCAACTCCAAAGTGGGAAGACCCGAGTATTCTCGGAATCCCGTGCTCAAGATACTCCGAACTAAGGTAAGGCTAATCCAGCAAATCCTCCCGGCGTGTCGACACCCTGATAGTAGCCGCGCGTATCTAGTCTCAGGACACGTCCGGATGGGCGATGCTACAGGTGTATGCCAGATACCTCGGGTTGCCCCAAGGCGGCCCTGCAGGACCCCCAGTTCGGACCAACACTCATGTGGAGCACTGGCCCGGGGTTGTAGATTAAGAAAAAGGGTTTATAACTCCCTATGCAAGTTTAAGTTGTTATTAGGCAAATAGTACCAATGTTGGGACTTGCTGGAAAAGACTTAGCACTTAGCGGTTTATCGAGGGGGTCCCATACACCACAACCGTGTTAGGAACGCATATTCAAGGAACATAACACCGGTTTATACGGTTCCTAACGGCATGAGTGGAACAAATCACCAAGCAAAAGGCTTAGCCTTCCACCCTTGCCAATATATAGATGATTTCATTTTAACATTTATATAGTGTGATATAACCCAACAAAACTTCATCATGAAGCAAGCATCTTTGATCTTCACCTGCAACTAGCAATGCTATAAGAAGGGCTGAGCGAAGCATACTTAGCCAAGCAACGGTTTGCATAGGTAGGGTGGTTAAACATGGTGATGGTTACAAGTAGGAGGCTGACAAGAAAGACATGGGCATCGAGGCAAAACTATAGAGCGGAACTGCTAGCAATAGGCAAAGATAGTAATGTTATTGGGGTTCGGTCATCTTGCCTGAAGTGTAGTCGTTCGGATCGTAAGAAGGGTCCTCGTAATCAACCGCGTTGGTAACCTCGTGCTCGTACTCATACTCGGCCTCAGCTTCCGGCTCTAAACAATTCAATCACACAAGGCACGAATCAACAAGATGCAATGCGCACTCAAAAATGATGGATGCACTAAGGATGCACACGGAGCACGGAAAAAATAGCACTCAAGCAAAACACCTCAAAACATGATAACAACAAGAGATTATGATTCTACACGGAAAATCAATCAAGTTTCATATAAGACTCGCTGAAATCGGAGCTACGGGCTAAAAGTTATGCCCGAAACAAGAAATGAGCGAAAGCTGAAAATTACAGCAACATAGCAACTTCGGAGCACAAACTAATTAAGCTACAGCACTTAAAAAACATGGCAAAGAGCATGAACATAAACTAGACATATCCTACAGCAAATAAGTCCAAAGGTGCACCCCCAAAGGAGCCACGGATCAATAGCAATAGGCTTGGACATATTGAACTTGACAATAAAATTCTGACAGCAGAATTTTATTGAAACTTTGGAGCAAAAGTTAAACAGGCTACAGCCACTTAAATAGGCATGTGAGAACATGAATGGAAAGCCAACAATATCTACTACAAGGAACAATCAAGATCCACCCCAAAACTATCATGGTTTGTCCTAGAGCAGCAAGCAAACATGGCATCGGAACGTTACAGATTTCAGACTTAGTGGAAATCCACTAAGTGTTAAAACAGCAGTTTCATCATGGCATCTAAAAGAGCAAGTTTAAGTCACCTCGAAACTAAACATGGCAAGTGGTAAGCACCACATCAAAGTACACATGATGGTGATCCCGAAACATACAAGCATGCATCATGGAGATAAACACAACGATAGCAATGAGCTCAACAAGATGTCATTTCATAACAAGTGAAACAACATCACAACCACATGGCCCTTTGCAACGAAGATATACATGGCAAGAATAAATCTATCATGCAACCTAACACAAGCAACATGTAGAGCATGGCAAGACGAACACGTGGACATGTCATTTGCATCATTCAGACAAACGAGCTAAAAGATATCACTATGCAAAGATGGCATAAAAACATCACATGACAGCAGTTTATATCACGATGCACTCTTGCAACAGAAAAACAAGCATCTAGAAGACCTCTAATATGCATGACACAAAAAGATAAAACGTAGTGCTAATCACCACGAACGTCTGGACATGCCATTTGCGCGAAACGGACAAACACACCCAAAGTTAGAGCAGTTTAAAAAATGCATCAGACAATAATTCACAGGGGCTTAGAAGAAAATTGGGACAACCTCCAGATCTGCAAAAAAACCCAAACGGGCTTCGGCGGAATCGGCCCGGCTCGGCCTGCGGGTGAGGAGGGGCAACTGGGTGGCCCGGCTGGGCCCTTGAGGCGGCCTGAGGCGCGGCCTGGCTCGAGGTGGAGAGAGGGCGCGACCCGGCTGGCTGCGGCCCGACGGAGGTGGCGAGGCCCGCGGCCTGGAGGCGGCGGCTTCGGGTGGAGGTGGAGCGAAGGGACGAGCGCGCTGGCTCGAGGGCGTACGGGCCGGAGGAGGAAAACGGCGGCCCGCAGGTGAAGTGGTCCAGGCAACGCGGAGAGATGGGCCCAGCTGGCCGATCGGCTGGCGGAGCGATCGATCGGGCGGAGGGAAGGGAGTGGGCCGGTGCGGGCGATGTGGTCCACCCGCTGGCTGGCGCGGTGGGAGCCCTGCCGGCGAACGGGAGCTGCCGATCTGGCCCGATCGGGGCGCCAGAGGGAGGCGCTGGTCTGTTGCGTCGAGGGAGGAGGGGGTTGACCTGGCCCTCGAGGGACTGGCCTGCGGGATCGAAGGAACTGGCGGCTGAGAGCTGCCAAATGGCTGTGAGGGGGTGGCCAGATCCAAAATTTTAGGGGGAGAAGTGGGGAAGAAGCTAGGGATGCCCAAAATGGACCTAGGGGTCTATATATCTCAGATCTGCTAGGGTTAGGGTGATCTGAGGGTGTTTAGAGCCCTCCGATCGCGATGCGACGGATCCGATCGCGGGGGAAGTTTAGATGGCCTAGGGTATGTTAGTGGGCTGCTGAGAGGGTGTTTTTGGGCCACAAGTGGAGGCACTTTGGACCCACACGAATAACTGTTGGGATAGCAAACGGAGTCCAAACGCGACGAGATTTGACAAGCGGGTTACACACAACAAAACAACAACACACGACAAGACTCGCGCCAAACCGGTAACGTCACACGGCCAAACACCAAAGTAGTCCTACGGGACGCCACAGACACGTGGGGGAGCTCCGGAACGCGAAACGGACAACGGGAAGGAACGCGTGGAACCGGATGCAACCGACAACACAAATGCAATGTGCATATGGCTACATGATATGAATTAATGCCACACACGCACACAACAACACGACGAAAACCCAAAAGACAAAGAACCCGAAATGGAATAGATGAAGCCGGAGATATATTATATGCCCAAAAGGGAAAGTATTACATCCGGGGCATTACAAACTCTCCTCTACTACAAAAAGATCTCGTCCCGAGATCTAGGACTGGAAAAAGGAAGGGTACTCGGAACGAAGATGATCTTCTCGTTCCCAGGTAGCTTCTCGGTCGGTGTGATGTGACCACTTGACTTTCAAGAATTTGATGGACTTGTTGCGGGTCTTGCGTTCGGTTTCTTCGAGAATAGCAACGGGATGCTCTCGGTAAGACAGGTCTTGTTGAAGATCAATCTCTTCAAACAGAATCATGCGCTCGGGTGCCTTGAAGCATTTGCGAAGTTGAGACACATGGAACACATCATGAACATTGGCGAAGTTGGGAGGGAGCTCAAGTTGATAGGCTAGGTCGCCTCTTTTGCCAAGAATCTTGAAAGGCCCGACGTATCTAGGAGCAAGCTTTCCTTTGATACCGAATCTTTGGGTGCCTTTCATCGGAGAAACACAGAGATAAACATGATCATCAATGTTGAAAGCCAAATCACGATGCTTGCCGTCACAGTAGCTCTTCTGACGCGATTGAGCGGCCTTGAGATTCTCACGTATGACTTTGCACATTTCTTCGGCTTCTGAGATCAAGTCATTGCCAAGAAGTTGACGTTCGCCTGTTTCAGACCAGTTGAGAGGGGTACGGCACTTTCTGCCATAGAGGATTTCAAACGGAGCTTTGCCTGCACTTGCTTGAAAGCTGTTGTTGTAAGAGAACTCGGCAAATGGAAGGCAGTCTTCCCATTTCATGCCAAAAGATATGACACAGGCTCTGAGCATGTCTTCTAGAATCTGATTCACTCGCTCGACTTGACCACTAGTCTGAGGGTGAAAAGCAGTGCTGAACCTGATCTTAGTGCCCATGGCGGACTGAAAGGAGTCCCAGAACCTTGATGTGAACAAGCTTCCACGGACTGAGGATATAACTTGAGGAATGCCATGTAAGGACACAATTCTGGAAGTGTACAACTCTGCCAATTGAGCTGCATTGATTGATTCTTTGACTGGCAGGAAGTGAGCGACTTTGGTAAGCTTGTCGATCACCACGAAGATAGAATCATTTCCTCGCTTGGACTTAGGAAAACCAGTGACGAAGTCCATTTCAATGTGGTCGAACTTCCACTCGGGAATAGGAAGAGGTTGGAGAAGACCGACTGGACGTTGATGTTCTGCTTTCACTCTTCTGCAAACATCACATTCATTCACGAATTGGGCAATCTCCCTTTTCATGCGTGTCCACCAGTATGACTGCTTGAGGTCTTGATACATCTTGGAACTGCCAGGATGAATGGAAAGGAGAGAATCATGTGCTTCTTCCATTATGAGCTTCCTGAGATCACCTTTGGGAACAACGAGTCTGTCCTCGAAGAATAAGGTATCTCTCTCATCAACACGAAAGCACTTGTATTTTGGAATGCCCTTTGCAATACCATGTTTCACCTTCTTCACCATGGTATCACTGAGCTGGGCCTCACGGACTTGATCTTCCAAGGTAGGAGCAATTTGAAGATTTGCAAGAAAACCCTGCGGAACAACTTGGAGGTTGAGTTTCCTGAATGCTTCACAAAGCTCAGGCTGGTACGGCTTGATAAGAAGGCTGTTGCAATATGCCTTTCTGCTCAAAGCATCTGCAATCACATTCGCCTTGCCAGGAGTGTATTCAATGTTGGGATCATACTCTTGGATCATTTCAACCCAACGAGTCTGGCGGAGGTTCAGATGCGGCTGTGTGAAGATGTACTTCAAGCTCTTGTGATCAGTGAAGATGTCGACCTTTCTGCCCAACAACAGATGTCTCCACGTAATCAAAGCATGTACCACAGCTGCTAGCTCGAGATCATGTGTGGGATAGTTCTTCTCACTTGGCTTGAGCCGACGAGAAGTGTATGCCACAATTCTCTTATCTTGCATAAGCACACCACCAAGACCTTGAAGAGAAGCATCACATAATACTTCATAGGGCTTGGACTCATCTGGAGGAGTCAGAACTGGAGCAGAGACGAGCTTTTCTTTGAGAGTTTTGAATGCCACTTCACACTCTGGAGACCAAAAGTATTTGACATTCTTCTGAAGCAAGTTTGAAAGAGGCTTGGCAATCTTGGAGAAGTTCTCAACGAACCTTCTGCAATAGCTGGCAAGACCCAGAAAACTGCGGAGTTGCTTGACGTTCTGAGGAGCTTCCCAGTTGACAATTGCTTCAACTTTCTCGGGATTAACCGCAATACCGTCAGCTGAGATGATATGGCCCAGGTACAAAACCTTATCGAGCCAAAATTCGCACTTGGAGAACTTGGCATAGAACTTATGCTCTCGGAGTCGATCAAGAACCAGACGTAAGTGCTTTTCGTGATCTTCTTCATTCTTGGAAAACACCAGAATATCATCCAGATACACAAGCACAAACTCGCCAGTATAGGGGTTGAAGATGTAGTGCATCATCCTCGAAAAGGTAAGAGGAGCATTGGCGAGACCAAAAGACATGACGGTATACTCGTATGAACCGTAGCTCGTACTGAAGGCCGTCTTGGGAATGTCTTCCTCGCGAATGCGAATTTGATGATAGCCCATTCGAAGGTCGAGCTTAGAGAACACTTTAGCTCCTTTGAGCTGCTCGAAGAGTTCGTTGATGTTGGGGAGCGGATATTTGTTCTTTATTGTCTTCTTGTTCAATGGCCGGTAATCAACACAGAGACGCTCCGTGCCATCTTTCTTCTTGACAAATAAGACACCACAGCCCCAAGGAGACGTACTAGGCCTAATGAGACCCATACTCTCTTGTTTATCAAGCTGCTTCTTCAATTCCTTCAATTCATCCGGAGAGAGCTTGTACGGACGCCGGCATGCTGGCTCAGTACCCGGCTCGAGTTCAATGACAAATTCCACCTGACGGTGTGGAGGCATGCCTGGAAGTTCTTCAGGAAAGACGTCTTGATATTCGTTCACCACCGGAATTTGAGATATGGCATTAATTTCGCCCTTATCATTGAGAGAGAAAAGCCTGATAGTGTTATCCCTGGAGGCAAAGATAATCACATCTTCATCAGGATGAGTCATCTTGACTTCCTTTTGAGCACAATCAATGTGAGCATCATGTTGAGAAAGCCAATCCATCCGGAGGATGAGGTCGATGTCAGAATTACCAAGAACCACTGGTTTAGCCAGAAAGCGATAATCTCCCATGCAAATAGAAACATCCGGAGCATAGACATTAGAAGTCATAATCCTGCCCGGAGAAACAACTTGCAACTTCTGAGGCAAATTTGAAGTGACAACATCATGCTTGGATGCAAATGGTTGAGACATGAAGGAACATGTAGCACCTGAATCAAAACACTCTAGCTGGAAAAGAGTTAACTGAGAGGTTACCCAAAATCACATCAGAAGAATTCTCCGCTTGTGCTGCATTCATCAGATTCACCCTTGCTGCCTTTGGATCATGCTTGACCATAGCGGTACCGACAGGTGGAGGAGGTGGAAGACGCTTCGGGTTCGGACATCTGTTGGCATAGTGACCTTTCTGAGTGCATTTGTTGCAAGTCACTTCTGAGAGAGGACGGAAATGAGAACCACTGGACTTGGAGCCTTGAGACTGAAACTGGTTCTTTGACTGGTTGCTCGGGTTGGGTGGGTGGGAGAAACCACGACCACCAGAGTTCTTGTTGCTGTTGGAGTTGTTGTAAGGAGCTCGAATCACTGGAGGAGGAGGAAGCCAGAATTTCTGCTGCTTTGCAACGACTTGAGAAGATGAGGAGGAGTGAACGGCATCTCGAATTCTCTTTTTAGAAGCCTCCATCTTGAGCTGAGCTGCCTCTTGTTTCAAAGCCATGTTATAGAATTTGTCGAATTCATCGGGCTCGAACAAAGTGAGAGCAAGCTGAAGTTCATCTTTGAGGCCTCCACGAAACTGGTAGATTTTGCTCTTGGCGTCAGGAATGTCTTGCTTAGCATAGCGGGCGAGGTTTTGGAACTTGACATTATACTGATAGACTGTCATAGAGCCCTGCTTCAGGTTGCGGAATTGCTCACGCATACCCTCGATGGCACTTGTAGGAATGTGGTGAGAGCGAAAGTCCTTGCAGAAATTCTCCCAAGAGATCACCTGACCTGGCCTGGAGTCTTTGTACTGCTGCCACCAGTCAGCTGCTTGGTCTTTGAGTTGGAAGGCTGCAAACTTCACATAATCCTCTTCCTTCACGTTACTGCACTCAAAATGCTTCTTTATATCGGTCAACCAATCTTCAGCATCAAGAGGGTCGACACAGTAACTGAAAGCTTTTGGATTACTGGCCAAGAACTGGTTGAGAGTAGCATGGTGCTGCTGGTTGAAGAAGTTGCCTTGATTCCCTGGAACACCCTGATTAGCTTGATTAGCTTGCATCTGCTGCATCATCTGCATCAACATCTGGGTGTTTTGAGCTGTAGTCTGCATAATCGCTCTCCAAGCCTCAGGCGGAGGAGGAGGGGAAGGAGGACGTTCTGGGACCTCTTCACCCTCTGGGTTAGGGTTGGGAACCCTTTTCGGAGCCATCCTGAAATAGATGACCACCAAACAGCAATTGATTGACAGAAGGTATAAGCTGAATCAATGGAATGAATTGCAACAAGTCTTCAAAATAATCATTCGAACAATAGGAACGAATGAAATCATTCGAACAAGAGGAACGAATGAAATTCTCAGTTAAATGATAACATCAATCTTCACGAGAAGCCACATAGGGGACAAAAGGTAAAATAAGAAAAACAACAAGGTACGGATGGAAACAAACACAAGATAGGAGCTTCGTTCTAACATGTTTGTGCTGAAAGCATATGAACGCGTTACGAAAGGGTTTTGCAATCCCCGGATCAGCATAGCCAAGGATCCTTTAAGATGCAACTCCCGATCGGAACATCGGTCATAAACCTCTTCACTCAATGTAGAACCCCGAACTCACTAACCTGCACTCGTTGGAAGAATGCCTACGATCTACTGGATAAAACCCACCTATTAATTTCCGAAAGATTCCAGTTATGCAATCAGGTGTTGGGGATACACGGGAAGCACCGCGCAATCAACTCTAAACCTACATCCAGGTGTATCCATCCTTCAACACATAACCATTCTTTCTCGGAAACTGTTTACCTCGGACCTTCGAAAAAAACATCCACTATAACAAACTATGGCAATACTCCCGAACTACCTCCCCAGTACTGGGTGATGTCAGGGTTATCTTGCCACTGGCCGTATAGGAGAGATTTTCGATGTCGGCCGTCTTAAGTATTTAGTACTGCCGCGATATGCTTGTGACGACAATACCCCGAAGCTCAACTCCCCGGGACACTGCCACAACCCCTAATGTCAGGAGGCATCGAGAACAATATCCTCGTCACAAGAACATCGAAACAATCCCAGAATACTCGCGAGATTCCTAAAAAAAAATTGTGCAATTTTTGAAAGTAGAAGAGACAAGAGTATTCGTCAGGAGTCCTCACCAGAGAGAAAGGGGATGAGAAGCAAAGAAATCCTACTCTCCGATATAATATATAGGACTCAAAATATTTTCAGTGTGTGCCTAGACTCGACCGTCAATGATTCGATCAATCAGTGGGGGCTCCTAGGTCGGAGAAGGCTCTGAATACCAACTTGTAATGCCCAGGATGGAGCTATATCTCCTACGTGTCGAGGCACGACTTAGAGACATAACCCCATGCTGGAATGATCGCAAGTCTGGTATCTTTGCACAACTCATGTAAAAGAGGGGATTGTAAACATAAATAGTTGGCTTACACTCGCCACGTCACACAAATACGATACATGTCTCAAACATCATACATTAAGAACATCACAACCCTCTAAGGGCAAAATTCCAAATGTCAAGATACCAAACTTAAATAAAATCCACAGGTCGGATCGAATCCTAGTAGAAGTCTCCACTACTGATCATCAGGATAACGAACATAGTATCGACTACGCTCCTCGTCGTACTCCCAGTCAAGCTCGGTGCCATCTCCTGGATAGCTCACAACTGGACCTGCATCTGGTGTGGTGAAGTAACTGTGAGCCACAGAGGACTCAGCAATCCCGTTCCCGGGTAACAAGACTATTTAAGCCTTGCGAGAGGATAAGGCTGAAGAAAAGAATAAGTGTCTGCAGCAGCAACTAGCAACTAGCTTACGTGAAAGAGTGCGAGAAGAGAAAGCCTCGGTCGAGAGATGATCACGAAGTGATCCTAGCTACAGCTCAACAAACATAACCCCACCGTGTTCAACACCCGAATCCCTATTCGGAAATTGACAGTCACGGTACACACGCTGGTAGTGTTTTGAAACATTGTGTCAAGTTATCTACAACCGGATATTAACAAGCTCCCATCTGCCACATAACCGCGGGCATGGCTTTCGAAAGTTCATAGCCCTGCAGGGGTGTTCCAACTTGACCCATTACAAGCCCACGATCCGCGGAGTCGCAACTCCAAAGTGGGAAGACCCGAGTATTCTCGGAATCCCGTGCTCAAGATACTCCGAACTAAGGTAAGGCTAATCCAGAAAATCCTCCCGGCGTGTCGACACCCTGATAGTAGCCGCGCGTATCTAGTCTTAGGACACGTCCGGATGGGCGATGCTACAGGTGTATGCCAGATACCTTGGGTTGCCCCAAGGCGGCCCTGCAGGACCCCCAATTCGGACCAACACTCATGTGGAGCACTGGCCCAGGGTTGTTGATTAAGAAAAAGGGTTTATAACTCCCTATGTAAGTTTAAGTTGTTATTAGGCAAATAGTACCAATGTTGGGACTTGCTGGAAAAGACTTAGCACTTAGCGGTTTATCGAGGGGGTCCCATACACCCCAACCGTGTTAGGAACACATAATCAAGGAACATAACACCGGTTTATACGGTTCCTAACGGCATGAGTGGAACAAATCACCAAGCAAAAGGCTTAGCCTTCCACCCTTGCCAATATATAGATGATTTCATTTTAACATTTATATAGTGTGATATAACCCAACAAAACTTCATCATGAAGCAAGCATCTTCGATCTTCACCTGCAACTAGCAATGCTATAAGATGGGCTGAGCGAAGCATACTTAGCCAAGCAACGGTTTGCATAGGTAGGGTGGTTAAACATGGTGATGGTTACAAGTAGGAGGATGACAAGAAAGACATGGGCATCGAGGCAAAACTATAGAGCAGAACTACTAGCAATAGGCAAAGATAGTAATGTTATCGGGGTTCGGTCATCTTGCCTGAAGTGTAGTCGTTCGGATCGTAAGAAGGGTCCTCGTAATCAACCTCGTTGGTAACTCGTACTCGTACTCGGCCTCAGCTTCCGGCTCTAAACAATACAATCACACAAGGCACGAATCAACAAGATGCAATGCGCACTCAAAAATGATGGATGCATGATGGATGCACTAAGGATGCACACGGAGCACGGAAAAAATAGCACTCAAGAAAAACACCTCAAAAGATGATAACAACCGGAGATTATGATTCTATACGGAAAATCAATCAAGTTTCATATAAGACTCGCTGAAATCGGAGCTACGGGCTAAAAGTTATGCCCGAAACAAGAAACGAGCGAAAGCTGAAAATTACAGCAACATAGCAACTTTGGAGCACAAAATAATTAAGCTACAGCACTCAAACAACATGGAAAAGAGCATGAACATAAACTAGACATATCCTACAGCAAATAAGTCCAAAGGTGCACCCCCAAAGGAGCCACGGATCAATAGCAATAGGCTTGGACATATTGAACTTGACAATAAAATTCTGACAGCAGAATTTTATTGAAACTTTGGAGCAAAAGTTAAACATGCTACAGCCACTTAAATAGGCATGTGAGAACATGAATGGAAAGCCAACAATATCTACTACAAGGAACAATCAAGATCCACCCCAAAACTATCATGGTTTGTCCTAGAGCAGCAAGCAAACATGGCATCGGAACGTTACAGATTTCAGACTTAGTGGAAATCCACTAAGTGTTAAAACAACAGTTTCATCATGGCGTCTAAAAGATCAAGTTTAAGTCACCTCGAAACTAAACATGGCAAGTGGTAAGCACCACATCAAAGTACACATGATGGTGATCCCGAAACATACAAGCATGCATCATGGAGATAAACACAACGATAGCAATGAGCTCAACAAGATGGCATTTCATAACAAGTGAAACAACATCACAACCACATGGCACTTTGCAACGAAGATATACATGGCAAGAATAAATCTATCATGCAACCTAACACAAGCAACATGTAGAGCATGGCAAGACGAACACGTGGACATGTCATTTGCATCATTCAGACAAACGAGCTAAAAGATATCACTATGCAAAGATGGCATAAAAACATCACATAACAGCAGTTTATATCACGATGCACTCTTGCAACAGAAAAACAAGCATCTAGAAGACATCTAACATGCATGACACAAAAAGATAAAATGTAGTGCTAATCACCACGAACGTCTGGACATGCCATTTGCGCGAAACGGACAAACACACACAAAGTTAGAGCAGTTTGAAAAATGCATCAGACAATAATTCACAGGGGCTTAGAAGAAAATTGGGACAACCTCCAGATCTGCAAAAAAAACCCAAACGGGCTTCGGCGAAATCGGCCCGGCTCGGCCTGCTGGCGAGGAGGGGCGACTGGGTGGCCCGGCTGGGCCCATGAGGCGGCCTGAGGCGCGGCCTGGCTCGGGGTGGAGAGAGGGCGCGGCCCGGCTGGCTGCGGCCCGACGGAGGTGGCGAGGCCCGCGGCCTGGAGGCGGCGGCTTCGGGTGGAGGTGGAGCGGAGGGACGAGCGCGCTGGCTCGAGGGCGTACGGGCCGGAGGAGGAAAACGGCGGCCTGCAGGTGAATTGGTCCAGGCAACGCGGAGAGATGGGCCCAGCTTGCCGATCGGCTGGCGGAGCGATCGATCGGGCGGAGGGAAGGGAGTGGGCCGGTGCGGGCGATGTGGTCCACCCGCTGGCTGGCGCGGTGGGAGCCCAGCCGGTGAACGGGAGCTGCCGATCTGGCCCGATCGGGGCGCCAGAGGGAGGCGCTGGTCTGTTGCGTCGAGGGAGGAGGGGGTTGACCTGGCCCTCGAGGGACTGGCCTGCGGGATCGAAGGAACTGGCGGCTGAGAGCTGCCAAATGGCTGTGAGGGGGTGGCCAGATCCAAAATTTTAGGGGGAGAAGTGGGGAAGAAGCTAGGGATGCCCAAAATGGACCTAGGGGTCTATATATCTCAGATCTGCTAGGGTTAGGGTGATCTGGGGGTGTTTAGAGCCCTCCGATCGCGATCCGACGGATCCGATCGCGGGGGAAGTTTAGATGGCCTAGGGGATGTTAGTGGGCTGCTGAGAGGGTGTTTTTGGGCCACAAGTGGAGGCACTTTGGACCCACACGAATAACTGTTGGGATAGCAAACGGAGTCCAAACGCGACGAGATTTGACAGGCGGGTTACACACAACAAAACAACAACACACGACAAGACTCGCGCCAAACCGGTAACGTCACACGGCCAAACACCAAAGTAGTCCTACGGGACGCCACGACACGTGAGGGAGCTCCGGAATGCGAAACGGACAACGGGAAGGAACGCGTGGAACTGGATGCAACCGACAACACAAATGCAATGCGATGCACATGACTACATGATATGAATGAATGCCACACACGCACACAACAACACGACGAAAACCCAAAAGACAAAGAACCCGAAATGGAATAGATGAAGCCGGAGATATATTATATGCCCAAAAGGGAAAGTATTACATCCGGGGCATTACAGAAAGTTATGGGCCTTATGGGCCATAAGAGGGAGGCACACCAGCCCACGTAGGGGTGCGCACCGCCTCCATGGAAGGAGGCCAAATTGGAGTAGGGGAGGGGGCGCCACCCCCTTTCCTTCTTCTCCTCCACTCCTTCCCCCTTTCCCCCTCCATGAGAAGGAAGGGGGGGCAAATCCTACTAGGAATAGGATTCCTAGTAGGACTCCCTCCCCTTGGCGCGCCCCCTATGGCTGCCTCCCTCCCTCTCCCTCCTTTATATACGTGGGGAGGGCACCCACCGAAGACACATCAATTGTTCTTAGCCGTGTGCGGGGCGCCCCTCCACAATTTACACCTCAGGTCATATTGTCGTAGTGCTTAGGCGAAGCCCTGCGCGATCTACTTCACCATCACCGTCAACACGCCGTCATGCTGCCGGAACTCTCCCTCGACACTCGACTGGATCAAGAGTTCATGAGACGTCATTGAGCTGAATGGGTGCAGAACTCGGAGGTGCCGTACGTTCGGTGCTTGATCGGTTGAACCGCGAAGACATTCGACTACATCAACCGCGTTAATCTAACGCTTCCGCTTTCGGTCTATGACGGTACGTGGACACACTCTTCCCATCTCATTGCTATGCATCTCCTAGATAGATCTTGCGTGAGCGTAGGATTTTTTTTTGAAATTGCATGCTACATTCCCAACAGTGGCATCATGAGCCAGGTCTATGTGTAGATGATATGCACGAGTAGAACACAATGAAGTTGTGGGCGGTGATGTTTATACTGCTTACCACCAACGTCTTATTTTGATTCGGCAGTATTGTAAGATGAAGCGGCCCGGACCAACATTACATGACCGCGTTCACGAGACTGGTTCCATCGTTACGTGCAACTTGTTTGCATAAAGGTGGCTGGCGGGTGTCTGTCTCTCTTGCTTTAGTTGAACCGAATTTGACTGCGGCCGGTCCTTGTTGAAGGTTAAAACAGAAAACTTGATAAATCACCGTTGTGGTTTTTTTGTGCCGTAGGTAAGAACGGTTCTTGCTAGAATCCCGTAGTAGCCACATAAAACATGCAACAACAAAGTAGAGGACGTCTAACTTGTTTTTGCAGGGCATGTTGTGATGTGATATGGTCAAGATGTGATGAGTTATACATTATTGTATGAGATGATCATGTTTTGTAAATTATCGGCAACCGGCAGGAGCCTTATGGTTGTCTCTTTATTGTATGAATTGTGAACGCCATGTAATTGATTTATTTTATCACTATGAGTTAGCGGTAGTAGTAGAATCAATAGTTGGCGAGACGACCACGACGCTACGATGAAGATCATGATGTCAAGCCGGTGACGATGGAGATCATGACAATGCTTTGGATATGGAGATCAAAAGCACAAGATGATGATGGCCATATCATGTCACATATTTCGATTGCATGCGATGTTTATCATTTTATGCATCTTATTTTGCTTAGAATGACAGTAGCATTATAAGATGATCCCTTACTAAAATTTCAAGATACAAGTGTTCTCCCTGAGTATGCACTGTTGCGACAGTTCGTCGTGCGAGACACCACGTGATGATCGGGTGTGATAAGCTCTATGTTCACATACAACAGGTGTAAGACAGTTTTGCATGTGCAGAATACTCGGGTTAAACTTGACAAGCCTAGCATGTACAGACATGGCCTCGGAACACTGGAGACCGAAAGGTCGAACGTGAATCATATAGTAGATATGATCAACATAAGATGTTCACCATTGTAAGCTACTCCATCTCACATGATGATCGGACATGGTTTAGTTGACTTGGATCCTGTGACTATTTAGATGACTTGAGGGATGTCTATCTAAGTGGGAGTTCTTTAGTAATATGATTAATTGAACTTAAATTTATCATGAACTTAGTCCTGACAGTTTCTGTATATCTATGTTGTAGATCAATGGCCCGTGCTACCGTTCCCTTGAATTTTAATGCATTCCTAGAGAAAGCCAAGTTGAAAGATGATGGTAGCAACTACACGGGCTGGGTCCGTAACTTGAGGATTATCCACATTGCTGCACAAAAGAATTATGTACATGAAGCACCGCTAGGTGAAAGGCCTGCTGCAGGAGCAACTGCTGATGTTATGAACGTCTGGCATGTTGGGGATCGTTGCAGAAAATCAAAAAATTTCCTACGCATCAACAAGATCTATCTATTGAGATTACTAGCAACGAGAGGGGAGTGCATATTCATACATTTGAAGATCACGATGCGTAGCGTTGCAAGAACACGGATGAAGGAGTCGTACTCGTAGCGATTCAGACCGCGGTTGATTCCGATCTAAGCGCCGAACAACGGCGCCTCCGCGTTCAACACACGTGCAACCCGGTGACGTCTCCCGCGCCTTGATCCAGCAAGGGGAGAGGGAGAGGTTTGGGAAGACCCAGTCCAGCAGCAGCACAACGGCGTGGTGGTGGTGGAGGAGCATGGCACTCCAGCAGGGCTTCGCCAAGCACCGCAAGAGACGAGGAGGGAGAGGGGTAGGGCTGCGCCAAGAGGGAGAGGTTCTTGTGCATCTGGCAGCCCCGAAACCCCACATATATATAGGGGGAGGGGAGGGGATGCGCCTCCATCTAGGGTTCCACCCCTAGGGGTGGTGTCCAGCCCTAGATCCCATCTAGGGGGCGGCCAGAGGGGGAGAGAGGGGGAAGCGCACCCTAGGTGGGCCTCAGGCCCATCTAAGCCTAGGGTTTCCCCCTTTCCTCTTCTCCCTGCGCCTTGGGCCTTGGTGGGGGAGCGCACCAGCCCACCCGGGGCTGGTCCCTTCCCATACTTGGCCCATGCAACCCTCTGGGGCTGGTGGCCCCTCCCGGTGGACCTTCGGAACCATTCCGATGGTCCCGGTACGTTACCGATAACGCCCGAAACATTTCCGGTGACCGAAATGGGACTTCCCATATATAAATCTTTACCTCCAGACCATTCTGGAACTCCTCATGACGTCCGGGATCTCATCCGGGACTCCGAACAACATTCGGTAACCACGTACTACATTCCCTATAACCCTAGCGTCATCGAACCTTAAGTGTGTAGACCCTACGGGTTCGGGAAACATGCAGTCATGACCAAGACATATCTCTGGCCAATAACCAATAGCAGGATCTGGATACCCTTGTTGGCTCCCACATGTTACAGATGATCTCATCGGATGAACCACGATGTCAAGGATTCAATCAATCCCGTATATGATTCCCTTTGTCTATCGGTATAGTACTTGCCCGAGATTCGACCGTCGGTATACCGATACCTTGTTCAATCTCGTTATGGCAAGTCTCTTTACTCGTTTCGTAACACATCATCCCGTGACTAACTCCTTAGTCACATTGAGCTCATTACGATGATGTCTTACCGAGTGGGCCTAGAGATACCTCTCCGTCATACGGAGTGACAAATCCCAGTCTCGATTCGTGCCAACCCAACAGATACTTTCGGGGATACCCGTAGTGTACCTTTATAGCCACCCAGTTACGTCGTGACGTTTGGCACATCCAAAGTACTCCTACGGTATCCGGGAGTTGCACAATCTCATGGTCTAAGGAAAGGATACTTGACATTGGAAAAGCTTTAGCATACGAACTACACGATCTTGTGGTAGGCTTAGGATTGGGTCTTGTCCATCACATCATTCTCCTGATGATGTGATCCCATTATCAACGACATCCAATGTCCATGGTCAGGAAACCGTAACCATCTATTGATCAACGAGCTAGTTAACTAGAGGCTTACTAGGGACATGTTGGTCTATGTATTCACACATGCATTACTGTTTCCTGATAATACAATTAAATCATGAACAATAGACAATTATCATGAACAAGGAAATATAATAATAACCATTTTATTATTGCCTCTAGGGCATATTTCCAACAGTCTCCCATTTACACTAGAGTCAATAATCTAGTTACATTGTTATGAATCTAACACCCATAGAGTTATGGTGTTGATCATGTTTTGCTCGTGGAAGAGGTTTAGTCAACGGATCAGCGACATTCAGATCTGTATGCACTTTACAAATATCTATGTCCCTGTCTTGAATATAATTCCGGATGGAGTTGAAATGGCGCTTGATGTGCTTGGTCTTCTTGTGAAACCTGGGCTCCTTGGCAATGGCAATAGCTCCCGTGTTGTCACAGAAGAGAGTCATCGGTCCCGACGCGCTTGGAATAACTCCTAGGTCGGTGATGAACTCCTTCATCCAGACTCCTTCCTGCTGCTTCGGAAGCAGCTATGTACTTCGCTTCACATCTAGATGCCGCCACGACTCTTTGCTTGCAACTGCACCACCTGACTGTCCCACCATTCAAAATATACACGTATCCGGTTTGTGACTTGGAGTCATCCAAATCTGTGTCGAAGCTAGCATCGACGTAACCCTTTACGACGAGCTCTTCGTCACCTCCATAAACTAGAAACATATCCTTAGTCCTTTTCAGGTACTTCAGGATGTTCTTGACCGCTGTCCAGTGCTCCATACCGGGATCACTTTGGTACCTCCCCACCAAACTTATGGCAAGGTTCACATCAGGTCTGGTACACATCATGGCATACATAATAGAACCTATGGCCGAGGCATAGGGGATGACACTCATCTTTTCTCTATCTTCTGCCGAGGTCGGGCGTTGAGCTGTGCTCAATTTCATACCTTGCAATACAAGCAAGAACCCTTTCTTGGACTGATCCATATTAAACTTCTTCAATATCTTGTCAAGGTATGTGCTTTGTGAAAGACCAATGAGGCGTCTCGATCTATCTCTATAGATCTTGATGCCTAATATGTAAGCATCTTCTCCAAGGCCCTTCATTGAAAAACACTTATTCAAGTAGGCCTTTATGCTTTCCAAGAGTTCTACATCATTTCCCATCAGCAATATGTCATCCACATATAATATGAGAAATGCTACAGAGCTCCCACTCACTTTCTTGTAAATATAGGCTTCTCCCCAAGTCTGTATAAACCCAAACGCTTTGATCACTTCATCAAAGCGAATGTTCCAACTCCGAGATGGTTGCACCAGCCCATAGATGGAGCGTTGGAGCTTGCATACCTTGTTAGCATTCTTAGGATCGACAAAACCTTCTGGCTGCATCATATACAGTTCTTCCTTAAGGAAGCCGTTAAGGAATGCCGTTTTGACGTCCATTTTCCATATCTCATAATCATAGAACGCGGCAATTGCTAACATGATTCGGACGGACTTCAACATCGCTACGGGAGAGAAAGTCTCGTCGTAGTCAATTCCTTGAACTTGTCGATAAATTTTAGCGACAAGCTGAGCCTTATAGATGGTCACATTACCATCCGCGTCTGTCTTCTTCTTAAAGATCCATTTATTTTCTATGGCCTACCGATCATCGGGCAAGTCAACCAAAGTCCATACTTTGTTATCATACATGGACCCTATCTCGGATTTCATGGCTTCAAGCCATTTTTTGGAGTCCGGCCCCGCCATCGCTTCTTCATAGTTCGAAGGTTCACCGTTGTTTAACAACAAGATTTCCATGACAGGGTTGCCGTACCACTCTGGTGCGGAACGTGCCCTTGTGGACCTACGAAGTTCAGCAGTAACTTGATTTGAAGCTTCATGATCATTATCATTAACTTCCTCCCTAGTCGGTGCAGGCACCACAAAAACATCTTTCTGCGCTGCGCTACTTTCCGGTTCGGAAGGGGTGACAATCACCTCATCAAGTTCCACTTTCCTCCCACTTATTTCTTTCGAGATAAACTCTTTCTCCAGAAAGGATCCATTCTTGGCAACGAAGACCTTGCCTTCGGATCTGAGGTAGAAGGTGTACCCAATAGTTTCCCTTAGGGTATCCTATGAAGACGCATTATTTCGATTTGGGTTCGAGCTTTTCAGGTTGAAGTTTCTTGACATAAGAATCGCATCCCCAAACTTTTGGAAATGACAACTTAGGTTTCTTCCCAAACCATAGTTCATACGGTGTCGTCTCAACGGATTTAGACGGTGCCCTATTTAAAGTTAATGCGACAGTCTCTAATGCATAACCCCATAATGATAGCGGTAAGTCAGTAAGAGACATCATAGATCGCACCATGTCCAACAGAGTACGATTACGACATTCGGATACACCATTACGTTGAGGTGTTCCAGGCGGCGTCAGTTGTGAAACAATTCCACATTTCCTTAGGTGCGTGCCAAATTTGTGACTTAAATATTCTCCTCCACGATTCGATCGTAAGAACTTTATTTTTCTGTCACGTTGATTCTCAACCTCATTCTGGAATTCCTTGAACTTTTCAAAGGTCTCAGACTTGTGTTTCATCAAGTAGACATACCCATATCTAGTTAAGTCATCTGTGAGGGTGAGAACATAACGATAGCCACCGCGAGCTTCAACACTCATTGGACTGCACACATCGGTATGTTTGATTTCCAACAAGTTGGTTGCTCGCTCCATTGTTCCGGAGAACATAGTCTTGGTCATCTTGCCCAAGAGGCATGGTTCACACGTGTCAAATGATGCATAATCAAGAGACTCCAAAAGTCCATCTGCATGGAGCTTCTTCTTACGTTTGACACCAATATGACCAAGGCGGCAGTGCCACAAGTATGTGGGACTATCATTATCAACCTTGCACCTTTTGGCATCCATACTATGAATATGTGTAACATCACGTTCGAGATTCATTAAGAATAAACCATTGACCAGCGGGGCATGACCATAAAACATTTCTCTCATATAAATAGAACAACCATTATTCCCAGATTTAAATGAGTAGCCATCTCACATTAAACGAGATCCAGATACAATGTTCATGCTCAAAGCTGGTACTAAATAACAATTATTGAGGTTTAACACTAATCCCGAAGGTAGATGCAGAGGTAGCGTGCCGACGGCGATCACATCGACCTTGGAACCATTCCCGACGCACATCGTCACCTCGTCCTTCGCCAGTCTCCGCTTATTCCGCAGCTCCTGCTTTGAGTTACAAATGTGAGCAACTGCACCGGTATCAAATACCCAAGAGCTACTACGAGCGCTGGTAAGGTACACATCAATAACATGTATATCACATATACCTTTGACGTTTCCGGCCTTCTTATCCGCTAAGTATTTGGGACAGTTCCGCTTCCAGTGACCCGTTCCCTTGCAATAAAAGCACTCAGTCTCAGGCTTGGGTCCATTCTTTGGCTTCTTCCCGGCAACTTGCTTACCGGGTGCGGCAACTCCTTTGCCGTCCTTCTTGAAGTTATTCTTACCCTTGCCTTTCTTGAACTTAGTGGTTTTATTCACCATCAACACTTGATGTTCCTTTTTGATCTCCACTTCCGCTAATTTCAGCATTGAATATACCTCGGGAATAGACTTCTGCATCCCCTGCATATTGAAGTTCATCACGAAGCTCTTGTAGCTAGGTGGGAGCGACTGGAGGATTCTGTCAACGACCGCGTCATCTGGGAGATTGATTCTCAACTAAGATAAGCGATTGTGCAACCCAGACATTTTGAGTATGTGCTCACTGATAGAACTATTCTCCTCCATCTTACAACTGTAAACTTGTCGGATACTTCATATCTATCGACCCGGGCATGAGCTTGGAAAACCATTTTCAGCTCTTGGAACATCTCATATGCTCCGTGCTGCTCAAAACGCTTTTGGAACCCCGATTCTAAGCTGTAAAGCATGCCGCACTGAACCAGGGAGTAATCATCACTACACGACTGCCAGGCGTTCATAACGCCTTGAGTTGCTGGGAAAATGGGTGCATGACCTAGCGGTGCTTCAAGGACATATGCTTTCTTGGCAGCTATGAGGATGATCCTCAAGTTACGGACCCAATCTGTATAGTTGCTACCATCGTCTTTCAGCTTGGTTTTCTCTAGGAACGCGTTGAAGTTGAGGGCAACATTAGCGTGGGCCATTGGATCTACAAGACACATTGTAAATATTTTAGACTAAGTTCATGACAATTAAGTTCATCTAAACAAATTTAATGAACTCCCACTCAGATAGACATCTCTCTAGTCATCCAAGTGATACATGATACGAATCGACTAGGCCGTGTCCGATCATCACGTGAGACGGACTAGTCATCAACGGTGAACATCTTTATGTTGATTGTATCTTCTATACGACTCATGTTCGACCTTTCGGTCTTCCGTGTTCCGAGGCCATGTCTGTACATGATAGGCTCGTCAAGTCAACCCTAAGTGTATTGCGTGTGTAAATCTGGCTTACACCCGTTGTATGCGAACGTTAGGACCTATCACACCCGATCATCACATGGTGCTTCGGAACAACGAACCTTAGCAACGGTGCATAGTTAGGGGGAACACAATTCTTGAAATTTTAGTGAGAGATCATCTTATTCACTACCGCCATTCTAAGCATATAAGATGTAAAACATGAGAAACATCACATGCAATCAAATAGTGACATGATATGGCCAATATCATTTTGCTCCTTTCGATCTTCATCTTCCGGGCTCCATGATCATCATTGTCACCGGCATGACACCATGATCTCCATCATCATCATCTCCATCATCGTGTCTTCATGAAGTTGTCTCGCCAAACATTACTTCTACTACTATGGCTAACGGTTAGCAATAAAGTAAAGTAATTACATGGCGTTTTCAATGACACGTAGGTCATACAATAAATTAAGACAACTCCTATGGCTCCTGCCGGATGTCATACTCATCGACATGCACGTCGTGATTCCTATTACAAGAACATGATCAATCTCATACATCACATATATATCATTCATCACATCCTTTTGGCCATATCACATCACACGGCACATGCTGCAAGAACAAGTTAGACGACCTCTAATTGTTGTTGCAAGTTTTTACGTGGCTGCTATAGGTTTCTAGCAAGAACGTTTCTTACCTACGCAAAAACCACAACGTGATATGCCAATTACTATTTACCCTTCATAAGGACCCTTTTCGTCGAATCCGATCCGACTAAAGTGGGAGAGATAGACACCCGCTAGCCACCTTATGCAACTAGTGCATGTCAGTCGGTGGAACCTGTCTCATGTAAGCGTACGTGTAAGGTCGGTCCGGGCCGCTTCATCCCACGATGCCGCCGAATCAAGATAAGACTAGTAGCGGCAAGTAAATTGACATGATCTACGCCCACAACAACTTGTGTTCTACTCGTGCACAGTAGCTACGCATAGACCTAGCTCATGATGTGTGATAGCCTGGCTTATTAGGGATGGTAGACTACTCATATCAATTAGGAATTCCTTCTTTTCCAGGAGCCCATTCGGATAGAACTCCAAAGTTAAGCGTGCTTAGCTTGGAGTAGTTTCAGGATGGGTGACCGACCGGGAAGTTGCTCCCGGGTGCGCGCGAGTGAGGACAAAGTGCGCAGAAAAGACTAGTATTGATATGTGAGGCCAGTCTAGATGCCGCCAGGAGTAACGACCACCGGCGGGTGTGTCCGGGGCGTTATATGACGCCACTGTTGGGGATTGTTGCAGAAAATCAAAAAAATTCTACAGATCACCAAGATCTATCTATGGAGATTACTAGCAACGAGAGGGGAGTGCATCTTCATACCTTTGAAGATCGCGATGCGGAAGCATTGCAAGAACGCGGATGAAGGAGTCGTACTCGTAGCGATTTAGATCGCGGTTGATTCCGATCTAAGCGTCGAACAACGGCGCCTCCGCGTTCAACACACGTGCAGCCCGGTGACGTCTCCCGCGCCTTGATCCAGCAAGGGGAGAGGGAGAGGTTGGGGAAGACTCCGTCCAGCAGCAGCACAACGGCGTGGTGGTGGTGGAGGAGCGTGGCACTCCAGCAGGGCTTCGCTAAGCACCACAAGAGACGAGGAGGGAGAGGGGTAGGGCTGCGCCAAGAGGGAGAGGTTCTCGTGCATCTGGCAGCCCCGAAACCCCACATATATATAGGGGGAGGGGAGGGACTGCGCCCCCATCTATGGTTCCACCCCTAGGGGTGGCGGCCAGCCCTAGATCCCATCTAGGGGGCGGCCAGAGGGGGAGAGAGGGGGAGGCGCACCCTAGGTGGGCCTTTGGCCCATCTAAGCCTATGGTTTCCCCCTTTCCTCTTCTCCCCGCGCCTTGGGCCTTGGTGGGGGGGGGGGGGGGCGCACCAGCCCACCTGCGGATGGTACCTTCCCAGACTTGGCCCACACAACCCTCTGGGGCTGGTGGCCCCTCCCGGTGGACCCCCGAAACCCTTCCGGTGGTCCCGGTACTTTATCGATAACGCCCGGAACATTTCCGATGACCAAAACGGGATCTCCATATATAAATCTTTACCTCCGGACCATTCCGGAACTTCTCGTGACGTCCGGGATCTTATCCGGGACTCTGAACAACATTCGGTAACCACGTACTACATTCCCTATAACCCTAGCGTCATCGAACCTTACGTGTGTAGACCCTATAGGTTCGGGAAACATGCAGTCATGACCGAGACATATCTCTAGCCAATAACCAACTGCGGGATCTGGATACCCATGTTGGCTCCCACATGTTCCACGATGATCTCATCGGATGAACCATGATGTCAAGGATTCAATCAATCCCGTATATGATTCCCTTTGTCTATCGGTATAGTACTTGCCCGAGATTCGATCGTCGGTATACCGATACCTTGTTCAATCTCATTATGGCAAGTATCTTTACTCGTTCCATAACACATCATCCCGTGACTAAGCCCTTAGTCACATTGAGCTCATTACGATGATGTCTTACCGAGTGGGCCCAGAGATACCTCTCCGTCATACGGAGTGACAAATCCCAGTCTCGATTTGTGCCAACCCAACAGATACTTTCGGGGATACCCGTACTGTACCTTTATAGCAACCCAGTTACGTTGTGACGTTTGGCACACCCAAAGTACTCCTACGGTATCCGGGAGTTGCACAATCTCATGTCTAAGGAAATGATACTTGACATGGAAAAGCTTTAGCATACGAACTACACGATCTTGTGGTAGGCTTAGGATTGGGTCTTGTCCATCACATCATTCTCCTAATGATGTGATCCTGTTATCAATGACATCCAATGTCCATGGTCAGGAAACCGTAACCATCTATTGATCAACGAGCTAGTCAACTAGAGGCTTACTAGGGACATGTTGTGGTCTATATATTCACACATGCATTACTATTTCCCAATAATACAATTAAAGCATGAACAATAGACAATTATCATGAACAAGGAAATATAATAATAACCATTTTATTATTGCCTCTAGGGCATATTTCCAACATGGCAAGCTCGATCTGATGACTACTCGATAGTTCAGTGTGCCATTCTTTACGGCTTAGAATCGGGACTTCAAAGACGTTTTGAACGTCATGGAGCATATGAGATGTTCCAAGATTTGAAGTTAATATTTGAAGCAAATGCCCGAGTTAGAGATATGAAGTCTCCAACAAGTTCTATAGCTGCAATATGGAGGAGAGCAGTTCTGTCAGTGAACACATACTCATAATGTCTGGGTACCATAACCACATGACTCAGCTGGGAGTTAATATTCCAGATGATAGTGTTGGGGAACGTTGCATGGGAAACAAAAAATTTCCTACGAACACCCAAAATCAATCTAGGAGATGCACATCTACGAGGGGAGAGTTGGATCCACATACCTTTGTAGATAGCTAAGCGGAAGCATTCAAGAACGCGGTTGATGTAGTGGTACGTCTTCGCGATCCAATTACGATCCGTCCCGCGAACTCCGATCTAGTGCCGAACAGACGGCACCTCTGCGTTCAACACATGTACGGCTTGATGACGCCTTCACCTCCTCGATCCAGCGAGCAAGGGTGAGGTAGTAGCTCAAGTCCTCCGGTAGCACGACGGCGTGGTGGCGGTGGTGGTGGAGAAATCTCAGCAGAGCTTCGCTAAGCGCTACGAAGAGGAAGGGGGACACGAGAGAGAGAAGGAGCAGCGCCGTAGCGTATTAGGGTACGGCTGCCCTCTCTCTACCTCCCTATATATAGGGGAAGGGGAGAGTTGGAGGCGCCCCTAGGGTTTCCCCTAGGGGGTGGCGGCGGCCAGGGTAGATCAGATCTCCCCCAGGGTGACTTGGCTCCCAAGCCAGGTGGAGGGAAACCCTAGAAGGGGCGCCCCAACCCCCTGTAACATGGGAAAGGGTGAGGGGGGCACACAGACCCTTAGTGGGCTGGTTTTCCCCCTCTCCTTGGCCCATGAGGCCCCCAACACTTGTTGGGGCCCCCGAAACCTCTTTCGGTCATGCTGGCCATCACCTGGTACCCCCGGAACACATCCAGACTCCAATACCCGTCGTCCAATATATCAGTCTTCACCTCTAGACCATTTCGGAGTTCCTCGTCACGTCCGGGATCTCATCCGGGACTCCGAACAACCTTCGGTAACCACCATAATGACTCAACTATACTAATATCATCACCAAACGTTAAGTGTGTAGACCCTGCGGGTTCGAGAACTATGCAGACATGACCGAGACACCTCTATGGTCAATAACCAATAGCGGGACCTGGATGCCCATATTGGTTCCCGCATATTCTACGAATATCTCATCGGTTGAACCTCGATGTCAAGGATTCAGATAATCCCGTATGTAGTTCCCTTTGTCTATCGGTATGTTACTTGCCCGAAATTCGATCGTCGGTATCACCACACCTAGTTCAATCTCGTTACCGGCAAGTCTCTTTACTTGTTCTGTAATATAAGATCCCGCAACTAACTCCTTAGTCACATTGCTTGCAAGCTTCTTGTGATGTTGTATTACCGAGAGGGCCTAGAGATACCTCTCCATCATATAGAGTGACAAATCCCAGTCTTGATCCATGCCAACTCAACAGACACCCTCGGAGATACCTGTAGAGCACCTTTATAGTCACCCAGTTATGTTGCGACGTTTGGTACACACACGGTATTCCTCCGGTGTCAGTGAGTTGCATGATCTCATGGTCATAGGAACATATATACTTGACATGCAGAAAATGATAGCAATACAGTGACACGATCATATGCTACTTCATAGTTTGGGTCTTGTCCATCACATCATTCTCCTAATGATGTGACCTCATTATCAAATGACAACTCATGTCAATAGCTAGGAAACCACAACCATCTTTGATCAACGAGCTAGTCCGGTAGAGGCTGAGTAGGGACATCTTGTTGTCTATGTATCCACACATGTATTTGAGTTTCCGACCAATACAATTCTAGCATGGATAATAAACGATTATCATGAACAAGGAAATATGATAATAACCAATTTATTATTGCCTCTAGGTTATATTTCCAATAGTCTCCCACTTGCACTAGAGTCAATAATCTAGCATTACATGGTAATAAATCTAACACCCATAGAGTTCTCGTGTTGATCATGTTTTGCCCTTGGAAGAGGTTTACTCAACGGATCTGCAACATTCAGATCCGTGTGTACTTTGCAAATGTTTATGTCCTCCTTGATCGAATCGCGGATGGAATTGAAGCGTCGCTTTATGTCTGGTCCTCTTGTGAAACCTTGGTTCCTTAGCTAGAGCAATGGCACCAGTGTTATCACAAAACAGAGTCATTGGGTCCAGTGCACTAGGCAAAACTCCAAGATGTGTCATGAACCGCTTCATCCAGACAGCTTCGTTCGCTGCCTCCAAGGCAACTATGTACTCCGCTTCACATGTAGAATCAGCCACCACGCTTTGCTTGGAACTACACCAGCTTACTGCTCCCCCGTTAGGAATATATACGTATCCGGTGTCAGTGTACAAAAAGAGGGGTGCACTTTTTGTACCCCTATGACTGTGCACGGGCAGTCTGAGCCACGGCGCCACCACACCAAGCATGGCAAGGGAGGCAAGCCGGGGCGAGACTGAAGCTCGATGGAGACTGAAGCGATGCCAAGAACAAGACCACAAAGAGCAAAGGGGCGAAACGGCTTCCCCCGGCAAGATCCTTGCCAGGGCCGGCTCTGGCAGCCCCGGCAAGACCCTTGCCGCGGCAGCTCACCCCGCGCCTACGGAGCGAATCACCCTTGAGTCCACCGCCCCGTGGGGCGAGGATTCGGGAGATACCCCCGTGGTGGCATGCAGATCTTTGTGAAGACATTCAAGATCAGATGCAAGTTAAGAAGACGACGACCCTTGGTGGGATTCCAGCCAAGGAGAACCACAAGGCCCCCGGCAAGCACCTTGCCGGGGATGACAGCGGGCGCCACGGCAGGACCCCTTGTAGGATCGAAAGTATGTCTAGAGGGGGGGTGATTAGACTACTTGACAATATAAAAAATCTGCCTTTTGATTAAGCAAAGTTTTTGGCAGTTTCACAATTAAGATCAATTCAAGTATCACCCTACACATGCAATTCTAGAGTAATAGCAGCGGAAAGTAAATTGCACATGTAAAAGAGAGGTGGAGAAGATCAAACGCAGTTTGGTGACACGAAGATTTTTGTCGTGGTTCCGATAGGTGGTGCTATCGTACATCCACGTTGATGGAGACTTCAACCCACGGAGGGTAACGGCTGCGCGAGTCCACGGAGGGCTCCACCCACGAAGGGTCCACGAAGAAGCAACCTTGTCTATTCCATCATGGCCTACGCCCACGGAGGACTATCCTTACTCGGGGTAGATCTTCACGAAGTAGGCGATCTCCTTGCCCTTACAAACTTCTTGGTTCAACTCCACATCTCAAAGACGGAGGCTCCCAAGCGACACCTAACCAATCTAGGAGGCACCACCCTCCAAAAGGTAATAGATGGTGTTGATGATGATGAACTCCTTGCTCTTGTGCTTCAGATGATAATCTCCCCAACACTCAACTCTCCTCACTGATATGGCTGTGGTGGAAGAAAGGTTTGAGTGGAAAGCAACTTGGGAAGGCTAGAAATCAAGTTTCATATGGTAGGAATGGAATGGCTTGATCTCAACACAAGGGTAGGTGGTTCACTTCTCAGAAAGTGTATGGTAGGAATGGTAGACTTTCTGATGGCTCTCCTCACGAATGAAGAGGGGGTGGAGGGGTATATATAGCCTCCACACAAAATCCAACCGTTACACACATATTTGACCAATCTCGATGAGACCGAAGTGAAAACTCGGTCAGACCGAAAGTTCAAATATAGTGAACGTTGGGATTTTCGGTGGGACCGAAAATACCATCTCGGTGTGTCCGAAGTGAGTCAAAGGTTGGAGCTTGCCATCTCGGTGGGACCGAAAATAACAATTCGGATATTCCGAAGTGATGTCAATTGGTTACAGAAGGTTGGCAGTCCATTTTCGGTGAGACCGAAACTCAAAATCGGATGGACCGAGAAATTAGGGTTTGGGAGAATAACTGAGGTGGTTCATCTCGGTGGGACTGAGTTTGCAGAATCGGTTTGTCCGAGATTACTTATGAGTGTGTTAAGTAGTGAAGAGTTCTGATAGTTGAGGGAGCTAGATCACCAAGCACTTGAGCAACCAGATCATTAACACAACCTCATCCCCTTTTAATAGTATTGGCTTTTCCTATGGACTCAATGTGATCTTTGATCACTAAACCAAAAATAGAGTCTTGAGCTTTTGCCAATGCTTGTCTTAGCATTTTGAGGGGTCCACTTCTTCAGACATTTCCATACCCATATCATCGAACTTCTCTGAAATGATTCTCAAGTAAATATTAGTTCAATGATATATATGTTGTTATTAATTACCAAAACCACCCGGGGATTAGTTGCACTTTCAATCTCCCCCTTTTTGGTAATTGATGACAACATATAGATCAAAGCTTCGACAAAGGATATAATCAATGAATAATATCGTCGCTTTGAGAAGTATGTGATAAACAAGAGCTCCCCCTAAATTTGTGCATTATTTAAAATTTGCGTTTGAATGCAAATGCACAATCGATTAGGATTATGGGTCACTCTTCCATGTCACATACATCTTGGTGGAGCGCACAAAATGATAAGAATGAATGACATGCACTTAATCACCAAGACAAGAGTAAATAGCCATACAATAAGGAATAGCATATGATAAGCATTAAGCACACATTAAAGCATAGTATGACTAAGCACTCATTAAGGTAGCATCAAACTTAGTAGCAAGCACACTTAAAGTTTCGAAAGACCAAAAGAAACCAATGTATCTCAAAGAAACCGGCAAAAGAACGAAAGACGAAAGAGCACTCTCTCTCTCGAAGCCCTATGATCTATAACAATTTCTCCCCCTTTGGCAACAAGTTACCAAAAAGTTCGAAAAGGTATAGAGCTAAGCGTCACTGCGGGCTCTGCTGGCGGCTCCCGTCTGGGTAGATGTCGGTGTAGAGATAGCTGCATCGGCGAAGATTTCTGCTGATGTCTGCGCTGGAGGAGTGGATGCTGGAGCTGGAGCAACTGCTGGAGCTGTAGCTGGTGCTGAAGTGGTAGCCCTGGAGTCAGTCACTGGGATAGCTGCAGATCTGGATCCTCTGGGAACCTGAGCAGTCTGGCGATGAGAGTCCTGGACTAGATCATCCTGCATGAGCTCTGCTCTCTCCTGCCTTGTCTCCTCCATGTCTGCCTCAAGCTTGTTGACAGACACCTGAATCTCAGTCAGCTTCACGTCCAGAGCGTGGATCTTGTCCTCAACAATCCTCTCTAGGCTCTCCTGAGATTGCTCAATGCTGGCCAGGCGTTGTTCAATCCTCTGGGTAGCTTCAAGAATTTGTTCTCCAAAGCTCTTTGGCTTAGCTGCTGCTGCTGCTGCCTCTTTGTCAGCTTTAGCCTTCTTCGCAGCTTCGATTTTGGCCTGTCCTTCAACTGAGGTAGGATCCTCTTCATCCATCACAACTATGTTGTCCTCATGCTCTGGCTGCAGTTGCAAGTGCTTCCTATCCAACATGAATTTGCCCGTGCCAAACTTGGCGTTGATGAGCATCTGAATCTGCGGGGCAAACCCACACGACCTCTTCTGGTCAGCTGCAGTCCTCTTAATGGTCTCTACCATCAAGTCCATCACCTTGAAAGGTGCCTTCTCATCGAGAATGTGCAGCATGTTGATAGAATAGCCTCGAATCATGCGGTGGTCTCCAGACTTAGGCATCAATGTATGCCTCAGAATAGTGTTAGTGGTGGTCAGACCTGCCTGGAGATAGTACACTGAGCCAAGCTTCCATCCTTCCAAATCAGCAGCCGGGATCTCCTTGTACATGTTCTTCATGGAATCATGACTCTTCTTAGGAATCCCATAGACATCAATGTCGTCCTCTCTCTGCACTGGAGCGTTCAGAAGTTCTGCCCATTCTTCAACAGTCGAAGAAAACCTTTGACCTTCAGTCATCCAGGTGATCTTGCCATCAGGATAGAAGTGGGCTGTGGCGTAGAACTGCATGATCATCTCGTCATTCCAAGCTGTCAGTTCTTGACCCACAAAATCAGCAACTCCACATGCAGTAAAGCTCTCATGCACATGGGGAAAGAAGTCCCGGTGCTCTTCACTGTCAATATACTTCCAGTCAACATACCTGGTGTCAGCAATAATGGGCTTCTTATCCATCAGCACGGTCTCATAGAAATCCTGCTGCTCTCTGGTGTGGAATCTGGGGTCCACAGCAGTCCTTCTCCTTACAACATATGGATCAGACTGTCTCCATAGCCTGAGACCTTTGTCCTTCCTTGCCTTCATGTCCTCAGCTTGAGGATGAGCATCATTGTGGAGTGGCAACTTGGGACGGAGCTTAAGCAACACATGCTCTTCATCTGATTCAGACGGTGGCATCTCACCTTTGTTCTTCTCAGAAGCTGGAATGCTTCTGGTTGTTCTCTTGGGCTTGGCTGGAGCTGCCTTGGCTTGAGCAGGCTTCTTGGGCTTAGAGGAGGCTTGAGCCCGAATAGCATCACCCATGAACTTAGTTTTCTGAGGAGGAGGCTGGGGTGCATCTTCTTCTTCTTCTTCTTCTGCAGCATCAACTTGAGGTTCAGCATAAACTACCCTCTTCCTTTTGGAAGTCTTCTTCACCTTGCTTGGAGCAGGCTCTTCCAAGTTGAGCTTCTTTGCAACTGCTGACTGCTTTACTTTGCTTGTGCCTTTCCTTGACTGCTGCCCTTGGTGCTCTTTGGCAACCACATTCCTCTTTGGCTTGGAGGTTACTTCCTCAGCAACAAAGTCAGAGTCCTCATCATCAGAAGTTCTCTTCTTCCTGGTTCTGGTGGCTGCAGGAGGCAAACCACTAGGGGTGCTCCTTTCACCATCATCACTGGAGCTGCTAGCAGGACTTGTATCTGCCTCTGGAATCTCAGCAAAAGGTGACTCAGACCTGTTCTGGCTGTCACTGACATCTGACATGGCTGAAAACCTGTGAAAAGATAAGGTATAGGCAGAGTAGAAGAGTTATCACAACTGCAGAGGTTTTTGCAACAAAAATGAGTTCAAAACTTAGTTTTGAGTTTTCACAGAATGTATTTCGGTCAAACCGATTTTAAGTTTTGGTGAAACCGAAGTGTTCAACAGAAACCTACACACCACTTTCGGTCAGACCGAAATGGGTTTCGGTCCTACCGATAACTTAGGGTTTCACTGAAACTACGTTTCGGTCATTCCGATTTGCATAACTCGGTTAAACCGAATGATGCAGTGCAATGGCCAGAGGCCGAATCGGTCATACCGAGTTTCAAAATCGGCTTCACCGAGATGCGTTCCGTGGAAACCTAAACCTAAGAATTTTGCTCGAAACTAGAGGATCTGAACTAATGTATAGGGAATATCTCAAACGTGGATTGAATCATGGCAAGCCTATCGTGCAAGAATCGGATGGGGAGCACGAAAAGGGATCGGGACACACCCTAACTTGGTGGTGTCCCTCTACGGCGGCAACGGTGGAGATGATTACCGTTGACGGCGGCGAAGACCTGCGGCGAGGGCGCACAGGCGACGACGGCGACGATCCGTAGACCAGGGCGACGGCAGCAGGGGTCTTGGGGGCGAACGGTTTGAAGAATTAAATCGCGCGCAGCCCTCAGGTATATATAACCCCATGCTGTCGGTGGGACCGAGTTGAAAAACTCGGTGTCACCGAGATGTATAACTGCTGTGCAGTTACGCATATCGGTCAGACCGAGATTTTGAACTCGGTTTCACCGAGATGAAACCTAGATCAGTCTAAGCGTTTCGATTGGACCGAGATTGAGAAGCCGGTCAGACCGAAATGGACTTAGAAGGTTTTGGAAGTCAGCCTTAGACGAATCGGTGGCTCCGAGTGCTCCTCACTCGGACTGTCCGAAAAAGACTTGTTCAAAGTTGTGATATGAGCATGAATAGAATTTGAGACAAGAAAGCATAGATAGCTAGGGAAGGTGCTTAGGCATTCTTGTCCATCCATTTGGCCAGAAAGATCAAAACAATCAAAACAACAAATGGATGTCCTTGAATGGATGAAATCATGCATTCAACATGCTCACACAATAAGATAGCAACTGAAATATGTGTCAAACATGCACAACCAACACTCTAGCTACTAGCACACAATTTGTCGATGACTAGGTCATCTATATATGAGTATATTGACTTAGGAGCCAAATGAGAACATTTGATCATAGGTCATACTCATCGTTTAAGCACAAGTGGGGTTACCACTTTTACATAAAGCATTTATGTGTTCACATCATTTGGAGATGCTTTAGCTCAATTTTTTAGAGCAAAGCTCCCCCTAGATGTGAGAACCCCTTTTAAAGGGTCAAACTAACCTTGGGTTGTCGTAGAAGACTTCATGTAGATGTTGAAGATGTGGATGCTCAATGTTGATGCATATCATGAAGAGTTGGGAGCAATCCTTTGGATTAGGGCACTTTCAATACCTACATGGGTTAGTCCCACAAGGAACAAACAAGAATATCCATAGACATAGAGTGAAGTATATAAAAGATGATGTCCATGAAAGCAATGATTACCTTGTCCCTTGACTTACCAACAAGAGGGTTTGTGACTCCATGAACTAGTACATGATGTGGAAGTTGATTGCACAAGTTCTTGCCAAAATGAATATGAGTGAAGTTTGTTGGCGGAGTCACCCTCAAGAACCTTCTAGTTCTTCTTCTTTGGGATCCACATCATCTTGATGGGAATCCTTGGTGTTGTAGTTGAGCTTGACGAAGTAGAACTTGATGTGTCCTTGGGAACCCACTTGACCATGGCTTGAGGTGCTTCAATGAATGCATCAATCTCCTCTTGAAGCTTGTCCTTGGCCTTTAGCTTGTGGTCTTGTGGTGGAAGGTCATCTTGAGCTTGTTCCACATTGGAAGAAGTAGGATCATACTTCTCCTTTTGTGAAACAAACTGTGGAGTAGGGTATTGACCTTCTTCCCACTCAACACCTTCGGCGTTGAACTTTCGCTCAAAACCAATCCCTTGATTCTTCCGGTGTCTTCCTTGTTTGCGAACAATCTCCTCAAAGTTCTTGCTTCCGGCAAGACTCTTGTAGACACGTTTCTCTATGATTTCCTTCAATAAGCTATTTTCTTGCTCAAGTGTAACTTGGCTTGAAACATTGTTAGTGGAATCAAGAGAACTACTAGAAGCAACAATATTGGATTTAACATTGTTATTGTTACTACTAGAGGAAGAATTTTTCTTATGCTTGTCATGCTTAGTCTTAATAGGTGGCAAGAAATTAGACAAGAGAAGTCGTTTGGCAAGATATGAAGAACTCTTCTTTCGAAGATCGTCATTGATCGCTTTTAGAAACTCATGTTCTTGCTCTAGAGTGAGCTTCTCGAAGCGTAGCTTCTCATGAGATCTTAGGAGCTCTCTATGATCTTCTTGAGTTGTTTCATGAGCTAACTTAAGAGTGTTTAGTTCTTTAGTTAGACGCTCAATTTCCTTCATAGCATTGTCATTCGACTCTTCTCGACTATAAAGACTACTAGCATTTTCATCATTACTAAGCTCACTAGATTTATCATGCAAGAGCTCATCTTCACCAAGCAAGTCATCCTCATCACTATCAAAGTCAATGAATTCAGGGTGTGTTACTGTTGGGGAACGTTGCATGGGAAACAAAAATTTTTCCTACCGTTCACCAAGATCAATCTAGTAGATGCAACTACGAGGAAGGAGTGTGATCTACGTACCCTTGTAGATCGCTAAGCGGAAGCGTTATGAACGCGGATGATGGAGTCGTACTCGTCGCGATTCAGATCGCCGAAGACCTAGCACCGAAGCAACGGTGCCTCCGCGTTCTTCACACGTACGGCTCGGGGACGTCTCCTCCTTCTTGATCCAGCAAGGGGTGGAGGAGAGGTTGATGGAGAACCGGCAGCACGACGGCGTGGTGGTGATGGTGGAGAAGAACTCCAGCAGGGCTTCGCCTAAGCACCGCGGGAGAAGAAGATATGACGGGAGAGGGAGGGCAGCACCGAGGCACGAACTGTGTTTGCTGCCCTCCCTTTGCCCCACTATATATAGGGGGGGTGGAGAGGCTAGGGCGCCCTAGGGTTTCCCCCTAGGGGCCGGCGGCCAGGGCAAGGGGAGGGGGGCGGCGGCCAGGGCAGGGGAAGGCGCCCAGGCCCTAGGGTTTCCCCCCTAGGTGCCTTGCCCCCCAAGTCCCAAGGGGTGCGGCCAGCCCTAGGGGGTCCCACCCCCTTAGCCGCATGGGGAGAGGGCCCAGGGGGGGCGCACAGCCCCCTGAGGGCTGTGGTGTCCCCCCTTGTGGCCCAATAGGCCCAGAACACCTTCCGGACCCCCCGAAAACCTTCCCGGTACTCCGCCGATTTCCCGATGCTCCCCGGAACACTTCCGGTACTCCGAAACCTTTCATCCTATATATCAATCTTCGTCTCCGGACCATTCCGGAGACCCTCGTCATGTCCGGGATCTCATCCGGGACTCCGAACAACCTTCGGTAACCATGCACTCTTCTCACTAACAACCCTAGCGTCACCGAACGTTAAGTGTGTAGACCCTGCGGGTTCGGAAACCATGTAGACATGACCGAGACACTCCCAGGTCAATAACCAATAGCGGGATCTGGATACCCATATTGGCTCCTACATGTTTCTCGATGATCTCATCGGATGAACCACGATGTCAAGGATTCAGGCAATCCCGTATACAGTTCCCTTTGTCTCGTCGGCATGTTACTTGCCCGAGATTCGATCGTCGGTATCTCTATACCTAGTTCAATCTCGTTACCGGCAAGTCTCTTTACTCGTTACCGTAATACATAATCCCGTGACCAACTACTTAGTCACTTTGAGCTCATTGAGATGACGTATTACCGAGTGGGCCCGGAGATACCTCTCCGTCACACGGAGTGACAAATCCCAGTCTTGATCCATGTCAACTCAGCAGACACCCTCGGAGATACCTGTAGAGTACCTTTATAGTCACCCAGTTACGTTGTGACGTTTGGTACACACAAAGCACTCCTACGGTGTCAGTGAGTTACATGATCTCATGGTCATAGGAACTTATACTTGACATGCAGAAAACTATAGCGATAACTGACACGATCAAAAGCTATGTTAACGTTTGGGTCTCGTCCATCACATCATTCTCCTAATGATGTGATCCCGTTATCAAATGACAACTCATGTCTATGACCTGGAAACCGCGGTCATCTTTGATCAACGAGCTAGTCCTGTAGAGGCTCACTAGGGACACAAAGTCTGTCTATTTATCCACACATGTATTTGAGTTTCCAATCAATACAATTATAGCATGGATAATAAACGATTATCATGAACAAGGAAATATAATAATAACTCTTTTATTATTGCCTCTAGGGCATATTTCCAACACTTTCGCTCAAAACCAATCCCTTGATTCTTCCGGTGTCTTCCTTGTTTGCGAACAATCTCCTCAAAGTTCTTGCTTCCGGCAAGACTCTTGTAGACACCTTTCTCTATGATTTCCTTCAATAAGCTATTTTCTTGCTCAAGTGTAACTTGGCTTGAAACATTGTTAGTGGAATCAAGAGAACTACTAGAAGCAACAATATTGGATTTAACATTGTTATTGTTACTACTAGAGGAAGAATTTTTCTTGTGCTTGTCATGCTTAGTCTTAATAGGTGGCAAGAAATTAGACAAGAGAAGTCGTTTGGCAAGATATGAAGAACTCTTCTTTCGAAGATCGTCATTGATCGCTTTTAGAAACTCATGTTCTTGCTCTAGAGTGAGCTTCTCGAAGCGTAGCTTCTCATGAGATCTTAGGAGCTCTCTATGATCTTCTTGAGTTGTTTCATGGGCTAACTTAAGAGTGTTTAGTTCTTTAGTTAGACGCTCAATCTCCTTCATAGCATTGTCATTCGACTCTTCTCGACTATAAAGACTACTAGCATTTTCATCATTACTAAGCTCACTAGATTTATCATGCAAGAGCTCATCTTCACCAAGCAAGTCATCCTCATCACTATCAAAGTCAATGAATTCAGGGTGTGTTACCTTGGGACCTTTAGCCATGAAGCATCTTCCAATTCCCTCATTTGGTGAATCAAATAAGTCGTAGGAGTTGGAGTTGGAGGATACGAGTGCAAGTCCGGCAACACCTTCATCTTGACTATAGTCGGAGTCGGAGTGATAGCTTCCATCGGATTGATTGTCGGAGTCGGAGCCGGAGACCCATTCACCTACATGAGCTTGATGTCTTCTTCTTGTGTAGCTTCTTGATGACTTGTCTTTCCTCTCCGAATCCTTGCTTCTCCGAGAGGGTCTTGGTTCATAACGATCATCTCTACTCCTTCTCTCTCTCCGAGGTGACTCATCTCTTGCTCTTCTTCTTGGAGATTCTTCTCTTCTCTTGTGGGGAGCCGTACACTCATTTGAGAAGTGTCCGGGTCTTCCACAATTGTAGCAGTTTCGATCACGACTAGAAGATCTCTTTTCATCATATGATCTAGACTTTGAGCTTCTTTCTTTGCCTCTATTCTTATAGAATTTGTTGAAGTTCTTGACCATTAGGCTTATCTCTTCATTGGAAATCAGCTTGTCACTTGAGGTAGTAGGAGCATCACTTGTAGCTTTGTAAGCACCACTTGACTTGCTATGAAGCTCTTCCTTATCCTTAAGTGTCATCTCATGAGCAACAATTCTTCCAATGACTTCAGTTGGCTTGAGAGTCTTGTAGTTTGGCATCATTTGGATCAAAGTGCACACGGTGTCATACTTTCCATCCAAAGCTCTGAGAATCTTCTTAATGATGAATCGGTCGGTCATTTCTTCGCTTCCTAAGCCGGCAATCTCATTTGTGATGAGAGAAAGCCTAGAGTACATTTCAGCGACTCCTTCACCATCCTTCATCTTGAACTTGTCAAGTTGACCTTGAAGAATATCTAGCTTTGATTCCTTCACAGATTCAGTACCTTCGTGCATTTCAACCAAAGTATCCCAAATCTCTTTAGCATTCTCAAGACGGCTGATTTTGTTGAACTCTTCGGGACACAAAGCATTGAAGAGAATGTCACAAGCTTGAGCATTGTTTTGCAACATCCGCAACTCTTCCGGTGTAGCTTCGCGATCCGGAACTTTTCCTTCTTCAAAGAAATCACCTTGCATACCAACACAAATAATGCCCCATGCGGCTGGGTTATGACCAAGAATATGCATTTTCATTTTATGCTTCCAACTAGCAAAATTTGTACCATCAAAGTAAGGACCTCTACGATAATTACCCTCACTAGACGCCATACTCTCCTAGGTTGTGAAACCAAGCTGATGGAGTCCAATCCAATGGAAACCAAAACAATGGAGACCAAAGCTTTGATACCACTTGTAGGATCGAAAGTATGTCTAGAGGGGGGGTGATTAGACTACTTGACAATATAAAAAATCTGCCTTTTGATTAAGCAAAGTTTTTGGCAGTTTCACAATTAAGATCAATTCAAGTATCATCCTACACATGCAATTCTAGAGTAATAGCAGCGGAAAGTAAATTGCACATGTAAAAGAGAGGTGGAGAAGATCAAACGCAGTTTGGTGACACGAAGATTTTTGTCGTGGTTCCGATAGGTGGTGCTATCGTACATCCACGTTGATGGAGACTTCAACCCACGGAGGGTAACGGCTGCGCGAGTCCACGGAGGGCTCCACCCACGAAGGGTCCACGAAGAAGCAACCTTGTCTATTCCATCATGGCCTACGCCCACGGAGGACTAGCCTTACTCGGGGTAGATCTTCACGAAGTAGGCGATCTCCTTGCCCTTACAAACTTCTTGGTTCAACTCCACATCTCAAAGACGGAGGCTCCCAAGCGACACCTAACCAATCTAGGAGGCACCACCCTCCAAAAGGTAATAGATGGTGTTGATGATGATGAACTCCTTGCTCTTGTGCTTCAGATGATAATCTCCCCAACACTCAACTCTCCTCACTGATATGGCTGTGGTGGAAGAAAGGTTTGAGTGGAAAGCAACTTGGGAAGGCTAGAAATCAAGTTTCATATGGTAGGAATGGAATGGCTTGATCTCAACACAAGGGTAGGTGGTTCACTTCTCAGAAAGTGTATGGTAGGAATGGTAGACTTTCTGATGGCCTCCTCACGAATGAAGACGGGGTGGAGGGGTATATATAGCCTCCACACAAAATCCAACCGTTACACACATATTTGACCAATCTCGGTGAGACCGAAGTGAAAACTCGGTCAGACCAAAAGTTCAAATATAGTGAACGTTGGGATTTTCGGTGGGACCAAAAATACCATCTCGGTGTGTCTGAAGTGAGTCAAAGGTTGGAGCTTGCCATCTCGGTGGGACCGAAAATAACAATTCGGATATTCCAAAGTGATGTCAATTGGTTACAGAAGGTTGGCAGTCCATTTTCGGTGAGACCGAAACTCAAAATCGGATGGACCGAGAAATTAGGGTTTGGGAGAATAACTGAGGTGGTTCATCTCGGTGGGACTGAGTTTGCAGAATCGGTTTGTCCGAGATTACTTATGAGTGTGTTAAGTAGTGAAGAGTGCTGATAGTTGAGGGAGCTAGATCACCAAGCACTTGAGCAACCAGATCATTAACACAACCTCATCCCCTTTTAATAGTATTGGCTTTTCCTATGGACTCAATGTGATCTTTGATCACTAAACCAAAAATAGAGTCTTGAGCTTTTGCCAATGCTTGTCTTAGCATTTTGAGGGGTCCACTTCTTCAGACATTTCCATACCCATATCATCGAACTTCTCTGAAATGATTCTCAAGTAAATATAGTTCAATGATATATATGTTGTTATTAATTACCAAAACCACCCGGGGATTAGTTGCACTTTCACCCCTGCAGGAGCCCCGGCAAGGCCCTTGCCAAAGACACTCGCGGGACCATCGTCAGGCCCGCACCAACTGGGTTTCCACCGACCCACGCAGCTGCCGACCCAACCAGCTGGACAGGCTCCTGCGTGGCAACCCACAGATCTTCGTGGAGACCCGCCGTTGCGCCACCTCAGCTGCCTGTCTGCCTACATGGCACCTCAGGCACCGCTGGCCAGGGCACGTGTCAACACGAGGAGGAGCGGCGACGGACAAGACGGACGTCTCCCCCCGTCCCCGATAAAGCAAGGACACCTAAGCTGGGCGCATTGAATGCACCTTGTCCTGTAATGCGAGGGATAACCTCGCATCACTGTACCCTTTCCACCTCCTGTGTGCCACTGTGGCAACCCCTTTTCCCTATAAAAGGAGGCTCGAGGCAACCAGGGGGAGGATTCGGCTTTTTAGAACTCCTCACGACTCTCTTGGAGCTCCTCACTAGCTGAAGAACACCAACATATAACCCACCAAAGCAGGAGTAGGGTTTTACGCATCTTTGTGGCCCGAACCTGGGTAAAGGAACTGTGTCCTGACCGTTAGATCCGCTCTTCTCTCAACCTCGCGCCCCGCAACCGTAGTAGGGATTCTTGTGATCCCATAGGTGTCGATCCAAATACACCGACATCTTTGGCGCGTCAGGTAGGGGGCGCAATTGTGAGAAACGGCTTTAGCGGTTAGTTCGGCATTCCTGCATCGTCATGGCGCCATAGAAGAAGACGACGGTGGCGGTTGGCCAGTCGGAAGCCGAACAGCCCGTCTCGACGCGGGCGAGCAGCGGACCAGTCGCGGAAAGGACTCGGGGCGCTGCTCGCGAGCACCAATGCCATCCCGACAGCCGGAGTTTGGGAGGTGGCGACGTTTGTGCGCCTGGTAACGGGCCACACACCGCCAGTTCCAAATATGGTGCCCGACCCTCCGCGGGTAGCGCGGGGCCTTCCAGGGTCGCGGCCGCATCACCCGAAGGCGACGCAAGGGCCTCCAGAACTCCCACGCCGGCGCCAACAGCGCGCTCTTCTCAAGTAGCACGCGACGAACGGCGTCGTCACCCCGAAGATCCCAGGCGTCGCCATGGGAAGGGCCCCGAGCGCCACTCCCGGGACGTAGAAGACCTGCCCGCCCGCCGAAGCGCTGGTGGAGACGTTAGGCAACCGCGGGATCGTGATGGAGCTCCCCCTGACACGGTCAGGGGTCGAAGCGCGTCACGGTCCACGTAGGTTTCACTACCATTGACACCAGCCGAAGCTTTGGCACGCGCGTAGTTGCCCCTCGACTTTCCTCCCATTACGGGGAAACTCGACGAATGGAGAGCCACCATCCGAAGCCTTGTCGCAGTCGCTAACAGGGATGACCTAAATCCAGCGGAGCTCCCAGGCGACCCTCCGATGGGGTCCCACGCACCGGCGGCGGGAGAGCTGGCAGCGCCGTGGCTACGGTGCATTCGCCTCCTCCTCGTCCAGTGCAGCGTGCGTCGACCCGTCGAGATGTCGCGGGCGATGCCATCTCCATAGCGTCGTCCGACCCACGGACCCGTGGCGACCAGCGTCAAGTTCTTCAGGAGCGAGCTCATGAGGACGCCCGAACCACCATCGAGCGCCGGCCCCGAACGCGCCACCAATCAGACAGGCGAGCAAGGCCTGCTGCGGACCGCCCAGCACTGGAAAGCCCTGGAGGTCTACCCTACGAGGTAGGTTGTCCAGCTTTCACTCGTGAGCTGCGGCAGTTCTAGTGGCCCTCTCACCGCACCTTCAAGCCTGACGTTGGCGAGAAGTACAACGGCAAGGCCCACCCGTCGGAGTTCCTCAGCATCTACACCATCGCGATGCAAGTTGTCGGGGCCCGCGACGATAAGGTGCTTGCGAATTACTTTCCGTTGGCTCTTAAACCTAACGCCATGTCGTGGTTGATGCACTTGCCAGTAGACTCTATTTCCTCCTGGTCCGACTTGTGCCATGAGTTTGTTGGCGCCTTTACCGGAGGCCACCAAGCCCATGGCCAAGCAAGTGACCTGCATGTCATACCCCAGAAGGAAGGCGAGACTCTGCGCAAGTACATACAGAGATTCAGCCGGGTACAGTACAATATCCCCGATGTTCACCCTGCCGCCATCATCAGCGCGTTCCAGCAGAACATGCGCAACCGCAAGATGCGTGAAGAGCTGGCGATGACCAAGGTGAAGGATGTGGCGGAACTCTACGTTCTTGCCGACAGATGTGCCAGGGCCGAAGAGGGAAGGAAGTACCCCGGCGAAAGCGCCGGTGCGGAAACCGACTCCTCGGACGAGGATACCGCTGCTCCAGCGAAGAAGGGCCGAAACCGTAACAGGAAGCGCAAGGGGAAGGCCGTGCTTGCCGTCGAGGGATCTGATGACACCGGCTCCGCCAAGAAAACCAAGGCGGGTGACCCTGGCAAAGAAATTGCCGGGTGTGTCGCCTGCCGGGCCTTGGCGGCTGCCGAGAAGCCAGGAAACTCCGGCAAGCGATACTGCAAGATCCATCGCACCAAGGGCCATGATCTCCAGGACTGCCACCAGGTTGAGCTCCTTGCTGAGAAGCAAAGAGCTGAATACGAGAGGCGGGACAAGGAGAAGGGCCAAGACGGCGCTGAGGGATCCAGCAAGAAGCGTGACGGCCAAGCAGGCCGTCGCAGCAAGGAGAAACATCAAGAAAGGCCCGCCCGGGGCCGCGATAGAAGACCTGAAGACGACGATCACGAAGAGGATGACGAATCCGGCGGCCAAGAGTTTCAGAAGGCTATGGACGCCATGTGCGTCGATGGTGGTGCCTCGCTGCATGCTTCTCACCGCCAGCTTAAACAGTGGGCACGTGAGATTATTGCGGCAGAGCCGTCGCCCGGTGCCCAAAAGCCGCTGAAATGGTCCAGCACACCTATCATCTTTGACGCCGAGGATGACCCTGATCGCACTACTGCGGTCGGGTGCTTGCCATTGTTGGTTTCACCGACAATACGCAACCTCAAGGTGACGAAGATGCTAGTAGATGGCGGGGCCGGTCTGAACCTACTTTCGCCCACAGTGATCGAGAAGCTGCAAGTTCCTGATGGAGACCTCGAGGAGACGGGCACGTTTCAGGGGGTCAGCCCAGGGAGGAGTCAACCGAAGGGGAAAGTCACGCTGCCCGTGACTTTTGGGAGTGATCTGAACTATAGGACAGAAAGGATCGTGTTCGATGTTGCCAAGATCCCCCTGCCTTACAACGGGATCCTTGGCCACCCAGCGCTGGCCAAGTTCATGGCAGCATCACACTATGCCTACAACACCCTGAAGATGCCAGGGCCTGTGACGATCATCACCATCCCCTTCGACAAGAAAGATGCGCTGATTTGCGCCGACCAATTGTACCAGCAAGCAGTTGCAGCAACTGCCGCTACGGGGGAACTTGCTCCTGCCACTGGAGCCCCCGGGGGGGGGAAGAAGAAGAAGACCGGCGAAACCTCGGGTGCCCACTCCGGCAAGCGCACCTCTTCGGAGTGCTGTGCTCCCGTCGAGGACGTGCCTGAGAGCTCCACCGGAAAGAAGAAGACCAGCGAGATCTCAGACACCCACTCCGGCAAGCGCACCTCTTCGGAATGTCACGCTCCCGTCGAGGACGTGCCAGAGAGCTCCACTGGCAGAAACAAGAGATCCAGGGCTACGCCGCCAGGAACCAAGAAGGTTTCTGTCAACGAGGACGGCACGGGAGGGGCGCTTTTACCATAAGCTCCGCCCTTGACAAAAAATAGGAAGACGCGCTCGTCACCTTCCTACGGGCGAATGTCGACGTGTTTGCCTGGCAAACATCCGACATCCCCGGCGTTCCCAGGGAGGTGATTGAGCACCACCTTGCTGTCTGCCCTCATGCGCGGCCCGTCAAGCAGAAGGTCAGGAAACAAGCTTTGGAACGACAAGAGTTCATCCCCGAGGAGATCCGGAAACTGGAAGCTGCGGGTTTGGTGAGAGGAGTGCTCCACCCAACGTGGTTGGCCAATCCAGTGGTAGTGTGCAAGGCAAATGGGAAGTGGAGGTTGTGTATTGATTACACAGATATCAATAAAGCTTGTCCCAAGGACCCCTTCCCGTTGCCGCGCATAGAACAGATTGTCGACTCCATGGCAGGGTGTGACCTGCTGTCATTCCTCGATGCCTACTTCGGGTACCACCAGATCTTCATGGCGAGAGAAGACGAAGAGAAGACAACATTCATCACCCCGTGTGGCACGTACTGTTTCGTACGAATGCCTTTCGGGTTGAAGAGTGCTGGCTCGATGTTTGCAAGAGCAGTCCAGATTGGTTTTGAACCCCAGCTCCATAGAAATATGGAGGCTTATATGGATGATATAGTGGTCAAAACCAACAACAAGGCAACCCTTGTACCGGATTTGCAAGAAACATTTGTGAACCTGCGCAAGATCAACCTCAAGCTGAACCCTGAGAAGTGCGTCTTTGGCGTTCCGTCTGGCAAGCTTCTCGGGTTCTTTGTGTCGTAGCGTGGGATAGAAGCCAATCCGGACAAGATCAAAGCCATAGAGCAGATTGAAGCACCCAAACGGGTCAAGGATGTGCGTCGGCTTGCCTGCTGCGTTGCCGCCATGAGCAGATTCATTTCCAAGTCTGCTAAGCGCGCCCTCCCCTTTTTCCAGATTTTGAGAAAGGCGGGCCCAATGGAGTGGACGCCGGAAGCCGAAGCAGCGTTACAGGATCTGAAGAAGTATCTTTCCTCCACGCCAATATTGGTTGTGCCTCGACCACAGGAACCGTTGCTGCTATACTTAGCGGCAACAAACCAGGTGGTCAGCGCTGCACTGGTGGCGCAGAGAGAAATCGATGATGAGGTGATAGCAGCAACGGAGCCTGGTGCCACTGGCGCAGAGGCGACACAGCCGATTGGAGTGCAGCCGAAGAAGAAGATGATGTAGCACCCGGTCTACCTTGTTAGCTCCCTCTTGCAGGGGGCTAGGTCAAGGTACTCCGGTGTGCAGAAATTGCTCTTCGGCCTTCTTATGACCTCGAGGAAGCTGCGTCACTATTTCCAGGCATACGAGATCACTGTCGTCACTCGCCTCCCTCTGCAACGGATCTTGCACAACCCAGATGCAACGGGAAGAATTGTAGAGTGGGCACTGGAGCTGTCCAGCTTTGGCCTGAAGTTTGAAAGTACCTCGACAATTCAGAGCCGAGTCCTGGCAGAGTTCGTCGCCGAATGGACCGCAACGCCTGATGAAGAAGTCCAAGAAACTGCTCTCCCCAACAAAGAGGCAAGTTGCAACTGGATCATGTACTTTGATGGGGCTTTGTCCTTGTAGGGCGCCGGGGCCGGCGTACTGCTGGTCGCGCCCACTGGAGAGCACCTCAAGTACATGGTCCAGATGCACTTCCCTAGGGAGGTATCAATGAACAACACTGCCGAGTACGAGGGGCTGCTTGCTGGTCTTAGGATCGCGGCGGACCTCGGAATCAAGAAGCTCATTGTCAGGGGCGACTCACAGCTTGTGATATGTCCAAAACGTATCTATAATTTCTGCTTGCTCCATGCCTCTTTTGTGTGATATTGCTATGATATTTATGCACTTCCATACACTTTTGATCATATTTGGACTAACATATTAACTCAGTGCACCACAGTGCCAGTTCCTGTTTTCTGCTATTTTTCTATTTCAGGTTTCCCCCAATATTAAAAGTGCCCTAAAAATTCCGGGGAAATACAGGAAAAATCAGCATACCGGGAGCTTCAAAAAAACCAAAGCAGGGCCAGAGGGGAGCCAGGGGCAGCCCAGGCGGCCAGCACAGGCGGCCCCAACCCTGGTCGCCTGGGGGGGCGCCTGGGCCCCCCTCTCCGCTTCTGGTGACCCCCTTTGGCATATATACTCCTCGCGTCCCGAAACCCTCGAGGACGGAACCCTTTTTTACGATCTAGCCTCTGTTCCGCCGCCGCCGCGCTTCCAAGATCGGGAGCACCAGGAGAACTCTTCCCGGCACCCTGCCGGAGGGGAGGACCACCACCGGGAGCTTCTCCACCACCATGGACGCTTCCCGGATGAGTTGTGAGTAGTCCCCCTGGGACCATGGGTCCATGACCAGTAGCTATGTGATGTTCTCCTCCCCTCTTTGTTCTTCATGGATCAGACCTCGTGAGCTGCCCTACATGATCGAGGCACATATGTAATCTTTCTGCTGTTGCTATGCTGAGTTTGCTGGGATCCGATGGATTATGAGATTATGTTCAGATTGTGTGTGAGTAATATATTTGATTCACCTCTTTTATATTTATGTTCTTGAGTAATTCTTGCATGTTCTCCGTTGCTGTTTATTGCTTTGGCCAAGTAGTAGGTAGTAACTCCAAGAGGGAACGTTATGCTTGATTGTGGGTTCATGCCCCTTGATGACTAGTTTGAGTGACAGAAACATGAGTCTAGAGGATGTGCTGTTGCCACAAGGGGGAAAACAACGGTGCTTGTACTTGCGGGTGCAAGGATTGTTTACTTTACGCAAAGTTCTTTTAATGCAGTTGTCTGTTGCTTTGAGTTTACACTTTGGGTGGGACTCGCAACTTAATACCAGCGAGATGTTCTGGATAGATATCTCAAGGTGGATGATTAGTAGTAGATGCAGATGGATTTCGGTCTACTTGCCTAGGCGTACCGCCCATGCTTTTGAGCCTCTACCTTTCTTTACAGCATAGTTAGCATTGGTTTGCGCACATAATCATGTCAATTGCCCAGCTGTGATTTGTTTACCTCGCTTAGCTGTTTTATTGTCTTTTGGGAGAGAGACATCACTAGTGAACATCATGGGACCCCGGTCCATATTACCATCACTGATCACACCCGCTATTTACTTCTTGTCCTTATTTCCTAGTTGCAGTCATACCTATCACTATTATCTCTTGTGTTTGATCCTTTGTAAACGACAAGGCCGAAGGGATTGACAACCTCTCTGGACTCGTTGGGAGCAAAGTTATTTGTATCTGTGTGCAGGTCCTGTCAACCGCTAAGTATCTGGCGCCGTTAGCAGTTGACACCTACTTGTCGACCCTCGGAGTCTCACGGGATTCGATCCTTGGTATCTTTGCCAAGGGAAACTTGCCGTTACGCTACATCTCAAACCTTCCACTTGGGGTAACCAACGAGGGGTGAGAAGCCATCAAGCAAAGTTTCTGGCGCCGTTGCCGGGGACTCCACTCTTCAAGATAGGGGAGTTGCACGCTATCTTTTACCTTTGCTTTTTAAGTCTTGTTAGTTTACCTTTCAGTTTTTGCTTTAGTGTCCTTTATCAAAAATCACAAAAAAAGTATTTGCTTTTCTGTTAGTAGTCCTTTCTGTTTAGTCAAGCACGTTTGGATTTGGTGCTTTGAGGGAATCAGAAGTTCTAGATTTCGATCAAAGGGATGGAGAAAATATGAAGAAGGCATGGGACAGAATTTCTGATGCACATAGGAGAATTATGCCTTGGATACCTATAAAAATTGTGCTTAGAATTTTTTACCATGGTCTTTTTAAATGGTGTAAACACTCTCTTGATATTATAGCCGAAGGAGATTTCCTAGAGTGTGATGAAGCTAGAGCTCTTGAAATTATACATGGTCTATCTAGTTACTTTGTTTATGATCATAGTTTTGATACTGTCATAGATAGACTTGCTACTATTGAGAAGAGAATGGATGCTCTAGACTTGATGAAGGTAGAGAAACCCAAACCCAATAAGAGAGATATTTTGGAAATAGACAATGATTGGGAGCCTTTTGTTAGGATTAGCATCTCTAATCAAGACTTCCTTGCTTATTGTGATATTGGATCTATGGTTTCTACTATGCCAAAAATTGTTCATGATTCTTTAAAATTTAACATGGATAGATTATCATCCTATCATGAACATGCTAATGGAGATATTTCTGAGATCCAGGGAAGAATAAAAGATGTGCCAGTTACGTTCCTTAAAGGGATTGCAATAGTTGATTTCTTCATCATGAAGCCAAACCAAGGAAATATAGTGCTTGGAAGGGACTTCCTCCGAGCCGTAAAAGGCTTCATCGATATTGGTAAGGGACAAATCCGCCTACGCGGGAAGGCAAAAGGTACGTACCCTTTCTTAGAAGGAACAAGGGTGAACTTGTTGAGGAACCATTTGAAGCAATTTATAACTCCTATTATTATGATGATTTTTGATTCCTCTTTGCATTATGCCTAGCTTAAAGGCATAAAAGAAAGCGCTTTTGGGAGGCAGCCTACAACGAATTAGGTTTTATTTTTCTTTTGTTGTGTCTTGATGTTTGTTACTACAGTAGCATCATCATTGTATCTTTTCTTTTCAGCTTTGTGCCAAGTTTAGCCTCCGATTGCAAGAAAGTTCAAAAGTTGTGACGTGCAGTCCAGAAAACAGATTCTGTCCTTGGACAGAAAAATTCGTATAAAATCACCAGATCATCTTTTTGATCTGAATTTTTTTGACAGCATGCTCTATACAATTGGTTTTCGGGCGTCTGTTCTGAGTTTTTTGATTCGAGTTGCAGAAGTGCCCCGAAAAAATTATTTACTACCTGCTGGTCTGTTTTTCACAGATTCTGTCCTGTTTTGCCTTTTCTTTGTTTTGCAAACCTTGAGCTTGCTTTTTCTTTGCAAAAACCTTTTGGCAATCTTGAGAAACAGTAGCTCTTCAAGATTATCCTTATTTCCAGTAGGGAAAAATTATTTTATTATGGGTACTAACCTCGCTAATCAGATTATGATGAGTTATGTATGAAGGGAGTTTTCAAGTGTGCGACGGAAGATGATAAAAGAAGATCCAGGAGGGTCAAACGCTCAAGCTTGGGGATGCCCCCGTGCACCCCCAAGAAATATTCAAGAAGACTCAAGCATCTAAGCTTGGGGATGCCCCCGTGCATCCCCTTTCTCCATCAACAATTATCAGTTCGTCTTTCGTTCCACTATATTTTAATCACTTCATGCGTTATGTGCTATGCTTGGAGCGTCTTGCTCTTAGTTTCCTTTTTAGTTTTCTTTAGCTTTGCTTGTTGTTCATAACAAGTTAGAACCCAGCTTTCTTTGTGTGGGAGAGAAACACGCTCCACTTCAACCTAGAACACAACATAGGATTTTCATGCTTATCTTTGCTGTGTGTGTTCTTTGTCTTTCCATAGCTACTGTCATGTTTAGCTCTTAGTTTTCATGCTTTTCTTTTTAAAGAGCTTTTGTTTAGTTGGTTGCTGAACTCTCTTGAGTTTTCATGTTTACCTTGCTAAGAGAGTTTGCCTGTTGCACTGAGTTGTGTGTCTTAACTTAAAGTAGGTAATTGAAGTTGCTATTTAATTTTAGTAGTAACTTGCAATAGTTTTGAGGTATTGCCATGAGTAATGTCTGAACTTTTGGTGACAAGAGCTTTAGCCTATTAGTGATAGATGTCGTATTTTGGGCAATCCGTGTTTATTTTCGAAAACCTACAAAATAGTTGAGAACTTTAGCTACTAAATGGATCACTAATCTTTGGAGGGATCGAATATTAGAGTTCACTCACGTACCATGGGTCGAGGATGTGCAAGGGTAACCAAACCCCCATACGCTCCTCCTCGGGGTACTTGTCTCTTTGTGAACCTCGTAATTAGATTGAGAGTTACCGATAATAAGTGCATGAGTTCTTCGGACTAATGTGAGTATTCGAAAGTTGACACTTCCACCTAACCATATTCTTCTAGCCTCTTCGGTACCGTGCATTGCCCTTTCTCACCTCGAGAGTTGGCGCATACTTCGCCGGTGCATCCAAATCCTTGGCACGATACGCTCTGTCATCATAAGCCTCATTATATCCTTCCTCAAAACAGCCACCATACCTACCTATTAAGGCATTTCCATAGCCTTTCCGAGATACATTGCCATGCAACAGCCATCTTCTCATGACTTGATCTTCATGTCATACATGCTTTTTGCTTGATCGATGAGCCGCATGCTAGTTGGGCCTTGCCCTAATCATTGCTACATGACGCGCTAGTATCATTGCATATCCTGCTACACCGGCAGAGGCATACATTTGCATACATCATGATAGTTTCATTTTCTTTATGTTGAGTACTTTTTGTAAAGTGTGAAAGATCTTCTATACTTCTTGTAATATATAGAGTGTTGCTCCTAAAGTGAGGAAAAGATCCCAAAGAGGACAAATCAAAAGATCCCAAAGAGGACAAAATCAAAAGATCCCAAAGAGGACAAATGAGAGATAAATAGAAAGAGCCATTGAGGCCACAAAAAATAAAAAAAGAGAAAAAAAGAGAAAAAGAAATAAAAAGAGAGAAGGGGGCACACTACTATTTCTTTTGAGAGATCCACACTCGTACTCCATCTTATACCTTGTACTCCATGGAGATTATCATTCATGCATATAGCTATGTGGGGACCTTCACACTATAGAACTTGGCTTGTATATTCCAATGATGAGCCTCCTCAAAAGAGCTCTAGGTCTTCTTGAGCAAGCAAGTTGGATGCACCCCCATTAGTTCCATTGGAGAGCTTACCTTAGCTCATATGTGCATCCGTTGCATGGCAATCCCTACTCCTCACATCATATCTATCATTTGGCTTTCTCTCGCCGATGATTGTCCTCATTGATGAGAGCCTTTCACACATTTTTGTCTTCCCCCTCGATCATTTTTCTCTCTTTGCCATCCTAAGTGTCGACTTTCTTGCTTACGCTCATCCATTGCATGAGTGCTCAAAATATCGAAAGGGAGTGGATCATTTTGACTTGTACCTGGCTGACGGTCTGGGGATGAGACAAGATAAGATTCCAAAGAAGACCAAGTGTGAAACTTTAGTAGATTAAGTTCTCAACAATACAAAAACTATGTTTTACTCTCTCATATATCCCTATCCCCTTTCTTGCACGCAAACACCATTTGGAGACATTCGAGTCACGGACAGCGAGAGCTCTTGCACCTTTGTGTTCTTATGTTACTTGTTACAATGCTAATATAGACTCTTGCTTGTTATGACTTGAATTGAATTACATGCCTTGATTGCTTTACCTAAAAGTTCTTATATGGTTGATAGCATGTCACCACAGAAATTATGCTTGTTATCATTTACCTACTCGAGGATGAGCAGGAATTAAGCTTGGGGATGTTGATACGTCCAAAACGTATCTATAATTTCTACTTGCTCCATGCCTCTTTTGTGTGATATTGCTATGATATTTATGCACTTCCATACACTTTTGATCATATTTGGACTAACCTATTAACTCAGTGCACCACAGTGCCAGTTCCTGTTTTCTGCTGTTTTTCTATTTCAGGTTTCCCCCATATTAAAAGTGCCCTAAAAATTCCGGGAAAAATATAGGAAAAATCAGCGTACCGGGAGCTTCAAGAAAAACCAAAGCAGGGCCAGAGGGGAGCCAGGGGCAGCCCAGGCGGCCCCACCCCTGGCCGCCTGGGGGGGCGCCTGGGCCCCCCTCTCCGCTTCTGGTGACTCCCTTTGGCATATATACTCCTCGCGTCCCGAAACCCTCGAGGACGGAACCCTTTTTTACGATCTAGCCTCTGTTCCGCCGCCGCCGCGCTTCCAAGATCGGGAGCACCGGGAGAACTTGCTGGGGACCCCGACTTAGAAGTCGAGATCACCGAGTGCACGTGTACAGTGATCCCAGAGATTAATGCTCACTGAACACACAGAAACTGAATAACAAGAGTCTTACATCCATACATATCGTCTTACACAAATTAAGGCCATTAAGGCCAAATCTTACATAGATAAAGCCTCACGGGCTGGATAGCAAATTACTCAAATAGCGGAAGTCTTCGATAATAGGTAGAACCCATGCCATCTGCCTTAACCCTTACAGGCATTCTGACTGGGATAGCGTCCTAGTTCGCATGTTCGTCTCCAAAGAACTCTTCCTCAAATTCTTGTTCTTCCATGCCTGGTCAATTAAATAACCAGTGGCAAGCCAATGAGTACTTTGAATGTACTCGCAAGCAACCCATGATGTGGTTCAAAGTAACAATGCAAATGAACAATAAAGAGCAATCTAGCAATGGGCTAGAATAAATATTCTGCCATCAAGTGTATGCATCAACGAGTTCATGTAACCTTGAAAACAGGTTACCGATATCAACATGAGTATGATTCAACTCATCGAGTCAAGTCACCACCTTGACTCATCATTCACACACTTTCTCCGATGAAGTAAAATTCCGGACATAGTTTAAGTAGCACCACCCAACTGTCCATGACTGTGGACACGGCTATTCGAATAGTTTTACACTCTGCAGAGGTTGCGCACTTTACCCACAAGATCCGGGAAGCTTTCGTGTCATCCACGATCCCGCAGTACCTCAAGTACTCGGGGGAAGCACCCGGTCATTATCTTTCCTTAGACGACACTAACATAGAGTCCACTCGTTGGTACACGGCCCTCGGGTACAAACAATAGATTACGGGACTTGCCCTAATTTCAATGTCACGCGTATCCGAAGGGACCAACGGTGTGTCCGGTGCCCTGTAAAAACAGTCATGGTTGTCTATCCAAGCACGACCCCGTCCCGGGAAAGACCTCAAGTCTTCCCGTCACTAGTAATGCGGGCACCATGCTAGTATCGACCTAAGTAATCAATAAAGCCCCGTCCCATAAGGGGTAGTGTGGTTGCACATGTTTGGTTGGGACGGTAGTCACACATAAATTTAATCCATCATTTCACCCATGCACAAGATTTTCCGGCACATCACTTCTTCCTCAAGTGATGACCCAACTCAACATCACCCTCGGGCATTAGGGGCACCCGATGGGTTTTATGCAAAGATCTCAACCACGAAGGTTTCATGTCACACATGCACCACTAAGTATCACTACTTACTATTTGCACGTCATCTAGCATATAGCAAGATCAAGAGCAAGCATGCATCATGTGGTGGTTCATCTAGGTCACCACCGTAACTCTACCATCATGCATCGGAAACAAACGGGTTCCGAAGAACAAGTGTATCATGGTCAAAGGGCTGCTTGCCTGGATTGGCTTGGTCTTCAAAGTCTTCAAATCCTTCTCCTTCTCCTTCTTCAGCAACTTCGTCAAATACGGGATCTAATTGTCGCAAAATAACAACGGGAAAATAAGACCACAATTAAAACAGAAAAATCAAAGTGCTCAGAAAAATGTCAACTTATTTTTGTTAAATACTAGAGGGAAAACTAAGATGGGGAAAATTCTTAGTTGGAGTTTTGGAGTTACAAAATGGAATCTAGGGATTTTTGAACAGGAGTTTTAATGCTCAAATTTGAATTTAAATTTGAACAGAGCAGAAAAATTTCATGAATATGTGTGAAAGTGACACCATTAAATAGGTTGGAATATTACAAGTTTTAGGAGTTGGAATTATTTCATTTGGACAAATATTCATTTCTGTAAAATTAATTGAAGTATTTACAGAAACGAAAAGAAGAAAATGCCCTGTGCAACTGGGCCAGAGTGGCCACAGTGCTCGGCCCAGGGCATCCAGCCCAGCTGCACGGGCGCCAGCGCGCGCACGTCAGGCTTTCAAACCTGACGGGCGGGGCCCGGCGGTCAGCGGCTGTGAGGGGAGGGAGAGAGGGGTGAGGATGACAGATGGGGCCCGCCTGTCATCTTCAACCTCACGGCCACGGTGACGGCGAGCTCACCGGCGACGATTCCGGCTACGGCGACGACAACCGAGGGCAGGGATGGGTTCAACGACGAGTCGCGGAGGTAGTGGTGGTGGTGCGGCTCGCCGGGGAGGTCGGGTTCGTCGGCGTCGAGGTGGGACGGCGGAGGGTAGTCGGGAACCTACTGGCTAGCTTGTTTCCGGCAGCTGCAGAAGGGGAAAATGGAGGGGAAAGTATCAGTGAGCTGCGGCGGTTCTAAATCGAGCTAAAGGAGGGGCGGGGGAGGCCTGTACCCTGAGATCTCCGGCTGCCCGACGCGGCGGAGCTCCGGTCGATCCCGAGCACAGGGGCTTTCTGGGGAGGAGTAAGTGGTGCGGGAGTGTTGCTGGTGGTGTGCTGAAGCTGCTGGTGTCGTTGGAGAGACCGGGGCACGCTTATATAGCCGCGCCCACGGTCCACCGTGGACTCGTGCGCCGGCGAGGTTGCAGGCGAGGCTAGAAGGGGTTCTGGTGCCTGTGATCGAGCCGGGGAGGATCGTGGACGTGTTCCACGTCCAGTTGAGGTGAGAGGAGGAGCGGGGAGGCTTCCACACGAAGCGCGCGTGTGAAGCCGAGGAGTGGACGTCGCGGGCGGCCGGTGCGCGTGTGGCGACGGCCACTGGAGGGCGCAGGAGGAGGGGGACAGCACCGGTGGAGGCTGCGGACGTCGAGGCGCGTTGGGAGGCGCGAGGGGAGAGCTCGAGGCTGTCGGGGGCAGGCGATTGGGCGAAGCTACAGTGTGTGGGCGCACTGTAGCGTGCTCTGGAGCGCCCTTATCGCATGCCATGGCATGCCATTGGCCCTCTGGACGGGTCCACCGTGTCTGGGGGGTCCAGGGTGATGCAAGCACTACGGTTGAAGCTTTGGATGCTCTGGGGATGCTGTGAGAGAGAAGAGGAGCTGGTGACTTGGTAGAAAATGGCTGTCCAGCAGGGTGAACTAGGGTTTTTACCCCTCAATCATGGAGCTGGAGACATGGGAGAGTTACTGGAGGTGGCTAGTAACCAGATGAACGTGTGGTAGAAAGTTGAGGCCAAGGTAAATAGTAAAAGTGATCAAGAAGAGGGTTTTGGTAATTTTGCAGAAGGTGTTTGATCAGTGTTTGGTCAAGAAAATGACCTCCACTTGCCATGACACTTAACAGGATTGAATGACATGTGAGAATAGGGTGCTTCACCAAATTTGGGCTTATTTGAAGAAACTAGCCAATGTAACTTTGGTGAACCCTAGAAATCAATAGAAATGGCTTCATCTTGTTTGAGTCAAGCTAATCATCTCCCCTTGATGCACCACTTGGTGTAGTTTCATCATTTGGGGTACTGATCATGCCCACAAAGTTTGAAGCTCCAGATAAAAAGTTGGTAATGTAAAGTTGTTCAAATTTGCATTTGAACAAAAAGGGTTTTGGGGCGTTCTGGTTAAGTTGCTCTACTCCAAATCTTGTGCCATTTGGTCTAGATGCCTTATTAGGCCATTCTAGCATGTGCACCAAGTTTGATAGCATTTGGATAAGTTTGGCAATGTAGAGTTGCTCAAACTTCAAATATGGACAGAATGGTTATGAAGGGTTTTGATGATGTTTTCTTGCTTCCCAATGCATGGGACTTGGCAAGATCATCAGATATGTCATACATGACATGATAGAATTTCCTTGGAATTTTTGGAGAATATTTCCTTTGTAAATATCTCAAAAGTTTGAAATATCCATAAAGGGTTTTAGAGGGATTAGCCCATTATTTTGAACATGACCAAGTGTTGAAACTCTTATATATGGACTATATATGTCCTCTGAGTCTCCCTGAATTTTGGCAAATATTTTTGAAATACTTAAATAATTTTCCCCTATTAAAGACCATTTATGGCCTTAAGAAAAAGCTTTTAAATAAAATAGGAAAATAACTTTTAAAATTATACTCTTGTGGTTCCTGGGAGTCCTATGACTACTAGGTCTCAAATATACCTTTTGAAATAATTTTCCCACCCTAAATCAAGCACTTGCAGTGCAAGTCTCAATTCAGGGGGTTTTGGAAACTAAATTTATAAAAATACATTTTGGCCAAATTAATTTTGTAAGAAAATACTATACTGTTATATAACACTTGGCATGATCATTGGGCTGAAGTTTTGGATATGGAGAGGAATTCTACAAGAGGTAATAGTTGACTTTATTGAGCACATGAAAAAGCACATGGAGAAAAACTCAATTCCAAATAAAAGCCAAATGATGCCAAAAAAATTTGCTGGTCCAAATTTTCATGCTTCATTGATGCAAATAACATGTTACAAAATGCAGGGTGTGACAGACCTACCCCCCCTTACAAGAATCTCGTCCCCGAGATTCCTAAACTAGGTCTTAAAAGAGACCGGGAAACTCGGATCTAAGATAGTCTTCACGTTCCCAGGTTGCTTCTGCTTCGGTGTGGTTGCTCCACTGGACCTTGAAGTACTTGATGGTACGGCTTCGCGTCCGTCGTTCTGCTTCGTCCAGAATGCGAATGGGCTTCTCGCGGTAGGTCAAATCAGGCTGCAGATCAATGGCTTGGTGATCAACATCCTTGTAGAGATTAGGCTTGTCCGGAACTTGGAGGCATCTCCGAAGTTGTGACACATGGAACACATTGTGTACACCGGATAGCTCGGATGGTAGTTCCAGCTGGTAAGCCACTTCTCCTCGTCGTGCAGTGATTTCAAAGGGTCCGATGAACCTTGGTGCGAGCTTCCCCTTGACGTGGAAACGCTTGGTTCCCTTCAGAGGAGTTACCCGCGGGTACACATGGTCCCCGACATGGAAACTCATATCCCGACGGCGAGTGTCAGCATAACTCTTTTGCCTTGACTTGGCTACCTTCAATCGCTCTCTGACTAGTTGGACTTGCTCTTCTGCTGCACGGAGAATATCCGGTCCAAAGACTAGTCCTTCTCCAGTCTCTGACCAGTTGAGGGGTGTGCGGCATCTGCGTCCGTACAACACCTCAAATGGTTCCATCTGAAGGCTCGACTGATAACTGTTGTTATAGGAGAACTCGGCAAAAGGGAAACAATCTTCCCACTTGGCTCCATATGCCAAGACACAGGCTCGGAGCATATCTTCGAGAATTTGATTTACTCGTTCTGTCTGACCTCCGGTCTGTGGGTGGAAAGCCGTGCTGAAAGATAACTTGGTTCCCAAGGCTTCTTGGAACTTCTTCCAGAACCTTGAGGTGAACTGGGTTCCTCGATCTGACACAATCTCCTTGGGAACGCCGTGAAGACTTACGATTCGGTCGATGTAGAGAGCTGCCAGCCGGTTGCCATCATAAGTGGTCTTGACAGGAATGAAATGGGCCACCTTGGTCAAATGATCGACTATGACCCAGATAGAGTCATGTCCTCTATCCGACCTTGGTAATCTAGTGATGAAGTCCATTCCGACTTTATCCCACTTCCACTCAGGAACTTTGAGTGGTTGAAGCAATCCAGCAGGTCGCTGATATTCAGCCTTGACCCTTTGGCACACATCACACTTTGCAACATAGGTTGCAATCTCTCTTTTCATCCCGTGCCACCAGAATCGTGCCTTCAAGTCTTGATACATCTTGGTTCCTCCGGGGTGGATGGAATACGGAGTGTCGTGGGCTTCTTGCAGGATCAGGTTCTTCAGCTCTGTGTTGTTTGGTACGCAGATGCGGCCTTTGTACCAAACAATCCCGTGCTCGTCTTCACAGAATCCTGGAGCCTTGCCTAGCTTCATCTTTTCTTGATGCCTTCAATGCTTGCGTGTCCATCTTGTGCCTTCTTGACTTCGTCCATCAGGGTCGGTCTGACTTCCAAATGATCCAGAAATCCTGGGGTGACCAATTCCAAACTGAATTGCTCGAGTTCCTTAAACAAGGCTGGCTGCCTTTCTTGAATAACGGCATTCAAAGAGCAAGCCTTCCTGCTTAAGGCATCGGCCACCATGTTAGCCTTCCCTGGGTGATATTGAACACTGAGGTTATAGTCTTTGATGAGTTCCAACAATCTCCGTTGCCTCATGTTCAATTCCTTTTGGGTGAAAATGTACTTCAGACTTTTGTGGTCTGTGTATATCTCACACCGTTTCCCTAGGAGGTAATGCCGCCATGTCTTCAAGGCATGAACTACTGCCGCTAACTCAAGATCGTGAGTAGCATAGTTCTCTTCATGAGGTCGTAGCTGCCTGGAGAGGTAGGCTATGACTCGGCCTTCTTGCATCAGAACGCTTCCCAATCCGGTTCGAGAGGCATCACAATATATCACGAACTCCTTGTGAATATCAGGTGTTGCCAGAACTGGGGCGGTGGTCAATCTCTTCTTGAGTTCTTGGAAGCTATCTTCGCATTTTGGCGTCCACTCGAACTTCTTGTCCTTCTTGAGGAGCTGAGTCATTGGCCGTACAATGCTAGAGAATCCTTCCACGAATTTGCGGTAATAGCCCGCAAGTCCGAGGAAGCTTCTGACTTCCTTGACGGCCGTTGGAGATTGCCATTGGGTCACAGCTTCGATCTTTGTAGGATCAACTGATAATCCTTCCTCAGTCAAGACATGACCTAAGAATCCAACTTTATGCAGCCAGAACTCACACTTGCTGAATTTGGCATACAGTTGGTGCTCCCGAAGCTTGTCTAGGACCATCCTCAAATGCTGCTCGTGCTCTTCCTCCGACTTCGAGAAGACAAGAATGTCATCGATGAAGACAACAACGAACTTGTCCAAATATTCCATGAAGACTTTATTCATGAGATACATGAAGTAAGCTGGGGCATTGGTTAACCCAAAGGACATGACCGTGCACTCGTACAGGCCATATCTGGTTACGAATGCCGTCTTCGGAATATCTTGGGGTCTGATCTTCAGCTGGTAGTACCCAGATCTGAGGTCGATCTTGGAGAACACCTTGGCTCTGCCAAGCTGATCAAACAGATCTTCAATCTTGGGAAGTGGATATTTGTTCTTGATTGTAACTTCATTGAGGGAACGATAGTCAATGCATAAGCGGATGGTACCGTCCCTCTTTGCCACAAACAGAACGGGAGATCCCCAAGGGGAGGCACTCGGGCGGATAAATCCCTTCCTCAGCTGCTCTTCCAGCTGCTTCTTCAACTCGGCTAATTCTTCCGTCCCCATTCTATAAGGCTTCTTATAGATGGGTCCTGTCCCGGGCACGAGCTCGATGATGAACTCAATGTCACGGTCAGGGGGCATTCCCGGTAGTTCATCCGGAAAGACATCAGGATACTCACATACCATCGGTACTTGCTCTAGCCCAACTTCAGACAGACAGTTGACTTGAATGGCTGGAGTGGAGGAGGAGTTGGGAGCAAACTTGACTTCGACTCCTTGGTCATTGGTCACAGTGACTGTCCAATTGGCACAGGCTAACAAGCCTTGGTGCTTGTTGAGCCAATTCATGCCTAGGATCACATCCAAGCCTTGTGATCTCAGGACAATGAGGTCTGCTAGGAAATCTACACCGTTAATGGTAATACTGACTCCCTTACAGCCTATCTTGGCTCTCATCTCTGCTCCGGGGGTTTGCACCACCATAGGGTTATTCAGGGGTGTAGGGGTCATGCCACTTTTTAATGCAAATCTTTGAGTGACAAATGAATGCGTTGCTCCAGAATCAAACAAGACAGTTGCAGGTGCTGAGTTGACAAGGAACGTACCCAGCACGACGTCCGGGTCTTCCTGGGCTTCTTCAGCAGTGACGTGATTCACACGCCCCTTCCCATGGTTAGGCGGGTTGCGAGGAGCTGGGTTCCTTGGTGGCATCCCGCGGCCTTGTCCTTGGTTCTGTGCATTGGGGCGTGGGGCACCTGGCTTCTTGTTGGGGCACACCCTTGAGATGTGTCCGGACTGACCACATCCAAAGCAAGTGACTTGGTTTGGATTGTTTATCTTGTTGCCACCACTGGTATTGGGGTTGAAAGCTGGCCTTGGGTTGGCATACTGCTGAGGCTGAAAGTTGGTACGAGGTGCAGGAGCTCTTGGTTGCTGATAGGTTGGCTTAGCTGGGGCTGACTGCCACGGACGAGGTTTCTGGTTGCTGGAACTTCCCTTGCTGACCGTCTTACGCTTGCGAGTGTCTTCCAAAGCACGCCGCTTGTCTTCAAGCATAAGTGCCTTGTTCACCAGGTCAGCGAAGGTTGGGCAGTCGCACACGACAAGCGAATACTGCAGAGTCTGATTAAGGCCTTCCATGAAGCGCTCCCTTTTTGCAGCATCAGTGCTGACATCCTCAGGGGCATACCTTGACAGAACACTGAACTTCTGCATGTACTCCTTGACAGTGCCACTTCCTTGCTTCAGGGCTCGGAACTCACGCTTTTTGATAGCCATGATTCCGGAAGGAATGTGGGCCTTGCGGAATTCTGCCTTGAAGTTGACCCAAGTGATGTCTTGTTCAGCATGCATGACCTTGAATCCATCCCACCAAGCTCTAGCAGTCCCCCCGAGGCAGTGGGCTGCATAAGCCACCTTCTCGCGGTCTTCGGTGCATCCGACTAGTTCCAGTATGTCCTCAATGGAGCGGACCCAGTCGTCTGCATCCAGGGGTTCAGCAGTCTCGATGAAAGTTGGCGGTGCATGATTCTTGAACTCTGCCAACGTGGAACGTCCATTGCCATTCCCCGCCGGCTGGCGGTTGTTGGTGACAACTTGAGCAATCAGCTGAAGGGCTGCAGTATTGGCTTGGCGCTCCTCTCGGAAAGCTTGGAGAAGCTGAGCCATATCCATGTTCGGAGGAGGTGGTGGTGGAGCTTGGTCGTTGGTTTGGTCGTGGCCTGCCTCTGACTGAGCGGATGCTCCGGCTTCAGGCTGCTGGGTAGAGGTACCAGTACAAGTTACAACAGGCATCCTGTTGGAGCGGTAAAAGGTCTCATGACTCGGAAGAGGGAAAGCAAGATAGATGGGTGCCTAGTAAGGGGGTGGGTGTGACACTAATCAAATCATGCAAGGGCCGTAAGGCCAAAACACATTCATAAAGGATCCAAATGGGTGATGCAGTCGTTTACACATTCCCGAAGGAAGAATACGACATACATCCAAACACAACAAAAGCAAACACTAGATGGTTTCATATGAACCATACAAGGACTCGACTGCGCATACGGGTTACACGGCCTATCCTAACGTAGAGGTCACAACTGGCATATTCGAGTAACGAATAATGCCTAAGCGGCGGAATGCTCGGTCGCGTATTCCGGCTCTTCTGGGTCTTCCTCCTTGTCTTCATCCGTCTGGGCCCCCTTGTCACTTGAGGGTGTGGGCGAGTGGAGGAGTTGGATACGACGGTGCTTCGTCGGAGGTGCAGGGAAAAGCTTGCGACATTCCCTTGCCGTCATCCGGCGTCGCTGAGGTAGTACTTCATTCTTGGAAGATACATCCTCGGAGGGCCTTCCGCCTCGATAGGCGATAGCGGTCTGTCCAGAAGGTGCTCCTTCCTTCTTGATCCTATTTGTCTTCTCTTGAGCTCGACGAAGAAGTGCCTTGGTCTTGTGAAGTTCTTCTCGAAGCTTTATCGATTCCGAGGCCAAGTCTTGTGCCAAGCTGTCGGCACATAGACTGAAGTAGGTCTGGAACCGAAGCGAGATTCCTTCCTTCAGTGGAGGGGCTAGTGCGCTGCTTTCTTCTTCACCTTCCTTCCAGTAAGGTAAGAAGCGAGTTGTCATCTTGGCTACCATCTCCGGAAGAAGCTCGCGGGGACGGGTTAGTGCCTTGACTGCAGCAGCCTCGACAGCGAGTGGTAGTGTTGCCATCTGGGGTCCCTCGAAGAACCAACTTGTGGGAGGATCGTTTGCCTTCATGATCACTTCCACATGGTACTCCACCTCAGTGTCGCTAACCCAATGCTCAAGGTAGGTGAGGATGGGCGCTCGGTGGAACTGACACTCCTGGAGGCTATCCTCGAGAAGCAAGGGAAACCCAGTGGTCAGGTGCTCTTTGGGTACAGTGGCCATCTACAAAGGTGGAATAGGAGGGGTTAACAAGCTGATGAAATCTCAGGTTTAGAAAAGAAGAGAGGTTCAGAAGGTTTTTTGTAAAAGGGTCTCATCTAACTAACGCCCATGCTAACTAAGGCTTCCTACAGTCAGGATGACTCTGATGCCAGCTCTGCCGGGGACCCCGACTTAGAAGTCGAGATCACCGAGTGCACGTGTACAGTGATCCCAGAGATCAATGCTCACTGAACACACAGAAACTGAATAACAAGAGTCTTACATCCATACATATCGTCTTACACAAATTAAGGCCATTAAGGCCAAGTCTTACATACATAAAGCCTCACGGGCTGGATAGAAAATAACTCAAATAGCGGAAGTCTTCGATAATAGGTAGAACCCATGCCATCTGCCTTAACCCTTACAGGCATTCTGACTGGGATAGCGCCCTAGTTCGCATGTTCGTCTCCAAAGAACTCTTCCTCAAATTCCTGTTCTTCCATGCCTGGTCAATTAAATAACCAGTGGCAAGCCAATGAGTACTTTGAATGTACTCGCAAGCAACCCATGATGTGGTTCAAAGTAACAATGCAAATGAACAATAAAGAGCAATCTAGCAATGGGCTAGAATAAATATTCTGCCATCAAGTGTATGCATCAACGAGTTCATGTAACCTTGAAAGGTTACCGATATCAACATGAGTATGATTCAACTCATCGAGTCAAGTCACCACCTTGACTCATCATTCACACACTTTCTCCGATGAAGTAAAATTCCGGACATAGTTTAAGTAGCACCACCCAACTGTCCATGACCGTGGACACGACTATTCGAATAGTTTTACACTCTGCAGAGGTTGCGCACTTTACCCACAAGATCCGGGAAGCTTTCGTGTCATCCATGATCCCGCAGTACCTCAAGTACTCGGGGGAAGCACCCGGTCATTATCTTTCCTTAGACGACACTAACATAGAATCCACTCGTTGGTACACGGCCCTCGGGTACAAACAATAGATTACGGGACTTGCCCTAATTTCAATGTCACGCGTATCCGAAGGGACCAACGGTGTGTCCGGCGCCCTGTAAAAACAGTCATGGTTGTCTATCCAAGCACGACCCCGTCCCGGGAAAGACCTCAAGTCTTCCCGTCACTAGTAATGCGGGCACCATGCTAGTATCGACCTAAGTAATCAATAAAGCCCCATCCCATAAGGGGTAGTGTGGTTGCACATGTTTGGTTGGGACGGTAGTCACACATAAATCTAATCCATCATTTCACCCATGCACAAGATTTTCCGGCACATCACTTCTTCCTCAAGTGATGACCCAACTCAACATCACCCTCGGGCATTAGGGGCACACGATGGGTTTTATGCAAAGATCTCAACCACGAAGGTTTCATGTCACACATGCACCACTATGTATCACTACTTACTATTTGCACGTCATCTAGCATATAGCAAGATCAAGAGCAAGCATGCATCATGTGGTGGTTCATCTAGGTCACCACCGTAACTCTACCATCATGCATCGGAAACAAACGGGTTCCGAAGAACAAGGGTATCATGGTCAAAGGGATGCTTGCCTGGATTGGCTTGGTCTTCAAAGTCTTCAAATCCTTCTCCTTCTCCTTCTTCAGCAACTTCGTCAAATACGAGATCTAATCGTCGCAAAATAACAACGGGAAAATAAGACCACAATTAAAACAGAAAAATCAAAGTGCTCAGAAAAATGTCAACTTATTTTTGTTAAATACTAGAGGGAAAACTAAGATGGGGAAAATTCTTAGTTGGAGTTTTGGAGTTACAAAATGGAATCTAGGGATTTTTGAACAGGAGTTTTAATGCTCAAATTTGAATTTAAATTTGAACAGAACAGAAAAGTTTCATGGATATGTGTGAAAGTGACACCATTAAATAGGTTGGAATATTACAAGATTTTAGGAGTTGGAATTATTTCATTTGGACAAATATTCATTTCTGTAAAATTAATTGAAGTATTTATAGAAAAGAAAATAAGAAAATGCCGTGTGCAACTGGGCCAGAGTGGCCACAGTGCTCGGCCCAGGGCATCCAGCCCAGCCGCACGGGCGCCAGCGCGCGCACGTCAGGCTTTCAAACCTGACGGGCGGGGCCCGACGGTCAGCGGCTGTGAGGGGAGGGAGAGAGGGGTGAGGATGACAGGTGGGGCCCGCCTGTCATCTTCAACCTCACGGCCACGGTGACGGCGAGCTCACCGGCGACGATTCCGGCTACGGCGACGGCAACGGAGGGCAGGGATGGGTTCAGCGACGAGTCGCGGAGGTAGTGGTGGTGGTGCGGCTCGCCGGGGAGGTCGGGTTCGTCGGCGGCGAGGTGGGACGGCGGAGGGTCGTCGGGAAAATGGAGGGGAAAGTATCAGTGAGCTGCGGCGGTTCTAAATCGAGCTAAAGGAGGGGCGGGGGAGGCCTGTACCCTGAGATCTCCGGCTGCCCGACGCGGCGGAGCTCCGTTCGATCCCGAGCACAGGGGCTTTCTGGGGAGGAGTGAGTGGTGCAGGAGTGTTGCTGGGGGTGTGCTGAAGCTGCTGGTGCCGTTGGAGAGGCCGGGGCACGCTTATATAGCCGCGCCCACGGTCCACCGTGGACTCGTGCGCCGGCGAGGTTGCAGGCGAGGCTGGAAGGGGTTCTGGTGCCTGTGATCGAGTCGGGGAGGATCGTGGACGTGTTCCACGTCCAGTTGAGGTGAGAGGAGGAGCGGGGAGGCTTCCAGACGAAGCGCGCGTGTGAAGCCGAGGAGTGGACGTCGCGGGCGGCCGGTGCGCGTGTGGCGACGGCCACTGGAGGGCGCAGGAGGAGGGGGACAGCATCGGTGGAGGCTGCGGACGTCGAGGCGCGTTGGGAGGCGCGAGGGGAGAGCTCGAGGCTGTCGGGGGCAGGCGATTGGGCGAAGCTACAGTGTGTGGGCGCACTGTAGCGTGCTCTGGAGCGCCCTTATCGCATGCCATGGCATGCCATTGGCCCTATGGACGCGTCCATCGTGTCTGGGGGGGTCCAGGGTGATGCAAGCACTACGGTTGAAGCTTTGGATGCTCTGGGGATGCTGTGAGAGAGAAGAGGAGCTGGTGACTTGGTAGAAAATGGCTGTCCAGCAGGGTGAACTAGGGTTTTTACCCCTCAATCATGGAGCTGGAGACATGGGAGAGTTACTGGAGGTGGCTAGTAACCAGATGAACGTGTGGTAGAAAGTTGAGGCCAAGGTAAATAGTAAAAGTGATCAAGAAGAGGGTTTTGGTAATTTTGCAGAAGGTGTTTGATCAGTGTTTGGTCAAGCAAATGACCTCCACTTGCCATGACACTTAACAGGATTGAATGACATGTGAGAATAGGGTGCTTCACCAAATTTGGGCTTATTTGAAGAAACTAACCAATGTAACTTTGGTGAACCCTAGAAATCAACAAAAATGGCTTCATCTTGTTTGAGTCAAGCTAATCATCTCCCCTTGATGCACCACTTGGTGTAGTTTCATCATTTGGGGTACTGATCATGCCCACAAAGTTTGAAGCTCCAGATAAAAAGTTGGTAATGTAAAGTTGTTCAAATTTGCATTTGAACAGAAAGGGTTTTGGGGTGTTCTGATTAAGTTGCTCTACTCCAAATCTTGTGCCATTTGGTCTAGATGCCTTATTAGGCCATTCTAGCATGTGCACCAAGTTTGATAGCATTTGGATAAGTTTGGCAATGTAGAGTTGCTCAAACTTCAAATATGGACAAAATGGTTATGAAGGGTTTTGATGATGTTTTCTTGCTTCCCAATGCATGGGACTTGGCAAGATCATCAGATATGTCATACATGACATGATAGAATTTCCCTGGAATTTTTGGAGAATATTTCCTTTGTAAATATCTCAAAAGTTTGAAATATCCATAAAGGGTTTTAGAGGGATTATCCCATTATTTTGAACATGACCAAGTGTTGAAACTCTTATATATGGACAATATATGTCCTCTGAGTCTCCCTGAATTTTGGCAAATATTTTTGAAATACTTAAATAATTTTCCCGTATTAAAGACCATTTCTGGCCTTAAGAAAAAGCTTTTAAATAAAATAGGAAATAACTTTTAAAATTATACTCTTGTGGTTCCTGGGAGTCCTATGACTACTAGGTCTCAAATATACCTTTTGAAATAATTTTCCCACCCTAAATCAAGCACTTGCAGTGCAAGTCTCAATTCAGGGGTTTTTGGAAACTAAATTTATAAAAATACATTTTGGCCAAATTAATTTTGTAAGAAAATACTATACTGTTATATAACACTTGGCATGATCATTGGGCTGAAGTTTTGGATATGGAGATGGATTCTACAAGAGGTAATAGTTGACTTTATTGAGCACATGAAAAAGCACATGGAGAAAAACTCAATTCCAAATAAAAGCCAAATGATGCCAAAAAAATTTGCTGGTCCAAATTTTAATGCTTCATTGATGCAAATAACCGTGACAGAAATCTTCCCGACACCCTACCGGAGGGGAGGACCACCACCGGGAGCTTCTCCACCACCATGGACGCTTCCCGGATGAGTTGTGAGTAGTCCCCCTTGGACCATGGGTCCATGACCAGTAGCTATGTGATGTTCTCCTCCCCTCTTTGTTCTTCATGGATCAGACCTCGTGAGCTGCCCTACATGATCGAGGCACATATGTAATCTTTCTGCTGTTGCTATGCTGAGTTTGCTGGGATCCGATGGATTATGAGATTATGTTCAGATTGTGTGTGAGTAATATATTTGATTCACCTCTTTTATATTTATGTTCTTGAGTAATTCTTGCATGTTCTCCATTGCTGTTTATTGCTTTGGCCAAGTAGTAGGTAGTAACTCCAAGAGGGAACGTTATGCTTGATTGTGGGTCATGCCCCTTGATGACTAGTTTGAGTGACAGAAACATGAGTCTAGAGGATGTGATGTTACCACAAGGGGGAAAACAACGGTGCTTGTACTTGCGGGTGCAAGGATTGTTTACTTTACGCAAAGTTCTTTTAATGCAGTTGTCTGTTGCTTTGAGTTTACACTTTGGGTGGGACTCGCAACTTAATACCAGCGAGATGTTCTGGATAGATATCTCAAGGTGGATGATTAGTAGTTGATGCAGATGGATTTCGGTCTACTTGCCTTGGCGTACCGCCCATGCTTTTGAGCCTCTACCTTTCTTTACAGCATAGTTAGCATTGGTTTGCGCACATAATCCTGTCAATTGCCCAGCTGTGATTTGTTTACCTCGCTTAGCTGTTTTATCGTCTTTTGGGAGAGAGGCATCACTAGTGAACATCATGGGACCCCGGTCCATATTACCATCACTGATCACACCCGCTATTTACTTCCTGTCCTTATTTCCTAGTTGCAGCCATACCTATCACTATTATCTCTTGTGTTTGATCCTTTGTAAACGACAAGGCCGGAGGGATTGACAACCTCTCTGTACTCGTTGGGAGCAAAGTTATTTGTATCTATGTGCAGGTCCTGTCAACCGCTAAGTATCTGGCGCCGTTAGCAGTTGACACCTACTTGTCGACCCTCGGAGTCTCACGGGATTCGATCCTTGGTATCTTTGCCAAGGGAAACTTGCCGTTACGCTACATCTCAAACCTTCCACTTGGGGTAACCAACGAGGGGCGAGAAGCCATCAGCTTGTTGTCAAACAAGTCAACAAGGATTACCAGAGCCCGTCGATGAGGGCCTACGTCGATGAAGTGAGAAAGTTGGAAGAGCGCTTTGACGGTATACAGGCAGAACACGTTCCCCGAGCGGAGAACGACATCGCCGATTACCTGTCAAAGCGCGCTGCCCTCAAACTACATGTGGAACCATGTACCTTTATGCTTCAGCTTTCTCAACCATCCGTTGACCCCCCAACAGAGCAGAACAAGAGGAGGAAGTCAGGGCCCGGCAAGTACTTCCCCGCCGAGCTCCCCGGAGCCGCCGGCAAAGATGTTGCCGGAGACACCTGGGTCAAAAATCAAACCACACCTCAAGCTGGACATTGTCAGCTTTTTAGAGGGCATTCGATTTCCAATGGTTCGTCAGCACATACGTAATTGCATGTCCACTCGTCTGTCTCACGCAGAGGATATTGAATGGTTATTGAATCATTTCCGCCGTTGGTCAATTTACTGTGAAATGATTGTGAGGGCAGAGATGCTTTCGAAGCTTTCCTTAGAATAGATACCTTTGACGAGCTGCTTGCACTTGTCAGTATGATACTATAGATGACCTTTGGTACCTTACGAGTTGACAGATTCACAATGTAATCCTCATCAACAAAAAGGTCATCACTTCCCTGCAACTTAAAATAGGTACCACTGACTGTGAGCTCTCAAAATTTAGGCCATTGGTACTCAGTCTAAACAATAGCATGGGATGTCAAGGACTGGGCAAGTCATACTTACCTCTGATATCTTTGGGTTCTTCTGTGTCTGAAGATGGAACTTGCTATGAAGAGTTTCATATTCAGTGGACAACAGGCTAGATGCAGAACTAAAGTGACAAAAGAGAACGAATAACAATGTTATGGCTGCCAAATGTTTTAGTATGGATGTCAGGAACTGTGGTTTCATACAACAACATTCCTAACATTTCTACCGAAGAAAACTGACTCAACGACCATCTTGGTCTCTATACCATTTAGCTCAATTGACAACATGTCTAACTGGTTGCTGAAGTTCTTGTCACTGAGGTCTGCCAGGTTACCTCAACTGGCCACCTGATTGAAGTTAACTTCATATTGGCCAGATAATCTCTTCATTGGTTGCAGAAGAAGCAACATACATGCCTCCTGCTGAAATTGGCCATGCTTATGATTTAGTTTCCATGCCCTTTTCTCTTTGAGGTGACCCAGCATATGGAGTTCAACAGACCTCAAGTCTATAACCAGTGGGGCTTACACAAGATGATCCCTCTATCACCTCTCATGTTCGTTATAGTGATTGATTCTCTGACTGCCATTTTTCACTAAGTGGGGATTCAATGCCATCAATCACAACATATCCATGTATGCTCTGGAAACACCGTAATGGTTGCCCGTTTTATGGAACTAGACGTTCTGGTACTCATGGAGAAAATCAGAGGAGAATGCAAGATAAGCTCAAGGCCATTGGACATGTTGCATGCTGGCATGGCAGATGGCTTCTCTAATCCTTAGAGCCTTAGAGCATTCTTCTCGTGTGTCTTTTTGTTGTTTTTGTTCAAGTTTCTATTGTTCTTGTCTTAGAGTGCTGAGACGGCCTTGTAAGCTTTTTTTTCTTGAAATGGAATGATTATTAAGAATCATGTTGGCAGAAAAAAGATGTTCAGTTTTGGTACTCAAAATATTGCCTGCTTTTGAGCAATTGTTTCTGAACTGTGGTGCTTGGTATGTTGTTATTTGATTTTTAAAACAAAGGACCTGCCCTTTAAATTAAAGCACCTTGCCGCACTTCCATTGTTGGATACTCGTGAAACAGAATATAAATGGCGCAGGTAATAAGGTAAAGTTGTTATCCACTTCAATCAATCCTCAAATTATTGTTGTTCTCCCAGTTCTGAAGGCTTTAAGTATATTTTTTATGCCATTGCATGAAACTCACCTTGACAATTTTGTTATTTGTGTTGCAATTTCTAACAGTTTTGCTATTATGTTATGCCTCTATGATGTGCCCTGTCTGGCCACCCACCTCCGTCAGATCAAAGATTGGCCGATGCTGCTGTCAAGCGAACTATATGATTCCCTGTCATCGGAGAGGATGGCTGTTGTTGAACATGTGTACATGTACGTAGGCCTGGGTTTGTATGCAGTACATGTCGTGTCTGTCTCCCTCTGTATGTACATGTATCTTAGGAGACAAGATACCGGTCGCACCCCTTATACCTATATATATGTGCCTAGTGCACGATCAATGAGATATCGATGCACCAAATCATTCTCTACATGGTATCTATCGCAAGTCGATCCCCCGCTTCCGCCTAACCCTAGCCCTAGCCGCTGCCGCTTCCCCGCGCCGCGCCTCTTCCCGCCGTGCCGCCGTCCCCGCAGTGCACCTTTCCCTGCCACGCCGCTCCTTCGCCGCCGCCTCGGGTCGCCTCCACCACTGCCATCTACAGTCACCGTCGCCGCCCCACCCCGCACCATCTCCCCTGCCGCGTCGCACCTCTGCCGCGCCGCCACTTCCCCACGCCTCCATGTCCTCCTCTGGCTCCTCCAACCCCTTTGTCGGGCAGAGAGAGAGAGTCCTCTTCCATGGCCGGCGGCAATTCTTCTCCCGTGGCGGCTGCGGCGAGGAAGTGGGAGTGGGACCAAGAAGAGTATCCATGCGAGCTCGCGGATTATTCCGTGGACCCGCTATACAACGAGTACGACCCCAAGCAGGGTTGTTTGATATGTGTCTGCTACTACTTTGACGGCAAACTCGACCTGGACGAGGAGTGTATGTTCCGTTCCAATCCAACCCCCCTTATTCATAGTTCATGATTATGTTCGGTTAAACCTCGTCTGGAGGGGATTGAGGTGGATTAAATCCGAGGATTTAATCCTCCCCAATTCCCTCCAAACACCTTGCAGCCGAACAAGCCTATCGATCCTTGTTGCCTTCGTTATGCAATGTCTAGTTCATTTCAATTCAAACACCAGCCAGTCAGTATCACTTCATTCATCAAAACCAATCTGAAGGTTACTTTCACTTCATGTTAGATTTATTCGAAAGCAAAGGCTGCCACTTCCAAATTCATTCCACAATTAGCCTTGGTTTACACCTACATACACTAGCTAACTGCGCGCGCGTTGCCACGGAACAACAAACTACTAAGGAACTTCAGTAACATAAACTATCATTGTGAAACTGATTATGACTTACAAGACTATGTATCGTCTTTAAAGAAATACTCCCTCCGTTCCCAAATATAAGTCTTTCTAGAGATTTCAATATGTGACTACCTACGAAGCAAAATGAGTGAATTTACGCTCTAAAATATGTCTACATACATCCGTATATTGTAGTCTATTTGAAATGTCTAAAAAGACTTATATTTAGGAACAGAGGGAGTAGGCAAATCAAGTGGTGTTGATACTGTTGGACTCCGAAAGCACGCACAGGGAAGTCCGAGAGGGTGCCGTCCCGTGAAGCGTCCCGCGACGCGTTGGGCGACTCCCCGCCCGCGGACGCTTCGCCGACGAGCTCACTGTCGGAGCCCCTCCGCTTGGCCCCCTCGCCCTTGGATGCGTCGCTGGTTGCGCCCTCGCCGCCCCGGCCATCTCCTCCCCGCCCCCACCTCGAGACGGCGCGATGCGCTGGGCGGACCTCGCCGAGGCTGAAGATGTGGATGCTGGCCGTCCGGTGGTCCACCGGGACCCCCCAGTGTGGCTGGCCGTGCCCCGGGTGACGAACGTGCAGCCCCCTCGCCGGGGTAGCTCGGGTTCTTTCCCTTGGGCGCGCCGGCCCCCTGCGGTGGCGGCCCTGCCGACGCCTGGCAAAGGTGCTCCCTTGCTATCTCGGAACGCTCGCCGCCGCCGCGCTCCGGCGTGAGGCGTCGCTGGGCGGTCGGACCAGGGGCGGGCCCGCATCTCGTGGCGTGCAGCGTCCCCCGTCGTGCCCCTCAGTCTGACTGGTGCCCCCCGCGTTGCCTGGTCTCGTCGCCGGCGGGATCCCCGGTGCTGTTGCGCCTGTCCTCGTTTCGGCCGTTCATCGCCTCCTTCGGATCTTCCATCCTTGGCGCCTCTCCCCACCTAGCTCCTCGACATGCTCGTCCCGTCCCCTCGGCATCCCTGGTCCCGGCGCCGGCCGCGGCGGCGGAGACGGTGGGCAGCGAAACCCTCGCTGCCCCCTCCCTGCCCTGCTGGCTGGGCCGACCTCCGATGGCCCGGCGGGATGCTGGGCCTGTTGGGGACTTGGTGGGCTCGCCCGGCTCGGGTCGGCCCATCCGGCCTAGTGAATCTCCTGGGCCACGCTGCCTTCTGGCCTAGTCCATCTGGCCCCCCGCTGGCTTCCCTAGGCCGCCATCGCCCCGGTCCGGCGTTCGTGCCCTAGCTTTGCCCCAGTCCACCCTCCTCGCCGCCTCCCCTCCCTGCTCTCCGCGCGCATCCGCCCTGTCCTCGTCCGCCCCAGCCACTCGAGCCCCCATGACGCGGGATTGGGGAGACGAGGGACCCCGGCCCAAGTGGCGCGCTAAGGATCGTCGGCCTGCCTCGCGCCTCTCCGCAGACGCACTGCGACGCGCGGACGACCTGCGCCGCCAACTCTCGTCGTGGGATAGCCGCCGCTCCCCGACGCGCCCTGACCAACGCTCCCCTCCGCGCTCAGGCTACCGATCCCCGCCGCGCCGATCTCCAGGACGGGCTGATCGCTGGGGCCGTTCTAGGTCCCGCTCGCCTGCTCCTATGCCGGATCGTCGCGGGCAGCGCCGCTCCTCGCCGTCCCCCTTCGCCGCCGCGACAGTCGGTCCTCCGCCCGGTCGGGCCGCTCCCCTGCCCGCTCACCCTCGCCTCCCCGTGCTCAGCACCATCCGCAGCAGCATCCTGCGCCCCCAGCGGCTGCTCGCCGTTACCAGCCGCCACGAGGAGAACCGGCCTTCCCTCCGAACCCCGCTGGGGCCGGGCGGGGTAAGCAGGGGCCCAAGAGGAAGAAGAAGAGGGGGCTTGGGCGTGGTACCGTCGCGGTTCCTCCCGCTGGACCAGCCCGCATCTCGGCTACCACCGCTCCTGACCCCAACCACTTCGAGTACCTTCCCGCCGATCTCCAGAAGTGCTTCAACTGCGGCCTTTCCGGCCATTCTCAAATCGCGTGCCCTCGCCCTTAGTGTTGCTACATTTGCACGGACCCGGGTCACCCGGCCTTCCTGTGCCCAGACCGCCCCGTGTCGGAGGAGCTGTTGATGTACGGGCATGGGATCGAGGGCTTGGGCTTCTTCCACATCGAGCTCCCTGACCCCCC
>LR738709.1:109805980-109830219 GCA_902687465.1 Secale cereale
CCCCCGCCCTCGCCCTCGCTCCTCGCCATTGTCACTCTGAGGGAGGGAGTGGTATCCCCTGAGATGCTTGAAGCTGAGCTCAACCACCTCTACCACTGCAGCTGGGATTGGCAGGTTACTATGCTGGACAACAACCAGTTCTCGGTCGTGTTCCCTGATGCTATGAGCCACGACATCGGCACCCGCAGCGGCGACATCACCCTGGCTCTCAACAAGATTGTGGTGGACATCTTGGTACCTGTGTGGGACCCTCTTACGGTCACCGTTCTTGACACTGCTTGGATCCTCATTGGCGGCCTCCCCGACATTGCTCGCTCGGTGCGAATCATTCGGAGCATGTCCCGCATCCTCGGCAAGGTGGTCGTGGTGGACGAGCTCTCCCTTCGTAAGGAGGAGGAGGTTCGCGTCAAGGTCAAGTGCCTTGACTCGACCAAGCTCCATGCCAAGGTCCGGGTGTTCTTCAACGACCAGGGGTTCGACCTCATGATCTCGCTAGAGCCTCCCAACCACATTGGCCGCCCTCCCATCCCCGACGACAACTTCTTGGGGGGCGGCTCGGATGCCGCGGGCCGACACAGTTTCCGGGACCCGTGGCGCGGCCACCACTCCGGCGCGGAGGACGACTACGAGGACTTCGACGACAATCCCCCCCCCCCACGACGCTCTTGCCGCGCCTGCTGCGCGGGATGGGGCCGGGTCTGGTCGCTCCCGCACCGCGGCCCCGGCTCAGTTGGCCGACGGCAGTGACACTTCCGACGTCAGCCTCCAGGTCTTCCCGGCCTCTTCCCCCCGCTCCCCGGCGGCCCTGCCAGGCTCCTTCGACACCGCATCCCCTGATGGCGGCCCTGTCTCCGCTACTCTGCTCCCGGCCTTGGAAGGGTTCATGTCTTCCTCGACCAGCCCCCAGGCGCCCCTCCCCTCCGCGCTCGTGACTTCGCCTCTACCTCTGCTGCCGGATCCGGAGGGGCTCGTGGCCGTGGAGGAGACGCTGGTGGCCACAGCCCGACCACCGGCTCTCCTTGCCGCCGCGTTAGTGGCTCCACCTCCTCCTCCGATGCCAGCTCTGGGGAGATCCGCGGCCCTCCTCGACTCCGTCGTGCCGTCATGCCGTCATCACCGCACGCCTGCTCTCCGGCCTTGGCCATGGCCACTGCCCTCCTGCCGCGTTCCCCGGCCACTCCATTCACCGCGACTATCGGGGCTGTCGGATCGGAGATGGTGGTGACCACTCCGGTGGCTGGCCCCCCTCCCCCTCCCCCGTGGTCCATGGCGTACTCCAGGCGGGGCAGATCGACCTCGTCTCTGGTGACATCCTCCCGTCGCAGTGCTCGGATTGAGGCATCCAGGCCGGTTGGCAGTCTTGCGCTGCCTATCCCAGAGCGGGCGGAGCTCCGGGCTGCTGCTAGGAACCTTGAGCCAGGTACTCCGTCCATCCCTGCCACTCCTGCTACTTGTTCGTTCTCGGCGCTTGAGGCCGCTCCGCTAGGACACCTCGCTATTGTGGCTGCGGACACGGCCATAGTTTTTGGCGGGGATGTCGCCCCTCCTTTGGTTCAGATCGAGGCTATCCGTGCTCAGGAGATCCTCGATGGGCGATTTGTCGTGGCTCGCGCATGCTTCCGGGCAGACTCGGGTACCCCGGCTGGAGCCCCTCCGCGAATCCAGCACCCTCCAGTGGCTGGCACGGTGGAGATCCGGGGCCGTACCCGCTCCCGCACAGCTGCTCTCCGCGCCCAAAGTGCATCACGTGTTTTGGGGTCAAGCAGCCCCCCGATGGATGCTTGATGCGGACCCTTTTCTGGAACATCCGCGCCGTCGGCTAAGATGGCCGTCGCCGCCAATTGATCGAGTACATGCGGACCGAGCGAATTGACATAGTTGCCATCCAAGAAACAATGTGAACTGAATTCTCCCTGTCGGAGCTCGAACATCTGAGCTCCGACCTCTTTGCTTGGCACCGACTCCCTTCTAGTGGGAGTATGGGCCACTCGGGTGGTATCCTCCTAGGACTGAAGGATACCACCTTTGAGGTTGGTAGCATGGACCATGGCGAATTCTTCGTCAGCATGGAGATCTTCGAGCGCGCTCTAAACTTCAAGTGGGAGATTATTGCGGTATATGGACCGGCCGACAATCGCCGTTCTGAAGCCTTCCTTGCTAAGCTCCGGAGGAAGGTGGCCGCCGCCCGGTTCTCGGTCGTCGTGGGGGGTGACTTCAACCTCATTCAGTATGAGGAAGACAAGAGCAATAATCTCATCAACTTCCCCCAGATGCAAATGTTCAATGACTGCATCGCGGACATGGGCCTTCGCGAGCTCGATAGGGTTGGGTCTAGGTTCACCTGGGCCAACCGTCAGGTTGATCCGACCCGGTCTGTTCTTGAACGGGTCTTCGCTGCCCCTGAGTGGGACATTCGCTGTCCCCTAGCACCGCTTCGCGCGATCACGAGAATTGGGTCCGATCACGTCCCCCTCCTCCTCTCTTCGGAGAATGAGCGTCCTCCCATTCCGCCCCACTTCCGCTTCGAAACATTCTGGTTACGTCATCCCGGGTTTACCTCGGCCGTGGCCAACCGATGGTGCGAGGCTCGCGGTACCCAACACCGTACCCTTTCGGCTGTTGACTCCTGGCACTTCTGTGCTAAGCGTTTGATGGCTTCTCGCCCCTCGTTGGTTACCCCAAGTGGAAGGTTGAGATGTAGCGTAGCGGCAAATTTCTCTTGGCAAAGATACCAAGGATCGAATCCCGTGAGACTCCGAGGGTCGACAAGTAGGTGTCAACGGCGCCAGAAACTTAGCGGTTGACGGGACCTACACACAGATACAGATAACTTTGCTCCCAACGAGTACAAAGAGGTTGTCAATCCCTCCGGCCTTGTTGTTTACAAAGGATCAAACACAAGAGATAGTAATGATAGCTATGACTACAACTAGGAAATAAAAACAGGAAGTAAATAGAAGGTGTGATCAGCGGTGGTAATATGGACCGGGGTCCCATGATGTTCACTAGTGATGTCTCTCTCCCAAAAGACGATAAAACAGCAAAGCGAGGTAAACGAATTACAGCTGGGCAATTGACAGGATTATGTGCGCAAACCAATGCTAACTATGCTGCAAAGAAAGGTAGAGGCTCAAAAGCATGGGCGGTACGCCAAGGCAAGTAGACCGAAATCCATCTGCATCTACTACTAATCATCCACCTTGAGATATCTATCCAGAGCATCTCGCTGGTATTGAGTTGCGAATCCCACCCAAAGTGTAAACTCAAAGCAACAGACAACTGCATTAAAAGAACTTTGCGTAAAGTAAACAATCCTTGCACCCGCAAGTACAAGCACCGTTGTTTTCTCCCTTGTGGCAACAGCACATCCCCTAGACTCATGTTTCTGTCATTCAAGCTAGTCATCAGGGGGCATGAACCCACAAACAAGCATAACGCTCCCTCTTGGAGTTACTACCTACTACTTGGCCAAAGCAATAAACAGCAACGGAGAACATGTAAGAATTACTCAAGAACAAAGATAAAAAAGAGGTGAATCAAATATATTACTCAAACACAATATGAACATAGTCTCATAATCCATCAGATCCCAGCAAACTCAGCAAAGCAACAGCAGAAAGATTACATATGTGCCTCGAGCATGTAGGGCAGCTCACGAGGTCTAAACCATGAAGAGCAAAGAGGGGAGGAGAACATCACATAGCTACTGATCATGGACCCATGGTCCAAGGTGGACTACTCACGACTCATCCAGGAAGCATCCATGGTGGTGGAGAAGCTCCCGGTGGTGGTTCTCCCCTCCGGCAGGGTGCCGGGAAGAGTTCTCCTGATGCTCCCGATCTTGGAAGCGCTGGGGAGGCGGAACAGAGGCGAGATCGCGAAAAAGGGTTCTGTCCTCGAGGGTTTCGGGACGAGAGGGATATATATGCGAAGGGGGGCAGCCAGAGGCGGAGCAGGGGCCCCAGGCGCCCCCCTGGCGCGGCCAGGGGTGGGGCCGCGCCAGGTGGCCGCCTGGGCCTCCCCTGGCTCCCCTCTGGCCCATCTTTGGTTCTTCGCGAAGCTTCCTGTACGCTGATTTTTCCTATATTTTTCCTGGAATTTTTGGAGCACTTTTAATATGGGGGAAACCTGAAATAGAAAAACAGCAGAAAACAGGAACTGGCACTGTGGTGCACTGAGTTAATAGGTTAGTACAAATATGATCAAAAGTGCATGGAAGTGCATCAGTATCATAGAAATATCACACAAAAGAAGCATGGAGCAAGCAGAAATTATAGATACGTTTTGGACGTATCAGCGGTCCCGGCAATTCATGAAAGGATGGGGTGCAAACGTCGGTCGGGACATTCGTGCGCGTAAGAAAGCGCTTCTTGAGGCCATCCAGGCCCTTGCTAGGTGGCTTCTCACCCCTCGTTGGTTACCCCAAGTGGAAGGTTTGAGATGCAGTGTAGCAGAAGTTTTCCCTTGGTAATACCAAGGATCGATTTCCCAGAGACTCCCAGTTTCAACAAGAAGGTGTCAACTGCTAACGGCGCCGGATATTAGCAATCAACGTGGACCTGCACATAGATACAAATAACTTTGCCCCCAACGAGTACAGAGAGGTTGTCAATCCCTCCGGCCTTGTAGTTTACAAAGAATCAAACGCAAGTGATAATAGTGATAGGTATAATTGCAATAGTAAGTAAATAGCGGAAAAGTAAATAGCGGATGTGATCAATGATGGTAATATGGACCGGAGTCTCATGATGTTCACTAGTGATGTCTCTCTCCCAAAAGACGATAAAACAGCTATGTGAGGTAAACGAATTACAGCTGGGCAATTGACACGACCATGTGCGCAAACCAATGCTGACTACATTGCAAGAAAGGTAGAGGTTCAAAGCATGGGCGGTACGCCAAAGTAAGTAGACCGAAATCCATCAATATCTACTACTAATCATCCACCTTGAGATATCTATCCAGAACATCTCGCTGGTATTAAGTTGCGAGCCCCACCCATAGTGTAAACTCAAAGAAACAGACAACTGCATTAAAAGAACTTTGCGTAAAGTAAACAATCCTTGCACCCACGGGCACAAGCACCGTTGTTTTCCCCCTTGTGGCAACAGCACATCCCCTAGACTCATGTTTCTGTCACTCAAGCTAGTCATCGAGGGGCATGAACCCACAATCAAGCATAACGTTCCCTCTTGGAGTCACTACCTACTACTTGGCCAAAGCAATAAATGACAACGGAGAACATGCAAGAATTACTTACGAACATAAATATAAAAGAGGTAGATCAAATATATTACGCAAACGCAATCTGAACATAATCTCATAATCCATCGGATCCCAGCAAACTCATCATAGCAACAGCATAAGGATTACATATGTGCCGCGATCATGTAGGGCAGCTCACGAGGACTAACTAGTGAAGCACAAGAACGGGAGGAGAACATCACATAGCTACTGGTCATGGACTCATGGTCCAAGGGAGACTACTCACAACTCATCCGGGAGGCGTCCATGGTGGTGGAGAAGCTCCCGGTGGTGATCCTCCCCTCCGGCAGGGTGCCGGGAAGGGTTCTCCTGGTGCTCCCGATCTTCGAAGCGGCGGCGGCGGCGGAACAGAGATGAGATCGCGAAAAAGAGTTCCTGTTTCGAGGGTTTCGGGAGACGCTTTAAATATATGCCAAAGGGGGGCATCGGGGGAGCCTCGGGGGGCCCAGGCGCCCCCCCCCCCCCCCGGCGCGGCCCAGGGGGGCCGCCGCCAGGGCGCCTGGAGCCCTGGTGCCCCCCCCTGCTGTCCTTCGGGCGCACGGTAGTTTCTGGAATGCTGATTTTTTATATATTTTTTCTGGATTTTTCCTGGCAGTTCTCGTAACGTGAAAACCTGAAATACAAAAACAGCGGAAAACAGAAACTGGCACTGGGGTGCACTGAGTTAATAGGTTAGTCCAAATATGATCAAAAGTGTATGGAAGTGTATAAATATCATAGCAATATCACCCAAAAGAGGCATGGAGCAAGCAGAAATTATAGATACGTTTTGGACGTATTACCATCCCCAAGCTTAATTCCTGCTCGTCCTCGAGTAGGTAAATGATAACAAGAATAATTTCTGTGGTGACATGCTAATAACCATATAGGACTTACTCATAGTCATATGAGAAAAGCTTACTGAGACAATGGATCTATAGTAATTAAGTTGCCTCATGAGAAAATCACAAAGAACTGAAAGTTTTACAATATGATACCGAAACATCAAATAGATTTGCAATGAATATGATGTGCAAATATGATAAAGTGATATCTAGCTTGCCCCCTTTAATGAAGCAAAACATAAATGCAGGGGCACCTTCAAGGTTTAAGTGATGACTAGATACAATGATTTCAAAATAAACGATATCACAATCATGCAAAAGACAATGCTACTTTGGGACAATGCACATTACACTCAGAATGACAATCATGCTCTCAGTAGTTGGTGCTTTTAAAAGAAGGTGGAGACTCAACATAAAATTAAAAGAATGGCCCTTCGCAGAGGGAAGCAGGGATTACTCATGTGCTAGAGCTTTTTATTTTGAAAACATAGAAACAATTTTGTCAACGGTAGTAGTACTTCATATGTGTTATGCATAAGACATCCTATAAGTTGCAAGCCTCATGCATCGAATACCAATAGTGCTCGCACCTTGTCCTAATTACCTCGGATTTCCATGGATTATCATTGCATTACATATGTTTCAACCAAGTGTCACAAAGGGGTACCTCTATGTCACCTGTACAAAGGTCCAAGGAGATAGATCGCATTTGATTTCTCGTTTTTGATAGATCTCAACTTGAGGACATCCATACCGGGACAACATTGAAAATAGATAATGGACTCCTCTTTAATGCTTAAGCATATTATCATAAGAGATTGAGGATTAATGTCCAAGCTAAAACTTCCACCATGATACATGGCTTTGGTTGGCGGCCCAATGTTCTTCTCTAACAATATGCATACTCAAACCATTCAACCCATGGCAAATCACCCTTACTTTAGACAAGACGAACATGCATAGCAACTCACATGATATTCAACAAAAGTGTAACAGTTGATGGCGTCCCCAGAAACATGGTTACCGCTCAGCAAGCAACTTATAAGAAAATAAGATACGTAAGCAACATATTCTTTACCACAATAGTTTTTAAGCTACTTTCCCATGAGCTATGTATTGCAAAAACTGAAGGTTTTAAAGGTAGCACATGTAAATTTACTTGGAGTGGCGGTGAAATACCACATATAGGTAGGTATGGTGGACTCATATGGCATAACTGGTTTAAAAGGATGTGGATGCACAAGCAGTCAGTCCGCTTAGTACAGGTGGAGGTTAGCAAAAGACTGGGAGCGACCAACTAAGAGAGCAATGACGGTCATAATCATGCAGAGCGACAAAGCAACATTGAATCAGGCATGGAAGTTATATCGCTACTCAGAAACAAAAGATCATCAAGGCTTGACAGACTTTCTTTACAGTCTTAAATATGCATGAGCATACGCCAAGTCAATCAAAATAAATTCTTGAGGGAATATATTACTAAACCATACCACATCATTGGCAAACAAATCATGTTGGTACTCCAATAACACATTGGGAATCCCCCAGCTATTTGAGACTAACCATAAGGAAACCTGAACTACTAAGCGCCATTATGCACGTAGCATCTTTATCATAGACATATTAACCAATGCAACGGAAGCAAACTCTCTTAATAAGATAAGCATGATAATTAAAGAGAGTTCAAGCAACCAACTAAACAAAAGCTCTTTGAAAAGATAAGCATGAATACTAAGAGCAGAGCATGATAGTAGCTATTTAAAAGACAAAGAACACACACATCAAAGATAGTCATGAAAATTCTATGTTATGTTCTAGGTAGAAGTGGAGCATGTTTCTCTCCCACATAAAGAACGCTGAGTTCCGACTCGTTATGAAAAACTAAAAAGGAAACTAAAAGCAAGACGCTCCAAGCATAGCACATAACACATGAAGTGATTAAAATATAGTGGAACGAAAGACGAACTGATAATGTTGATGGAGAAGGGGATGCATGGGGGCATCCCCAAGCTTAGACACTTGAGTCTCCTTGAATATTTCTTGGGGGTGCATGGGGGCATCCCCAAGCTTGAGCGTTTGACACTCCTGGATCTTTTTATCATCTTCCCTCGCACACTTGAAAACTCCCTTCATACATAACTCATCATAATCTGATTAGCGAGGTTAGTACCCATAATAAAATAATTGTACCTTGCTGGAAATAAAGATATTCTTGAAGGTCTACTGTTTCTCAAGATTGCCAAAAGGTTTTTGCAAAGAAAAAGCAAGCTCTTGGTTTGCAAAATGAAGGAAAAGCAAAACAGGACAGAATCTGTGAAAAACAGAACAGCAGGTAGTAATTGATTTGTTCGGGGCACTTCTGCAACTCTAATCAAAAAACTCAGAACAGATGCACGAAAGACAATTATATAGAGAACGCTGTCGAAAAAATTCAGACCAAAAAGATGATCTGGCGATTTTATACGAATTTTTCTATACTACTATTAAACAAGCAAACTTATTCATCGCTAAACGCACCCCGCGTAATATACCCACAACAACCCGGACCGACGAGAGCCACACGATTGAATCCACTCATTCTAATCTAACCATTAAAATAACAACTAGCCCTTATTAAATGTGTGTTTATCAATTTCTTTGGCGGACGAAAACTCTGCCTCCCGCATCCACGCGATCGAAGCTAACGAAATCGCTACCTTCCTTCCCACGATCCCTTAACTATGGAAAGGAATTACTCTAGAAAAACTATGGAAAGGAATTAAAGATTTTCCTTATTTCTCTGATTCTCTATTATCTCTTTCTCTCAGAAAAAAGGAGCAGTTCCCTCACCCGCACAGCCGTCCCCAATCGCCATGGATGCCCTCCCCGCTACCCGTCTGTTCTCCGCCGCCGCCCCACGCGACAATGACCTCCCTCTTCTCCATCGCCCCCGCTCTGCCTCACCCAGCGCCTCTCCTCTCCCCAGCCTCGGCACGGCCTCCCTCTTCTAGACGCTCCCCTCGAAGAAGAAGGCCGCCTCCACCATCTCCGGGCCCGACGGGGGCGTGGGGAGCGGGCTGCTCTTGGTGCTCGGCCGGGTGCTCACCGGCGAGGAGTACCGCCACGCGCGACCAGGTGCATCGCGAGGGCGTGGAGGCGGAGGAGCACGCCATCAAGGGGATCTCGGTAGGCCAGCACGAGACCTGTGTAACTATGCTGTCCCTGAAGGTCACATTCAACATCGGCCGCGGCTCACTCTTTGTCGTGCGCCAGGCCCACCTCGACTGCATCGCGAGTGCTGTATAGGCGTGGCCCCTTCTTCGTCCCATGTACACCATGCCATTGACCAGCCCGAGCTCAAGCACACGCTCATCCCAAAAGACGCTGACGAGTATTGTGAATTCAGGAGGGATCTAAAGGTCAGGGCCTTCAAAACCTACCATGTCATACCCCCCTAGGTGCGTAAACTTTGTGCAGTTCTTGGAATTGTAGATTATATACTGAGTGTATGTTCCTGCTAGATTGCTATTTTCTTTGATTCTATAATTGAACATGACATTGATTTAAAACTTGCTATTCAGATGATTGCATGGGAAAACTGGACATGGCATATCTGAATATTGAAAATTCATTACTGGAGCATTCTGAACTGATTGCATGTGAAAATTGTTAAGGAGGAAATATTTCTTAAATAGTCTAAATGTTCTGTTGGCTGTTGCCCTTTTGGCCTATATCTCAGCATTTTTTCCATCACGTTCATGGTAACATATAGACATATTCTTCCTCTGTTTTGCACTTTTGCTTATCTGTTTACATGCTTGCAGTACATAGTTAAATGACCAGAAATGACATTTTCAGAGAAAGAGGAACAAGAAACTCTTCTGGGTCTGTGTTGTTGCAGCTCTACTTGCTGTTGCGCCATCACGCCTGTATTTATCAGGTGGATATTGTAGAGCATTCTGTGCACATACGAGTCCTTGTAGTCACGAATCATTTTCGGTTTCCTTCCATAATAGAAAGTTGTTTTATGCTGGTGTGAATTAGTACTAATACATAATTTTGGTGGTCCACGGAACCAAAATCCATTAACCTCTGTTTTGCCGATACTTATAATTTTATATTTTGCTATTGAGATGTATAATTGGATTTATGGAAGAAAAATAAGATTCGAGAGGTGAACCAGTTCACTTTTTTTCTGCCTACACTCAAGATTTTGGTGAAGAAAATAAGATTCGAGAGGTGAAGCAGTTCACCTTTTTTCTGCCTACATGCCTAATCAGGTTACACAATATTTGATTTGGTAAATCGTTCTGCACCATTGTTGCTGCAAGTTAATGGCCAACCTCTTCGTCTTGATTTTTTAGAAGTTAACTCACTTCAGAAGGGGACCATGATTACCTTATATTCAACATTGTTCACATAGATTAGATTTTTTAATGATGAAAAAGTGTGACTATTGAAAAAACTATCCTTGAATCATGCTGGTTTGTGTGCTGCAATTTGCAACTGGAGAGGTTCGAACGTCTGGCCAGTTGGGCACTGCCTATTTGTCTGAACCTGAAATTCATATGTCACTTTAATTTTCACTAACACAGCTAGGCCAGGCCCCCCTATCAGGTCGAGATAGCCTCAACAGCAGGCATGGTGGCGGATCAATCACATACCCACCATACAATAACTGCTAGCTATACTTATATGGAACAAATTGTTTGTCGTAGTCACCAGGCCGCGGATGGCGTTGCGGGGGTACATGCTCGCCAAGGTCTCCTGCCATATATGCTTGTGAGGAGGGATCCAAGGCGTGTTACTCTATGCAAGAACATGACCACTATGGTGTCTTGGTTTTAGAAATACACTTCGAGTGGCATCACAACATTTAGTACATGTTTTCTCCAAGAATTGCTTTATTTTTATCACATTATTTGTTTTACTGATATTTTTGACTTACTTTATTCTCTTGAGTGTTACAGAAGAGGTGTTTGTGCAGAGTTTAATAACAATTTATTTGGTTCGAGCACACTGATACTGCGTTGAAAATGATCGAGCAGCCAACCAGGTAAGCAGTTCTACGTCGTGCCATGTTGTTATCAGATTATTTGTCGTGCCATGTTGTTATCAAAGTATTTGACGCCATTTATTACCTTAGTCCCATCATATGAGAGTCTTATTTTTTGGTCATGAAACGAGAGATTGCAGTGTTGATACAGGATATTTTGCAGGCCTTACAATTTTTATTGACATATTTTATGAGTCAGCTATAGGTAGTTGCAATTTTCACTAACATATTCTAAAGATATTTGGATTGCACTGTTGCCACCTCTTGATTTTATATGTTTAGAGTAATGTCCACCCATCATCTTAAAGCAATTTCTCTGGTGGTAAATTAATCCCAAATAAATGTCACCATTGTGTAAAACAAAACAATCTAATTATCTTCTTTTAAGTTTCTTTTGATTATGATTGTTATCCCCATTTCTAAACTTTTGACACTTTGCCCTATTACATGTACAGTGGAAAACTTCTCCTTTGATTGAATCTGGATCTAAAGAAGCATAAGCATGTACAGGAACTGGTGGTCCACCTGGCTTGTACATTGCACCGGTAGGGTTTCAGCAACACTATGTATGATCTAAACAATGCCTGAAAATATTTATTGGGGCATTTGTTTCAAACAAATTTGTTGAAAGATATTTTAGTGCGTGGGATATATACTGCTTTAATATTGTGTGCTCGATTGTTATTGTAGTTAACAAATATTCAAATTTTTAGAAAATGTACATCAAATAATATAGTACTCCTGTGCTCAAAATATAAGTCAAATTTTGGTCTAGATTAAGCCCAAAAATATTCTACATTTTAAGACAGGGGGAGTAGTTATTAACATTTAAAATGTGTCAAAACGTGCGTTGCACGTACATTTTTACTAGTCTATCCAAGGACATAATCTGTTTCCTGGACAGCACCTCATAACTTTTGAACTTTCTAGCAATCAGAGGCTATACTTGGCACAAAATTGAAAAGTAAAGATACAATGATGATTCTATAGTAGTAACAACATCAATACACAACAAAAGAAAAATAAATTTATTCATTGGGCTGCCTCCAAAAGCGCTTTCTTTTATGCCTTTAAGCTAGGCATAATGCATAGAGATCAAGTTTTATCAAGAGTAAAAGAATAGCTAGCCCGTACAACGGACTCAAAAGGTAACTTGATCTTCTTTCGAGGGAAGTGTTCCATCCCTTTCTTGAGAGTAAACTGAAATTTTATATTACCCTCTTTCATGTCAATGATAGCACCAACGGTGCGCAAAAAAGGACGTCCCAAAATAATTGGACAAGAAGGATCACATTCAATATCCATAATAGTAAAATCAACGGGAACATAATTATCATTGACAACGATAAGAACATCGTCGATCCTCCCCAAAGGTTTCTTTATGGAAGAATCAACGAGACGAACACCAAAAGAACAAGAATCATAAGGTTTCAATTTAAGCATATCATATATTCTTTTGGGCATAACAGAGGTACTAGCTCCAACATCACATAATGCATAGCAAGAGAAGTCATTCAATTTAATTTTTATCATAGGATCCCAACCATCTTCTAGCTTTCTAGGTATGGAGGCTTCTACTCTAAGTTTCTCCTCCCTAGCTTTGATGAGAGCATTAGTGATATGCTCTGTGAAGGCAAGGTTAAGCGTGCTAGTGCGGGGATCTCTAGACATCTTGTGGAGGAAATCAATAACTTCGGTAAGAGTGCAACTATCAAAATCAAGGTCACTAGCATCAAGTAAAGTGATAGTGGTGTCCTTTAGGTTCACATGTTTGGTAGTTTCTATAGTCATAGCATCACCATTAATAGGTCCATCGGGACCAGGAGTACATTGGGTGCTAAGAGTTTGGATATCCTCAACAACTTGGATAGTAGCAATAGTGTGGTGGGTAGGAAGGCTCTTAATTCTATCCTCTTCCTCCCTTTCTCTAGCCCATCTCTCTTTAAGTTTAGCCATCATCCTAATGTTTTCATTAATTTGCACTTGAGTAGCATTAATAGGAGTGACCTTCCTCTCCTCAAGAGGAGAAGTTCTAATTTTAAGCAATTCTACCTCATTGGCTAAATTGTCTACCTTTGAAGAGAGATCACCTAGTTTGTTTAGTTTTTCTTCTACACTATTATTAAAAGCTTTTTGGGTAGTGATGAAATCTTTAAGCATAATCTCTAGTTCAGTAGTGGAGTTCCTGGTGCTAGGATAAGCATTGTTGTTCCCATAAGAATTAGAGGGGAACGGTCTAGGATTGCTACCAAAGTTACTCCTATAAGCATTGTTATTGAAATTGTTTCTAGAGATAAAGTTCACATCTACTTGTTATTGAGCAATCAAAGAATTTAAAGGAACATCACGAGGATCAACAGAAGATTGCTTCGAAAGTAGACACATGATTAAGTCAACTTTTTCATTTAAGGAGGAAATCTCCTCGACAGAGTTTACCTTCCTACCTGTTGGAGCGCGTTCGGTGTGCCATTGGGAATAGTTGGTCATCATCTCATAGAGAAGTTTTGTGGCAGCACCAAGTGTAGTTGACATAAAAGTTCCTCCCGCGGCCGAATCTAACAAGTTCCGCGAGGTAAAGTTCAAGCCTGCATAAAAAGTTTGGATAACCATCCAAGTAGTCAAACCGTGAGTAGGGCAGTTCTTGATAAGAGATTTCATACGTTCCCAAGCTTGGGCAACGTGTTCATTATCCAATTGTTTAAAATTCATTATGTTACTTCTCAGTTGGATAATTTTAGCAGGTGGATAGTATTTTCCAATAAAAGCATCTTTGCACTTGTCCCATGAATCTATGCTATTTCTAGGTAAAGACTGAAACCAAATTTTAGCTCCTCCTCTCAAGGAGAAAGGAAAAAGCTTAAGCTTAACAATATTACCATCTATTTCTTGGTACTTTTGCATATCAGAAAGTTCAACAAAGTTGTTCAAGTGTAAAGCAGCATCATCTCCAGCACCGGAGAATTGATCTTTCATAACTAGATTCAGTAAAGCAGGTTTTATTTCATATGAAGGTGCTGAAGTGACAGGTGTAGTGATAGGTGTGCTGATAAAGTCATCGTTGTTGTGACTAGTGAAGTCACACAACTTGGTGTTCTCGGTGGAACCCATTGTAGCAAGCAAGCAAGATAACTATTTTTGTGATTTCGATAAAAGATACTAAAGCAAAACTGAAAGGTAAACTAACAAGACTAAAAGCAAAGGTAAAAGATAGCGTGCAACTCCCCTATCCTGAAGAGTGGAGTCCCCGGCAACGGCGCCAGAAATTGCTTTGCTAGGTGGCTTCTCACCCCTCGTTGGTTACCCCAAGTGGAAGGTTTGAGATGCAGTGTAGCAGAAGTTTTCCCTTGGTAATACCAAGGATCGATTTCCCAGAGACTCCCAGTTTCAACAAGAAGGTGTCAACTGCTAACGGCGCCGGATATTAGCAATCAATGTGGACCTGCACATAGATACAAATAACTTTGCTCCCAACGAGTACAGAGAGGTTGTCAATCCCTCCGGCCTTGTAGTTTACAAAGGATCAAACGCAAGTGATAATAGTGATAGGTATAATTGCAATAGTAAGTAAATAGCGGAAAAGTAAATAGCGGATGTGATCAGTGATGGTAATATGGACCGGAGTCTCATGATGTTCACTAGTGATGTCTCTCTCCCAAAAGACGATAAAACAGCTATGTGAGGTAAACGAATTACAGCTGGGCAATTGACAGGACTATGTGCGCAAACTAATGCTGACTACATTGCAAGAAAGGTAGAGGTTCAAAGCATGGGCGGTACGCCAAAGTAAGTAGACCGAAATCCATCAATATCTACTACTAATCATCCACCTTGAGATATCTATCCAGAACATCTCGCTGGTATTAAGTTGCGAGCCCCACCCATAGTGTAAACTCAAAGCAATAGACAACTGCATTCAAAGAACTTTGCGTAAAGTAAACAATCCTTGCACCCGCGGGCACAAGCACCGTTGTTTTCCCCCTTGTGGCAACAGCACATCCCCTAGACTCATGTTTCTGTCACTCAAGCTAGTCATCGAGGGGCATGAACCCACAATCAAGCATAACGTTCCCTCTTGGAGTCACTACCTACTACTTGGCCAAAGCAATAAATAACAACGGAGAACATGCAAGAATTACTTACGAACATAAATATAAAAGAGGTAGATCAAATATATTACTCAAACACAATCTGAACATAATCTCATAATCCATCGGATCCCTGCAAACTCATCATAGCAACAACATAAGGATTACATATGTGCCTCGATCATGTAGGGCAGCTCACGAGGACTAATTAGTGAAGCACAAGAACGGGAGGAGAACATCACATAGCTACTGGTCATGGACTCATGGTCCAAGGGAGACTACTCACAACTCATCCCGGAGGCGTCCATGGTGGTGGAGAAGCTCCCGGTGGTGATCCTCCCCTCCGGCAGGGTGCCAGGAAGGGTTCTCCTGGTGCTCCCGATCTTCGAAGCGGCGGCGGCGGCGGAACAGAGATGAGATCACGAAAAAGAGTTCCTGTTTCGAGGGTTTCGGGAGACGCTTTAAATATATGCCAAAGGGGGGCATCGGAGGAGCCTCGGGGGGCCCAGAGGCCCCCCGGTGCGGCCCAGGGGGGGGCGCCGCCAGGGCGCCTGGAGCCCTGGTGCCCCCCCGGCCGTCCTTCGGGCGCACGGTAGTTTCTGGTGTTGGGGAACGTTGCATGGAAAACAAAAATTTTTTCTCTACGTTCACCAAGATCAATCTAGTAGATGCAACTACGAGGGGAGAGTAAGATCCACATACCCTTGTAGATCGCTAAGCGGAAGCGTTATGAACGCGGATGATGGAGTCGTACTCGTCGCGATTCAGATCGCCGAAGACCTAGCACCGAAGCAACGGTGCCTCCGCGTTCTTCACACGTACGGCTCGGGGACGTCTCCTCCTTCTTGATCCAGCAAGGGGTGGAGGAGAGGTTGATGGAGAACCGGCAGCACGACGGCGTGGTGGTGATGGTGGAGGAGAATTCCAGCAGGGCTTCGCCTAAGCACTGCGGGAGAAGAAGATGTTGTGGGAGAGGGAGGGCAGCACCGAGGCACAAACTGTGTTGGCTGCCCTCCCTTTGCCCCACTATATATAGGGGGGGTGGAGAGGTGAGGGCGCCCTAGGGTTTCCCCCCTAGGGGGCCGGCGGCCAGGGCAAGGGGGGGCGGCGGCCAAGGCAGGGGGGGCGGCGGCCAGGGCCAGGCCCTAGGGTTTCCCCCCCTAGGTGCCTTGCCCCCCAAGGCTAGGGGGTGCGGCCACCCTAGAGGGGTCCACCCCCCTTGGCGCACAAGGAGAGGGCCCAGGGGGGCGCACAGCCCCCTGAGGGCTGTGGTGTTCCCCCTTGTGGCCCATTAGGCCCAGAACTGCTTCCGGACCCCCCGAAACCCCTTTCCGGTACTCCGCCGATTTCCCGATGCTCCCCGGAACACTTCCGGACTCCGAAACCTTTCATCCTATATATCAATCTTCGTCTCCGGACCATTCCGGAGACCCTCGTCATGTCCGGGATCTCATCCGGGACTCCGAACAACCTTCGGTAACCATACACTTTTCTCTCTAACAACCCTAGCGTCACCGAACGTTAAGTGTGTAGACCCTGCGGGTTCGGAAACCATGTAGACATGACCGAGACACTCCCAGGTCAATAACCAATAGCGGGATCTGGATACCCATATTGGTTCCCACATGTTTCTCGATGATCTCATCGGATGAACCACGATGTCAAGGATTCAGGCAATCCCGTATACAGTTCCCTTTGTCTCGTCGGTATGTTACTTGCCCGAGGTTCGATCGTCGGTATCTCTATACCTAGTTCAATCTCGTTACCGGCAAGTCTCTTTACTCGTTACCGTAATACATAATCCCGTGACCAACTACTTAGTCACTTTGAGCTCATTGAGATGACGTATTACCGAGTGGGCCCGGAGATACCTCTCCGTCACACGGAGTGACAAATCCCAGTCTCGATCCATGTCAACTCAACAGACACCCTCGGAGATACCTGTATAGTACCTTTATAGTCACCCAGTTACGTTGTGACGTTTGGTACACACAAAGCACTCCTACGGTGTCAGTGAGTTACATGATCTCATGGTCATAGGAACTTATACTTGACATGCAGAAAACTATAGCGATAACTGACACGATCAAAAGCTATGTTTAACGTTTGGGTCTCGTCCATCACATCATTCTCCTAATGATGTGATCCCGTTATCAAATGACAACTCATGTCTATGACCTAGAAACCGCGGTCATCTTTGATCAACGAGCTAGTCCTGTAGAGGCTCACTAGGGACACAAAGTCTGTCTATTCATCCACACATGTATTTGAGTTTCCAATCAATACAATTATAGCATGGATAATAAACGATTATCATGAACAAGGAAATATAATAATAACTCTTTTATTATTGCCTCTAGGGCATATTTCCAACAGTCTCCCACTTGCACTAGAGTCAATAATCTAGCATTACAAGGTAATGAATCTAACACCCATAGAGTCTTGGTGTTGATCGTGCTTAGCCCGTGGAAGAGGCTTAGTCAACGGATCTGCAACATTCAAATCCGTGTGTACTTTGCAAATGTTTATGTCCTCCTCCTTGACCGAATCGCGGATGGAATTGAAGCGTCGCTTTATGTGTCTGGTCCTCTTGTGAAACCTTGGTTCCTTGGCTAGAGCAATGGCACCAGTGTTGTCACAGAACAGAGTCATTGGGTTCAGTGCACTAGGCACAACTCCAAGATCTGTCATGAACTCCTTCATCCAGACACCTTCCTATGCCGCCTCCGAGGCAGCTATATACTCCGCTTCACATGTAGAATCAGCTACCACGCTCTGCTTGGAACTGCACCAGCTTACCGCTCCCCCGTTGAGAATATATACGTATCCGGTTTGAGACTTAGAGTCATCCGGATCAGTGTCAAAGCTTGCATCGACGTAACCCTTTACGACGAGCTCTTGATCACCTCCATACACGAGAAACATATCTTTAGTCCTTTTCAGGTACTTCAGGATATTCTTGACCGCTGTCCAGTGATCCATACCAGGATTACTTTGAAACCTTCCGGCCATACTTATGGCAAGGCTGACATCTGGTCTTGTGCACAACATTGCATACATGATAGAGCCTATGGCTGAAGCATAGGGGACGACACTCATCTTTTCTCTATCTTCCGCAGTCACTGGGCATTGAGTCTTACTCAACTTTGTACCTTGCAATACCGGCAAGAACCCCTTCTTGGATTGATCCATTTTGAACTTCTTCAAAACTTTATCAAGGTATGTACTTTGTGAAAGTCCTATCAAGCGTCTTGATCTATCTCTATAGATCTTGATGCCCAATATGAAAGCAGCTTCACCGAGATCCTTCATCGAAAAACTCTTGTTCAAATACCCCTTCACGCTATCAAAAAATTCTATATTGTTTCCAATCAGCAATATGTCATCCACATATAATATTAGAAACGCTATAGAGCTCCCACTCACTTTCTTGTAAATACAAGCTTCATTGTAAACTTGTACAAACCCAAACGCTTTGATCACCTCATCAAAGCGAAGATTCCAACTCCGAGATGCCTGCACCAGCCCATAAATGGAACGCTGGAGCCTGCATACTTTGTCAGCATTCTCTGGATCGACAAAACCTTCCGGTTGCATCATATACAACTCTTCCTTAAGAAAACCGTTAAGGAACGCTGTTTTGACATCCATCTGCCAAATTTCATAATCGAAATATGCAGCTATTGCTAACATGATTCGGACGGATTTAAGCATCGCTACGGGTGAGAAAGTCTCATCGTAGTCAATCCCTTGAACTTGTGAAAAACCCTTTGCCACAAGTCGAGCTTTATACACGGTGACATTACCGTCAGCGTCCGTCTTCCTCTTAAAAATCCATTTATTCTGAATGGCCTTCCGCCCTTCAGGTAATACTTCCAAAGTCCATACTTTGTTTTCATACATGGATCCCATCTCGGATTTCATGGCCTCTAACCATTTGTCGGAATCCGGGCCCACCATCTCTTCTCCATAGCTCGTAGGTTCACCGTTGTCTAACAACATGACCTCCAAGACAGGGTTACCATACCACTCAGGTGCAGTGCGTACCCTTGTCGACCTACGAGGTTCGGTAGTAACTTGATCAGAAGCTCCTTGATCATCATCATTGGCTTCCTCTTCAACCTCTGCAGGCTCCACAAAAACATCTTTCTGTGCTGCGCTACTCTCTGGTTGAAGCAGAGGTTCAATAACCTCATCAAGTTCTACCTTCCTCCCACTCAATTCTTTCGAGAGAAACTCTTTCTCGAGAAAGGACCCGTTCTTAGTGACAAACACTTTGCCCTCGGATCTGAGATAGAAGGTGTACCCAACTGTTTCTTTTGGGTATCCTATGAAGACACATTTGTCCGCTTTGGGTTCGAGCTTTTCTGGCTGAAGCCTTTTGACATAAGCATCGCAACCCCAAACCTTGAGAAAAGACAACTTAGGTTTCTTACCAAACCACAGTTCATACGGTGTTGTCTCAACGGACTTAGATGGAGCCCTATTTAAAGTGAATGCAGCTGTCTCTAACGCATATCCCCAAAACGATAGTGGCAAATCGGCCAGAGACATCATAGAACGTACCATATCTAATAGGGTTCGATTACGACGTTCGGACACACCATTACGCTGTGGTGTTCCAGGTGGCGTCAACTGTGAAACAATTCCACATTTTCTTAAGTGATCACCAAACTCATAACTCAGATATTCTCCCCCTCGATCAGATCGTAGGAACTTGATCTTCTTGTTACGATGATTTTCAACTTCACTCTGAAATTGCTTGAACTTTTCAAAAGTTTCAGACTTATGCTTCATCAAGTAAATATACCCATATCTACTTAAGTCGTCAGTGAAGGTGAGAAAATAACGATATCCACCGCGCGCCGTTACACTCATCGGACCGCACACATCAGTATGTATGATTTCCAATAAGTCACTTGCCCGTTCCATTGTCCCTGAAAACGGGGTCCTTGTCATCTTGCCCATGAGGCACGGCTCGCACGTGTCAAGTGATTCAAAATCAAGAGACTCCAGAAGTCCATCAGCATGGAGCTTCCTCATGCGTTTCACGCCGATATGACCGAGACGGAAGTGCCACAAGAAAGTGGTATTATCTTTATCTACTCTACATCTTTTGGCATCAATGTTATGAACATGTGTATCATCACTATCGAGATTCAACAAGAATAAACCCCTAACTTCGGGTGCATGACCATAAAAGATATTACTCATATAAATAGAACAACCATTATTCTCTGTCTTAAATGAGTAACCGTCTCGCAATAAACAAGATCCAGATATAATGTTCATGCTTAACGCAGGCACTAAATAACAATTATTCAGGTTCATAACTAATCCCGATGGTAATCGAAGAGCGAGCGTGCCGACGGCGATCACATCAACCTTGGAACCGTTTCCCACGCGCATCGTCACTTCGTCCTTCGCCAGCCTCCGTTTATTCCGCAGTTCCTGTTTAGAGTTGCAAATGTGAGCAACCGAACCGGTATCAAATACCCAGGCACTACAACGAGAGTTGGTAAGGTACACATCAATAACATGTATATCACATATACCTTTGTTGTTGTTGGCCCCCTTCTTGTCCGCCAGATACTTGGGGCAGTTCCGCTTCCAGTGGCCGTTCCCCTTGCAATAGAAACACTCAGTCTCTGGCTTGGGCCCAGCCTTGGGTTTCTTCACTGGATTAGCAACTGCTTTGCCACCCTTCTTAGAGCTACCCTTCTTGCCCTTGCCATTCTTCTTGAAACTGGTGGTCTTATTGACCATCAACACTTGATACTCCTTCTGGATGTCTGCCTCAGCGACTTTCAGCATCGAAAACAGCTCGGTGATGGTCTTGTTCATCCCTTGCATGTTATACTGCTGCACAAAGCTCTTGTAGCTTGGAGGGAGTGACTGGAGAATTCTGTCAATGATAGCCTCATCCGGGAACACAAGTCCCAGATCAGCTATGCGGGTATAGTACCCAGACATCTTCAGTAAGTGCTCACTGACAGACGAATTCTCCTCCATCTTGCAAGCGAAGAATTTATCGGTGGTCTCATACCTCTCGATCTTAGCATTCTTCTCAAAGATGAACTTCAACTCCGTGTACATCTCATATGCACCATGACGTTCAAAACGTCTTTGAAGTCCTCCTTCCAAGCCGTACAACATGGCACACTGCACTATCGAATAGTCATCCGAACGCGTCTGCCAAACGTTCATAACGTCCGCAGAGGCTCCAGGAGCGGGGGGTTCACCTAGCGGTGCATTTAGGACATAAACCTTTTGGGCAGCTGTGAGGATGATCCTCAGATTGCGGAGCCAGTCCACAAAGTTGCTCCCATCATCTTTCAGTTTAGCTTTCTCTAGGAACGCATTAAAATTCAGGGGAGCTACTGCGCGAGCCATCTACAACCAAAAATTTGCAAAGACATTTTAGACTATTGTTCATGATAAGTGAGTTATTACCTAATCAAATTATTTATAACTCCCACTCAAATTGACATCCCTCCGGTCATTCGAGAGTGACATGATCCAAATTCACCAACCCAAGTCCGATCATCACGTGAGATGAGGTGGTGTCAATGGTGAACATCAACATGTTGATCATATCTACTATATGACTCATGCTCGACCTTTCGGTCCTCCGTGTTCCGAGGCCATGTCTGTACATGCTAGGCTCGTCAAGTCTAACCCGAGTGTTCTGCATGTGCAAAACTGGCTTGCACCCGTTGTATGCGAACGTAGAGTCTATCACACCCGATCATCACGTGGTGCTTCGAAACGACGAACCTTCGCAACGGCGCACACTCGGGGGGAACACAATTTTATCTTGAAATTTTAGTGAAGGATCATCTTATAATGCTACGGTCGTCCTAAGCAAAATAAGATGCATAAAAGGATTAACATCACATGCAAATCATAAGTGACATGATATGGCCATCAACTCGTGCTTTTGATCTCCATCTCCAAAGCACCGGCATGATCTCCATCGTCACCGGCGCCACACCATGATCTCCATCATCGTGTCGCCATCGGGGTTGTCGGCGCCCACCATGCTCTTACTACTATTGCTACCGTTTAGCGATAAAGTATAGCATTACAAAGCGCTTAATGATTGACACGCAGGTCATACAAAAAATAAAGACAACCCTATGGCTCCTGCCGGTTGCCGTATGCATCGACATGCAAGTCGATATTAACTATTACAACATGATCATCTCATACATCAAATATATCTCATCATGTCATTGGCCATATCATATCACATGCATACCCTGCAAAAACAAGTTAGACGTCCTCTAATTTGTTGTTGCATGTTTTACGTGGCTGCTATGGGTATCTAGCAAGAACGCTTCTTACCTACGCAAAACCACAACGGTGATATTCAAGTTGCTATTTAACCTTCTACAAGGACCGCCTTGTTCTATTCCGATTCAACTAAGATAGGAGAGACAGACACCCGCCAGCCATCTTATGCAACAAAAGTCACATGTCTGTCGATGGAACCGGTCTCATGTACGTGGACATGTAAAGTTGGTCCGGGCCGCTTCATCCTATAATACCGCTGAATCAAGAAAGACTAAGGAGGGCAACAATTTAAACATCAACGCCACAAACCCTTTTGTGTTCTACTCGAGAAAGCATCTACGCAAGATCCTAGCTCATGATGCCACTGTTGGGGAACGTTGCATGGGAAACAAAAATTTTCCTACCGTTCACCAAGATCAATCTAGTAGATGCAACTACGAGGGGAGAGTGTGATCTACGTACCCTTGTAGATCGCTAAGCGGAAGCGTTATGAACGCGGATGATGGAGTCGTACTCGTCGCGATTCAGATCGCCGAAGACCTAGCACCGAAGCAACGGTGCCTCCGCGTTCTTCACACGTACGGCTCGGGGACGTCTCCTCCTTCTTGATCCAGCAAGGGGTGGAGGAGAGGTTGATGGAGAACCGGCAGCACGACGGCGTGGTGGTGATGGTGGAGGAGAATTCCAGCAGGGCTTCGCCTAAGCACCGCGGGAGAAGAAGATGTTGTGGGAGAGGGAGGGCAGCACCGAGGCACAAACTGTGTTGGCTGCCCTCCCTTTGCCCCACTATATATAGGGGGGTGGAGAGGTGAGGGCGCCCTAGGGTTTCCCCCTAGGGGGCCGGCGGCCAGGGCAAGGGGGGGCGGCGGCCAAGGCAGGGGGGGCGGCGGCCAGGGCCAGGCCCTAGGGTTTCCCCCCCTAGGTGCCTTGCCCCCCAAGGCTAGGGGGTGCGGCCACCCTAGAGGGGTCCACCCCCCTTGGCGCACAAGGAGAGGGCCCAGGGGGGGGCGCACAGCCCCCTGAGGGCTGTGGTGTTCCCCCTTGTGGCCCATTAGGCCCAGAACTGCTTCCGGACCCCCGAAACCGCTTTCCGGTACTCCGCCGATTTCCCGATGCTCCCCGGAACACTTCCGGACTCCGAAACCTTTCATCCTATATATCAATCTTCGTCTCCGGACCATTCCGGAGACCCTCGTCATGTCCGGGATCTCATCCGGGACTCCGAACAACCTTCGGCAACCATACACTTTTCTCACTAACAACCCTAGCGTCACCGAACGTTAAGTGTGTAGACCCTGCGAGTTCGGAAACCATGTAGACATGACCGAGACACTCCCAGGTCAATAACCAATAGCGGGATCTGGATACCCATATTGGTTCCCACATGTTTCTCGATGATCTCATCGGATGAACCACGATGTCAAGGATTCAGGCAATCCCGTACACAGTTCCCTTTGTCTCGTCGGTATGTTACTTGCCCGAGATTCGATCGTCGGTATCTCTATACCTAGTTCAATCTCGTTACCGGCAAGTCTCTTTACTCGTTACCGTAATACATAATCCCGTGACCAACTACTTAGTCACTTTGAGCTCATTGAGATGACGTATTACCGAGTGGGCCCGGAGATACCTCTCCGTCACACGGAGTGACAAATCCCAGTCTTGATCCATGTCAACTCAACAGACACCCTCGGAGATACCTGTAGAGTACCTTTATAGTCACCCAGTTACGTT
>LR738709.1:109830229-109869057 GCA_902687465.1 Secale cereale
AATATAATTCATCATGTCATTGGCCATATCATATCACATGCATACCCTGCAAAAACAAGTTAGACGTCCTCTAATTTGTTGTTGCATGTTTTACGTGGCTGCTATGGGTATCTAGCAAGAACGTTTCTTACCTACGCAAAACCACAACGGTGATATTCAAGTTGCTATTTAACCTTCTACAAGGACCGCCTTGTTCTATTCCGATTCAACTAAGATAGGAGAGACAGACACCCGCCAGCCATCTTATGCAACAAAAGTCACATGTCTGTCGATGGAACCGGTCTCATGTACGTGGACATGTAAAGTTGGTCCGGGCCGCTTCATCCTATAATACCGCTGAATCAAGAAAGACTAAGGAGGGCAGCAATTTAAACATCAACGCCACAAACCCTTTTGTGTTCTACTCGAGAAAGCATCTACGCAAGATCCTAGCTCATGATGCCACTGTTGGGGAACGTTGCATGGAAAACAAAAAAAATTTCTCTATGTTCACCAAGATCAATCTAGTAGATGCAACTACGAGGGGAGAGTAAGATCCACATACCCTTGTAGATCGCTAAGCGGAAGCGTTATGAACGCGGATGATGGAGTCGTACTCGTCGCGATTCAGATCGCCGAAGACCTAGCACCGAAGCAACGGTGCCTCCGCGTTCTTCACACGTACGGCTCGGGGACGTCTCCTCCTTCTTGATCCAGCAAGGGGTGGAGGAGAGGTTGATGGAGAACCGGCAGCACGACGGCGTGGTGGTGATGGTGGAGGAGAATTCCAGCAGGGCTTCGCCTAAGCACTGCGGGAGAAGAAGATGTTGTGGGAGAGGGAGGGCAGCACCGAGGCACAAACTGTGTTGGCTGCCCTCCCTTTGCCCCAATATATATAGGGGGGGTGGAGAGGTGAGGGCGCCCTAGGGTTTCCCCCCTAGGGGGCCGGCGGCCAGGGCAAGGGGGGGCGGCGGCCAAGGCAGGGGGGGCGGCGGCCAGGGCCAGGCCCTAGGGTTTCCCCCCCTAGGTGCCTTGCCCCCCAAGGCTAGGGGGTGCGGCCACCCTAGAGGGGTCCACCCCCCTTGGCGCACAAGGAGAGGGCCCAGGGGGGGGCGCACAGCCCCCTGAGGGCTGTGGTGTTCCCCCTTGTGGCCCATTAGGCCCAGAACTGCTTCCGGACCCCCGAAACCGCTTTCCGGTACTCCGCCGATTTCCCGATGCTCCCCGGAACACTTCCGGACTCCGAAACCTTTCATCCTATATATCAATCTTCGTCTCCGGACCATTCCGGAGACCCTCGTCATGTCCGGGATCTCATCCGGGACTCCGAACAACCTTCGGCAACCATACACTTTTCTCACTAACAACCCTAGCGTCACCGAACGTTAAGTGTGTAGACCCTGCGGGTTCGGAAACCATGTAGACATGACCGAGACACTCCCAGGTCAATAACCAATAGCGGGATCTGGATACCCATATTGGTTCCCACATGTTTCTCGATGATCTCATCGGATGAACCACGATGTCAAGGATTCAGGCAATCCCGTACACAGTTCCCTTTGTCTCGTCGGTATGTTACTTGCCCGAGATTCGATCGTCGGTATCTCTATACCTAGTTCAATATCGTTACCGGCAAGTCTCTTTACTCGTTACCGTAATACATAATCCCGTGACCAACTACTTAGTCACTTTGAGCTCATTGAGATGACGTATTACCGAGTGGGCCCGGAGATACCTCTCCGTCACACGGAGTGACAAATCCCAGTCTTGATCCATGTCAACTCAACAGACACCCTCGGAGATACCTGTAGAGTACCTTTATAGTCACCCAGTTACGTTGTGACGTTTGGCACACACAAAGCACTCCTACGGTGTCAGTGAGTTACATGATCTCATGGTCATAGGAACTTATACTTGACATGCAGAAAACTATAGCGATAACTGACACGATCAAAAGCTATGTTTAACGTTTGGGTCTCGTCCATCACATCATTCTCCTAATGATGTGATCCCGTTACCAAATGACAACTCATGTCTATGACCTGGAAACCGCGGTCATCTTTGATCAACGAGCTAGTCCTGTAGAGGCTCACTAGGGACACAAAGTCTGTCTATTCATCCACACATGTATTTGAGTTTCCAATCAATACAATTATAGCATGGATAATAAACGATTATCATGAACAAGGAAATATAATAATAACTCTTTTATTATTGCCTCTAGGGCATATTTCCAACATCTGGAACGCTGATTTTTTATATAGTTTTTCTGGATTTTTCCTGGCAGTTCTCGTAACGTGAAAACCTGAAATACAAAAACAGCCGAAAACAGAAACTGGCACTGGGGTGCACTGAGTTAATAGGTTAGTCCAAATATGATCAAAAGTGTATGGAAGTGTATAAATATCATAGCAATATCACCCAAAAGAGGCATGGAGCAAGCAGAAATTATAGATACGTTTTGGACGTATCAGCCCTCGACCTGCGGGCTGATTCCGCGGGTCTTTCGACCGACGAATGGATGCTTAGATACGATTTGGAAGATCAGCTCACGGTCATCTACAAGGACGAGGAGGCTTACTGGTGGTTTCGAGGTACCCAGAATTGGGTCCTCAAGGGGAATTCCAATACCGCCTACTTCCAAGCCATTGCCAATGGTCGCCACCGCCGTAACTCCATCCCTCTCCTCTGGGACGGCGAGACCCTCTTGCAGCGGCGAGAAGACATCCGGACCCACGTAGATGGCTTCTACAGAGACCTATTCTCTGCCTCCCCTCGGGGAGGGATTTCTCTGGCTCAGGACATCTGGCCGGCCCACTGTTGTGTCTCTCCTGCTAATAACGTGGCCCTTACGGCCCCGTTCTCTGAGGCTGAGGTTTGGGCGGCTATCAAGGGAATGAACCCTTGTTCGGCCCCCGGTCTGGATGGCCTCCCTGTCAAGTTCTTCCAGACCTTTTGGGAGGTAATAAAACCGGAGGTGATGGCTCTGTTTGAGGAATTCTTCGTCGGGACCATCAACCTCACTAGGCTTAACTTCGGTATCATCACCCTCATCCCCAAAGTCACCGGGGCCACGGACATTCGCCAGTTTAGGCCGATCACCATCATTAATGTCATCTTCCGCATCCTCGTGAAGGGGTACGCCATTAGGGTGGCCCCTATCGCTGATAGGATTACCCACCCCGATCAGTCGGCGTTTATTTAGGGCCGGTATATCCTTGACGTAGTCATGGTTTTCCACGAGATACTCCATGAGGTCCACTCCAAACACCTCAAGGCTGTCTTCCTGAAACTGGATTTCCACAAGGCATATGACACAGTTAGTTGACCCTTCCTGCGAGAATGCTTGCTGCGGAAGGGCTTTGACGATAGGTGGGTCACCCGAGTGATGCAAATGGTCTCCTCGGGTTGGACTGCGGTGAACATTAACGGCGAGATTGGCCCTTTCTTCCCCACATCCTGCGGGGTGCGCCAGGGCGACCCCTTCTCTCCATTCCTCTTCATGGTGGTCGATGCTTTGGCTGCGATCTTAGATAAAGCCAAGGCGGTGGGCCACATTAAAGGGATAGTCCCTCATCTAGTCGGAGGGAACGGGATCTCCCTCCTTCAGTATGCGGATGACACCATCATCATGGTGGAAGGCTCGGTGACCAACATTATGAACTTGAAGTTCCTCATGCTGTGCTTCCAGCAGATGTCTGGCCTTAGGATCAACTTCGATAAAAGTGCGGTTATGGTCTTGGGTTACTCCCAAGACGAGCGACAGAGCATCGCGGATAGACTTAATTGCCAGCTTGGGTGCTTCCCCACGTCTTATCTGGGGATCCCCATTAGTGATACAAGGCTTACGGTGGCGGAGCTTCGCCCCGCGGTTGGGAAGCTTCAACACCGCATCGAGCCTTGGCAAGGCCGGTGGCTCTCGAAGGCTGCCCGGGCGGTGCTTATTAACTCGTCCCTGGCCAGCCTACTCTTGTTCATCATGAGCTTCTACAGCCTCCCGGAGACTCTTCATCACGAGCTTGCCACCGTTCAGGGACGCTTCTTTTGGGCCGGCGAGGGAGATAAGCAGAAATACCACATGATTCGCTGGTCGGAGATCTGTAAACCACGCGACCAGGGTGGGCTCGGGATCATGTCCTCCAAACGCATGAACATTGCCCTTCTTACGCGCTGGTTGTGGCGGATTTCCAACGGCAGTGGGGGCCTCTGGCTTCGCATCATTCAGCAGAAATACCTTCGTGGTCAACCTCTCGCCTTCTGCCAGAGATCCGAAGGGTCCCAGTTCTGGCAATCCGTCATTCAGCTCCTTCCGATACTTCGCATCGGCACCTCGATCACGGTTGGATCGGGCACCTCAACGTTGTTTTGGTTCGATAGATGGGTTGGCGACCGTCCCCTTGCGGACCGGTTCCCAGACCTTTTCTCCATCGTGGTTGACCCGCGTATCTCGGTTGCAACGGCCCTTATTGACTTAGGGCGTCTCGCATTCCGGAGAGCTTTTGGCCAGGCTGAGAATGCAGACTGGCATGAGCTGCTGGGATGCATCGCACTACACGAGCCGAATCTCGAGGTTGGAGAAGACCGAGCCAAGTGGCGCCTAGAGCCTTCGGGACAGTTCTCCACTAAATCCCTGTACCAGGCCATCGCACCCTCGCTGGGTCATGCGGCTCTCACTTCCATCTGGGAGATTCGGCTCCCCTTGAAGATTAGGATTTTCATGTGGCAGTGGATCCTCGACCGCCTTCCCTCCGGTGTAGAGGTCCTGAAGCGTAACGGCCCTGGCGATGGACGTTGCCCGCTTTGCGGGCCTGAGGAAGATTCGAACCATATCTTCTTCACTTGCGTGTCCGCGCAGTTCCTTTGGAGCTGTTTCCGCGAATCAGTGGGCGGAAGCTGGGATCACAACAACTTCCCCGCCCTATTCGCGGAACTCCAGACGTTACCTCCCCCTTCCCGCCACATTAGGTGGCTAGTCATCGGAGTGCTAACCTGGACGCCGTGGACTGTTAGGAATAAACTTGTGATTCAGCGGGTGCCTCTTCGTCGTGCGACTGACGCTTTGTTCAAATGGTCTGGTTACTTGCAGCTATGGCGGTCGCTTAGCCGCCCCCGGGAGAGAGACGCCATCACCACCATCATCGCCCAGCTGCTTCGTTCAATGGCGCTCCGGTTGGCTCCTCCGCTCCCTCCTCCACCACCAGAGCCGGATTAGATCCTCTTCACCTCGTCGCCGCCGCCACCGTTGTGTGTGTGGTGCTGGGCGTGTTGTGCTGTGCCCACAGCTGAACCTGGGTTTCGTCTCCTAGTGTTGTTGTGTTCGTTTGCCGGACCTGTTTGTGGTGGCGGTTGGGTGTGTGTGTTTGTACGATTGGTTTGTGCTACTTTGTGCTCGGTGGTGATTTATTTATAAAGCGGAGCGAAAGCCTTTTTTGGTAACAGAGGGAGTACCAAGGAACTTTAGTAACATAAACTGTCGTCACATTAATTGTTATAGTGCATAAGACTTCAGGTGATACCCAAAGAATAAAATGTCAAACCTAGGATACAAATCGAAACATATTCTCGTCACTCGAACCTGAGAGCTGAAAAGGAGAACTATAAAGCTTATTTTCTGAAAAGACAATCTGAGGAAATTGATCCCTTTGAAAAAGCGAATTAGTGTGACTTAATTGAAAGCACTAAGATGGCCAAACATATGAACCATGTACAATTTTTTTTTTGAATTTTCACCGGGAGGGGGGGAGGAGATTTCCCCACCTGAATTGTATTCATTTGCCTACATGGCTTTGCAGCCCATTGCAAGATAGGGTCCAAGTGGACCAGAATTACAAGGGGCACAGGGAGAAGTGATAAGAAAAATACACACACCAACATTACACATAGCATGGGAGAACAAGAGGGAAAACACAATGATGAGCACCGCCGTGTAATCTAACGACATCGGTCAACCGAGACCAAACCACGACACTGCACCGTCGACGCAATCAAAAGGCCCGTACATCCGAGACTGCACAACGCCGCGACACTACCTATGTCGTGGGGCGCATTCGAAGGGACACATGAGTCCGAGACGGCGCCACGGCACCTCTGTGCCACCGGTGTGGTCGAAGGGCATCGCCTAGCAAACCAGAATGGCCAACCCAACAAGTCCAACGCGATGATGGGTGCCCACTATGATACCGACATAGTCAATGGGCCTAGGCTTCTGACCGTGTGGCCCGCGCCTAAAAGGGCCCAAGTTGTGATAGGATATGGCTCATTTTTCTCTTTCTCCCCGACTCGTCCATCGGGCAAACCCTATTTGACGCTCGTTAGCGTCAAAACGACGTGCTTTCGCTGAGGCGAGCCTCCTGTTGGGCCGGCCCACGTACGGGATTGGCGTTTGCTGTTTGATTCGTTTGCTGTTGCTTCCTTCTCTATTCCTTGCGGGTTTTTATGGTTTTTTGTATGCAGTTTTTACACTGTTTTGTCCGGTTTTCAGCTGTTTTGTTCCTTTTTTTATTTTCTCTCTCTTTTGGTTCATTTCTCCTTTCATTTTTTACTTTTTTGTTCCCTTTTTTAATTTTTATTTCTGTTTTTCTTCTCTTTATTGCGTATTACATTAAAGTCAACCGTGTATTACCAAAATCTTCATCGTATTAAGAAAATGTTCATCATATATTATGAAATGGTTCTCCTTTGAATTTATAAAAATGTTCATCATGTATTACAAAAATGTTCATCGTATATTATGAAACTGTTCAATGTATATTAAAAAACGTTCATTGTGTACTTCAAATTTGTTCATCGTACATTAATCAATTGTTCAAGCATACTACAAAATGTTCATTGTGTACTTAAAATTTGTGCATCATGCATTAAACAATTGTTCATTTGTGTATTCGAAATTTTTTCAGTGTTTGCTTACAAAAATGGTTCACTGTATTTTAAATTTGTTCAACGTATATTATTAAAAATTATTGTTTTGGGGAAAAAATGATTTGCAGCTCTCTACTTTAAGACTTGCGCTGCACTGGAACGATTGTAGGTCGGTCGGGTGTTCGATCCACGTTTGTGGTTCTTTTTTTCCGCTCGACACATGATAATTAGGCCGGCCCGTTTCGCAACGCTTCAGCGAAGCTGCGAAGAACGGACGCACACGGGTGGTGTATAGGACCTCTCCGTCCATCGATCCATTTCTCATCTAGAAAAAAAACTCTGATGTCTCAAAAAAAAAAAAAAAACTCTTCGATCGACCAAACCCTAGAGAGAGAGAGACTCTGCTTCCATGGCCGGCGGCGATTCTTCTCCCGTGGCGGCTGCGGCTGCGGCTCCGGCTGCGGCGAGAAAGTGGGACCACGAAGAGTATCGGTTCAAGACGCCGGAGGAGCGTTCCTTCAACCCGCGATTCAGCGAGTACGACCCCAAGCAGGGTTGTTTCATATACGTCCGCTACTTCTTCGACGGCGACAAACTCGACCTCGACGAGGAGTGTACGTCCCAATCCAATCCAATTCCCCTTATTCTAGCTCATGATTATGTTCGGTTAAACTTCTTTTGGAGGGGATGAGGTGGATTTTGATCCATAGCGGACTTAACACTCCCCAATCCACTCAAATCCCCTTCAAACCCCTCCCCTTGCAACAGAACAAGCCCTTATCGATCATGAACACCAGTCAGTCAGTGTCACTTCATTCCTCAAAATTAATCTCAAGGTTACTTTCACTTCCTACTAGATTTATTCCGAAGCAAAGGCTGCCACTTTCAAATTCATTCCTCAATTAGCCTCGGTTTGGACACGCGCTACTTTTAATTACTACTCCCTCCGTTCCCAATTATAAGATGTTCTAACCTTTTTCTGAATCGGATTTATATAGATGTGTTTTAGTGTGCTTATTCACACATTTTAGTTCGTATGTAGTCTGTATTTTTGAAATATCAAAAACATTTTCTAATTTGGAACAGAGGTGGTAGTATATTACTATGCAAAAGATGGAGTGAAACGCGTCATTAGTCCATTATAACTCAAACTGATTGCACACTTTAGGCCATCAACTCAAGAACCAATCAATTTAGGCCATAAAGTCATTTGTTTGGTCAAATAAGGCCAAAATTGATTTGAAATGGGTAAAACCGGCCATGTGGCTGCCACATCAGCATAGCTTAGACCCCTTGAGCTTTGGTTAATTTATGGAGGGTGTTTTTTGCAAACTAACCATCACAATAAGAGATAATGGCTCAAGGAAAAAAATTACTCTTTGCATGGTACTCGAACCTATACCCCTTCAGCAAGAGCACATACCTCATTGACCAATAGAACATTTAGTTGACGCTATATATTGTAGTCATATTTTTGACATTAACCACCGCACGTAGAATCTGCTCTTTGACGGATCGCTTTCCTTTTTTTTAGAACGAGCAGTATTGTACAGGAACCAAAGGAAAAAGTAGCTATAAGCAGCTGCATCAGTTTTTTATTCAATTATGCATCCATCTATTTAATTATGCATGCTGCTTGCGATTTAACAAAAAGTAGCTTGTACCATACTCATTGCATCGGGCTTTCGTAAAAAAATCGCTTGCCTCGATGCTCTGGTTCCTGTAAAATATAGTATGATCTTTGGAAACTTTCCACACTTTTGCTATTTGGTTCAGAGAGTAGATCTTCCATATATATACTGAATGCTGCGTAAAAATTGATATAAAGTGCCTCATGTCGTGTCGGTTAGTGATTTGTTCTCACCTACACACATGAGGAGTGTGTTCGAGTACAGCGCATCCTATTTTTATTCTTTTATTTTTCCTTGATACACTCTGATGGTCAGTTTGCAAAAGACACCCTCTACAAGTGAACCAAAGTTCAAGGAGTCTAACATATGCTAACGTGGCAGCCATGTGGTCACTTTTTTCCCTCCTAAATCAGTTTTGGCCTTAATTGATAAAATAAACGAGTTTGCGGCCTAAATTGATTGGTTCCTGAGTTCTTGGTCTAAACCGTGCAATCAGTTTGAATTAATGGACTAACGACGCATTTCACTCCAAAAGATGAGTGCACAGCCTGCCTGGTTCGGTTTTCAATGGTTCTGTTCCAACCAATTTACACCTACATACATACTCGTCTTGTTACACTCCTTGATTGATTGATCGAAATGCATTTTTCTTCTCATTTGACAGCACCTGTTGGACCCATGCGACATACTGGTAAAATCTTCAAAGAGGGGTTCCGCCTCAAAAACTCGGTCAATGTTGTCTCCATCAAGATTGTTTCCTCCGACTATGGCTACCCACTCAATGTCTACGGTACCATCATAGCCAGGGACAGTCTGGATCAAAAATGTGTCTATATATTCCGGCGTGGCCAGGATGATTGCCAGCTCATCAGCTCAAAGGTATTACTGCCATTTGCCTCATAGCTACAGACACATACAATTTCTCAATGTGTATTTTCTTGTACTGGCACTTTCTCATTTCAGTCCTCTGATTTACAAAAAAAAATGGTGATTTCCTGACGGAGAAACTTCGACAATTTCTATAAATGATTATTTCTGAATGTTGTATATTAGTAATCCATATCTGGGTTTTGTTTGTTAGACTCCCTCTGTCCGAAAATACGTGTCATCAGAATGGTCAAAAAGGGATGTATCTAGAACTAAAATACATCTAGATACACCCCTTTTTATTCATTTTGATGACAAGTATTTCCGGACGGAGGGAGTACTTGATTAACGGATCTGGTTTTGTATCTGTTCCATATGATGTTGATTTTAACGATACTTGTCTTGTATGGTATAGTGTTAGGAGCCAGGGGTTTATCACTTGCGTGCCTCAGTTTATGTCACTACAGCAATCTGCACAATAAGAAAAGGAACCCCAAAGCAAGGGTAATTCAATCAATCCCAGAAACAAGCTCCTGGAATTTATCTATTCAAATTGGTCTTGCAGGATGATTCATTGATTTTGACTGGCCCAAAGAGAGGATTCATGGTATGCGATGATATATTCTTTGAAATCAATCTGAAGGTGAAAGATGTGCATGGGAGGGCTGTCATTGATGATAGACTCAGTAAAGGACTGATCGAGGTGGATGCTATCTGCAGGCTGGAATATAGTCCCAGATATGTGGTTGATACGGAAACACTTGTCAGCATGCACAGCATATTGGATTTAAATTATACATTCATTAGGAGGTCGGTGGAGGGCACTGTTGAGATCAAGATCCTTGAGGGACCTGATGAATTCTATGGGAAGATTGTCGCTTCCACTACAAGCATTCCATGCGACATTATGCTACATGATAGCAAAATGAGCGGTGCGCTAACTGCAGGTGACAGTGGAGTCCTACAAATGGCGCGGCGCGTAGTAGGAGTCTCTGTGGATGAGATGCTGGTGTTGACTGTTGCTGCTGCTGTCGGTGATGATGAGTTATCTGTCTGCACTGTTCAGTTTACTCCAAGGCGCAATGGTTACGATGATGAGAGGATCACCTGTGGGCACCACAAGATGCTTCTGAAGGTCACTTGGTCGATTGTGTATTTCTGATGTAACTCTTAGGGTCTGTTTGGTTGGAGACTAGTGCAGCCAAGCCAAAGTGTGGCTAAGAAATTGGACGCCAAACTTTGGCAAAAGTTGGCAAAATTTGTCTCTATGACAAGTAGGCCATAGGGGCAATAAAGTGTGGCAAGCCAAAGTGTGGCAAAAACCAAACACATGCCAACAAAACTGTGGCTGCCAAATTTTGGCTTGGCAAAGTGTGGCTGGGAACCAAACAGCCCCTTAGTTATTCAGTAGCGGCAGTCTGCCAGATTCTCTAAGATACTTTGGATGCAATGAAGTTTCATTATGGGAACCAGTTATGGTACATGCTAAAACAATATATTTGTTCCAGCGTGTATTGTATCTATTCGGACTCTTCTGGCTGATGTAAGCTAGTTTTACTGGAACTGCTTGTAATACATATATGAAATTTAAGAGACCTCGTTTCGAAAAAAAAATTAAGAGACCTGTGTAGTATTTTCGTCAGCATAGTCGGGTTTACTCGGAGTAAAATTACAAACTATCCCGAAAAAATTTGACATCCTAAAAGTAATGTCCATACAAAGTTGTTTGCCTTGTTGAATTACAAGATGTAGTACTCCTAACAAGAATGGTTTAAGACCTGTGTTAGAATTGGGTCGCCTCTTTGAATATGTTGCAAGTTCATTGTCTATGATGAATACTATAAAGATGCAATGTATGTTAGTGCACTAAGCACCTCTATGTATCTAACTTGGCTGTGGATTATTGTGCAAAGGAAGTAGTTCTGAATAGTATCAAATCCAAACCTATAGCAGAATTTATCCCTTTTTAACATCTTATAAAATAGGTTCTTTGTCAGAATTTTTGCAACATCCAATAAAACTGCTGCACCGGAGCAACAGCATTCCCAGTGATTGCAAAGCCTGATTCAGCATATTCTTTTTTTTTTCGAAACGGAGGCAAAAGCTTTGCCTCATCTCATTAATAAAGAAGGGTTTAAACATACATAGTCTTAAGCGGGGATATCACCCCGCCACGAATGGAGAAAGACCTACTCTCGCGGCATGATACAACTCAGATGTTTAGCCCCGGCCGAGACCCAATCTCTAGCCTCACATTTTATGCGATCGATGATGAGCGACGGCAAGGTGGCCTTGTTTTTGAAAACCCTCGCGTTTCTCTCGTTCCAAATCTCCCAAACAACCAACATCAGCAGTGTTGACATTGCGCGCCTTCTGTGGCCTTGCCGCAAGGTCGTGGCCTCCCACCAGGCGAGGACCGAGGGCAAAGCCTGCCACGCATCGGTGTCAATCTCAGGCGCCCCCAGCCAAGATTTTACCGCGTTCCAGATGCGAATGGAGAACCTACATTTGAACAGCATGTGTGCCGCAGACTCCGGCACACAGTGGCAAAGCTTACAGAAGCCGCAGTTTGGCCACCCTCGCTTCTCCAGCCGGTCGGCAGTCCAGATTCTGTTTTTTAGGACAAGCCAAGCGAAGAATTTGCATTTGGGTGGAGCCCAGTTTCCCCACACTGCAGGCACCATAGCTGAGTTGATCGTCCCCAGGAACTGAGCTCTGTAAGCGGACGCCGCGGAGTATTTCCCATTGGCGGTGAACTTCCAAGCAATGTCGTCGGCAGTGTCAACCTGAAGCTGAACTTGCTCCAGGCTTGACCACAGAGCGCAAAATTGTGCGATGTGGTTGACGGATAGTCCTCTAGCCAAGTCAATGTTCCTGGACCAAAGCTGTTCGTTCATCGCGGCCCTTACCGTGAGGTTCTTGCCCTTGGAGATTTCGAAGATCAGGGGAGCGATGTCCCTAGGCTTGGCCCCAAGCAGCCATGGAGAGTGCCAAAATTTGGCGATTCTGCCGTCGCCTACCGTGATGGTTGTCGCCGCATAAAAAAGATCCATGTCTCCTTTATTACATGGTTTCCCCAATCCCACCCAGGCCCTTTCCTGATCTTTCCATTCGTGCCACGCCCAACGCAGCCGGAGCGCACGGGCGTATTTTCTGAGGTCCAGGATCCCCAACCCGCCATATTCTTTTGGTCTGCAGACAAGCTTCCAGTTTACCTTGCATTTACCGCCAGAGACCTTGTCAGAGCCTGCCCAGAGGAAAGCGCGCTCAATCTTCTCTATATCATCGAGGGTCCCTTCCGAAAGGATGAGGGACGTAACATGGAAGGTAGTCTGCGCCGTGAGGACCGCCATGACAAGAGCTGCCCTACCGACGGCAGTAAAGTGCCCACCTTGCCAGGGTACAAGCTTCCCCGCCACCTTGTCGACCAAAGGTTGAATGTCGGTCCTTCGTAGCCGGTGCACTGAGAGAGGCAGCCCCAGGTACTTCAGGGGGAAGGAGGTCCGCTTTACCGGGAAGCCATCGAACAGCGCGTCGAGATCGATGCCATCACAGCGGATGGGCACCACAAGGGTCTTCTCCAAATTGGTGACGAGGCCCGTCACCTCCCCAAAACCGTGCAAGATGGCATTTAAGCGCACGATGTCCTCGCGTATGGGAGCCACAAAGATTGCCGCGTCGTCAGCGTAAAGAGAGGAGCGGAGGCAAGCTGCCCGGCCGCCCACTGGGGTCAGCTGGTTCTTGCGAGTGGCAATGTCCAGGAGGTTTTGCAGTGGGTCTATGGCAAGCACAAACAACAGCGGGGATAGAGGATCTCCTTGCCGGAGGCCAATATGGTGCAAAATGGGGTCGCCTAGAATCCCGTTGATAGAAACTCTAGATGTTGAAGATCGCAACAATGCAGCAACCATGTCTCTGAACCTAACCGGAAACCCGCGATGGCTGAGGAGGTCGAGCAGGTAATCCCATCGAACAGAGTCGAAAGCTTTCTTAATATCTAACTTGAGGAGAAGTGAGGGTTTCTTGAGACGGTGCAGTCTGCGGGTCAAATTCCGAACGTAAAGAAAGTTATCATGAATGCTCCGCGTCTTGATGAAAGCGCTCTGCGACTTGGAGACAAGCTTGTGCATAAGTGGCGCTAGCCTAGAGGCCATCATCTTGGCCACAATCTTGGCAATCGCGTGGATGAGGCTGATGGGCCGATAATCTGAGATACTCTCAGCGCCTTCTTTCTTGGGAAGAAGCACAATAGTCGCAGAATTTACCCAGTGAAAGTGCTCCGCTCGCAGGTCCGAAAAATTATTGATCACAGCCATGACGTCACCCTTAATGGTGACCCAACAAGCTTTGAAAAAAGCCACGGAGAAGCCATCAGGGCCGGGCGCCTTATCCTTGGGTAGCTGATCAATGGCATCGGTTACCTCCTTCTCCGAAAAAGGGTCGCCGAGAGACGACAGATTGCAGTGGGCGAAATCCATGTTCTCCCAGTTGAAGTCGTTGTATCTTCTCTGCCCCTTATGCAGCATAGAGGCGAAGTGATCTTGGGCGAGCTTCTCTTTCTGCGCGTGTTGCGTGACCCAACCCGCTCCATTCCGGAGCCGGTGAATGAAGTTCTTTCGTCTGCGCCCGTTGACCCGAAGATGAAAAAATCTCGTGTTGGCGTCTCCCTCCTTAAGGTTTGTGATACGAGAGCATTGGCGCTTGCGCGATCGCTCGAGGACAGAAAGGCCAATGACCCTCCTCTTAAGCCTTTTTCTCAAATCAAACTCCTCCGAGGAGAGTGCTCTGGAATCCATGGCAATATCGAGACGGAGAATAACCGCCAGAGCCATGTGTAGTTGAATCTTGGCGGAGGAGAAGAAAGTGTTACTCCAGCGGCGAAGTTGAATACCCAAACGACGGAGCTTGTCATGCAGCTTTTGGCAAGGCTCCGTGTGCACTGAAGGCTTTCCCCAGCAGTTGGCGACCTCTTGATGAAAACCCGGCAGCTTGGTCCAAAAGTTCTCAAAACGAAACGACCTTGGTCGTTTGGGTCCTCGGTCACTGGAGAGGAGGAGCGGGCAATGGTCGGAGAGGGAGGAAGATAGAGCGGTAAGGATGTGACTGTCGAAGAGCAGGTCCCAATCTGAGTTGCAGAAGAAACTATCAAGTTTGCAAAGGGTTGGGTCTATCCTCTCGTTGCTCCAAGTGAATTTTCTATTCTGAAGGCGAATTTCTTTTAGCTCGCAGGAGTTCAGAGCGGTTCTAAAGCGGTTAATGCGCGAAATATTGACATTCCGCTTGTTTTTGTCCCGTGCTCGGTAAATCTGATTAAAATCACCAGAGACTAGCCATTTGACAGAGGGGGCCGGCTTTAGGGCGACCAACTCGGCAAAGAAATCATCCTTCCGGTTGTTTGTTGAGGGTCCATACACGGTTGTTAGCAGAAACTCCACATCAGAATTAATAATCTTGAAGGAGGCAGACAGATGGAACTCCCCCAGGACAATGTTGGACGCTAAGATGAAGGAGTCGTCCCACAGCAAAATTATACCCCCCCGAGTGCCGACAGCAGGTCGGAAGGCAAAGCTGCGCAGCCTAGAGCCTCCCAGGAAGGAAGCTGTGAAGCAATCCAGCGATTCGAGCTTTGACTCTTGAATGCAAACGAGGTTACAGGAGGAGGAAGCAATAGTCTCATGGACAGCGGCTCTTCTGTTTGGACAATTAAGTCCCCTGACATTCCAACTTAGGATGTTGAGGTTGTGTTCTAACATATGAAACCGAAGCATCTCACAACAAAGCAAGGCAAAAGACATGAGAGACACAACTTCATGTTGATAGACAGCACAAGAGTACAGGTTGGGGTTGACATGGATGCAGACAGGGCATGAGCACTAAACTGACATGAACACGGAACAAAGGAGGGTAGACCGCAACCCCTGGGCGCAGCAAAGACGACAAAAGTGACACGGCGACGGCGGACGGATTTGAGGTTCGCTAACATTCTGGAAGAGAAAGGACTCCGAGGATGACGAGCAGATCTTGAGGTTTCAAGCAGCAGCCGACGCGCCGCTGTGGTCCAGAGCTTCAGCCCCTCCGTGGGCTAGCAGGGCGTCTTCGACCGCTGTGGCAAGGTCACAATCAAGCCGAAAAAGTGCCCGAAGGGCACTAACAGCAATCGGAGGCAGCTGGCCACGGAACAGGTCCGCAAACTTGGAGATGGCCGTCTCGGTGACATGTTCACCTTCTTCCACAATGCCCAGGCGCTTGCAAAGGATTTTTTCGGCCATCACCGCAACCGGAGTGGCCCTGTTCTTGCCCTGGAGGCGGGCGCTGCACCTCCGCAACGAGAACCCCGGCACGATGGTCTTGCGCCTCTCGACAGGAGGCTTCGGCCGAGAGGATGGAGGCGAAGGTAGCAGAGGCGGCAGCCGCCGGACGAAGAGCGGGGAGCCCTCCGGCGAGCAGGGCGTGGGCGCTGGCGAGGAAGGGACGTCGTCCGCACTGGTTCCAGGCGGGGAGCTCATCGGGATGTGCATGGGCGTGCAGGGCTCGTCAGGAGGCGAGGGAGCCGTTGGCAGAGCAGGCGACAGAACAGCCGCCACCCGTGGAGGAGCCGCGCAACTAGCGCTGGCACAGGGGTCGGAGAGCACACCTCCACGACGCAGCAGGCGAACGGGCGGACTGCGCTGAAGCAACAAGGCGAAACCAGCACCAGGCGCATCTTCAGCAGCAGCAGACGCCAGGCCGGGGACCCGGATAGTGGAGGCGACCGACAGGGCACGCAGAGGCGGAGAAGGAGTCTCTTCGGAGGACGCCTGTGCGGTCGGGGCCCTGGCCCTCCAAGCCAGAGATGCGAGTGTAGAGCGAGGCAGAGACCTCCCGCGGTCAGACGACTCCCTCAGGATGATGGAGCCATGGCGTCGCGAGGAAACCGGGGAGGCATCCCGGCGCCGCCGGCGGCGCCCCGCGGCGGGGAGCACCGAGCCATCAGGCAACAGCTGCACGAGGGAGAGATCGACGCGCCTGCCATACTCTTCTTGAAGCAACCCATGGCGATGGCCGTCGCGCCTGGAGTCACCGCGGCGAGAGTCGTCTGTACTCCACATCAATTAGAAGAAGCAAATTCGGTTAAGCAAATATTTGACAATGAATACGTCAATGATTGTATCATATGTTTTCATCTGCAGAGTTTGGATATCTCGGAAAAAAATGTACTGTTCTACAAAATGCTTGGTTTATCAATGGACAAAGCAATATGCACTCCAGAGCAACAAGACTTGCTATCTTCAGGAGGTGTTTCAGGCTTTCAGCCAATAAGAACATAACACACATGGGTCTCTTTGACAGCTAGCATTGGGTCTCTAGCCTTTTATCCATCTCGGTTTCCTAGGATGCCCCTGCCTCGCCATATAAACCCGGCCATAAACCCAGCTTCTTCTACGTCCAGGCAGAGATCTCTGCGAAGCAATGTCGAAAGATGAAGATATGTTATGCCTTGTTGTACACTGTCACAAAATCAACATGTAGAACTGCAAACATTCGCGAAAACATACAAATCTGGATTTGGACTCGATGAAGATATGTAATTTTCATTCAAGCATCTGTGCTGCAATAATGTATTTATTTTTAGTGTCAAATATGGCATAAGTGACTACAATCATTACATTGGTAATCATAAGTGACTGCAACCATTACATTGGTAAATCATAAGTGACTACAACCATTATATTGCTGATCACAACTGACTACAACCATTACATTGCTGATCATAACTTCATAAGTGAAGTGACTAGTACAACCTTTCAAGCTGTTGTAGCATACTAGTATCAACTATGTATGACAGACAAGACGGCTGAGGTCTTCCGCTTCTCGATCCACCATGGCGACGCCGGCCTCCAGCCGTGCTCGCACGCGTTCGTCGTCGAGCAGCTCCGTGGTGAAGAGGTTCTTCCAGCCGGCGCACCATGCCGCGGCCTCCCCCGACCGTGGCCTCGCGGACTGGAGCCAGTGGCGCAGCGCGCTCTCCCATTTGCCGAAAAACTCCTGCTCTAGGATCGGCACCACGTCTTCGGCGCGCACGAGAGGCGTCCACGACATCACCTCGCGGAACCTGGCGTCGATCTGCTTCGGCGGCGTGATCCTCAGCTGTTGCAGCCATCGTGTGAGCCTGGGCAGGACGTGACGCCGGGAGAAGATCTCCCAATGCGCCGGGTCCAGGTAGTCTTTCCATGGGAAGATGACGTCGAGGCTGCCGCCGCTGATCTTGCTCTCCACGGCGCCGTAGAGGCTCTCCGGCAAGTGTCCGATCAAGGGGATCCACGGGCGTAGCCAGTCGCAGCTCGGGTTCCACGACGGCTCCCACTCTCGCGCCTTATTGGCCATCCTGGGCGCGAGGACCTGCTCCACGATGTGTCGCACGGCGGAAGGAGGCAGCGCGACCCTCCACGCCCCCAGCGCACGCTTCTTCCCCCGGAGCAGCACCTCTTGAGACTTCACGATCGCCTCCAGCGCCTCCGCCGTCTCCACGCTGTCGTCGCCTTGGAGCTTCACGTCGTGCAGCAGCGCGAGGGTCTTCTCGCAGCACTCCCGTTCGATGCGCAGGGCCCGTGAGACGGCCGCCGACTCGTGCCACTCGTCCTGGGCCGGCGGCGACGGCGCCGGCGCGCCATGGAGGCCGTTCTTGTACGTCGTTTCGGAGTGGCCGATGCCAGCCTTTGAGCAATGCCGGATGGCCTTTACAGGGGCGACGATGCCTTGGCCGTGCGCGCCGAGGCCCGAGCCTTGCTTGTAGTTCCACAGCCGCATCATCTTGGCCACCGGCGCGGTGGTGCGCGCGAGGCTGCCCGGCATCTTGGACGGGTACGACGGCTCGTCGTCCCCGTCGAGCAGCGCCGCGGTGAAGCTGCGCTTCAGGAGCGCCATGCCGCCGACGACGGTTGCCAGGCGATCGAGGACCAAACAGAACAAGGAACGTCGCTGCTTGGAACCGGGCCGGCGTGCTGTTCCTTCTGCTGATCGATGCATATGCTATGACCGATTATATAACTACTAAGGCAGGCTGTTCGAAGCTAATCAATCGACTCCGTTTTGGAGACGGGCCCTTGAACGCGTTTCCGATTCCGACAAAGAATCTCATTTACTGAGATATTTACACCAACATTTCGGTACATACGCGCGATCACTTTTCATAGACAGTCGAACAAGGGCTCACATAATTAACTTTTGATCTTTGTAATCTTGGCATCCAAGAAATATGGCGGAGTGACTAAAAAAAAATGATGGAGTCCGAACAAGAAACTACTCGTTTTCATCACATATAAAAGTACTCAACTTTGTACAGCCGTTAAGCTTGAAAGCTACCCTCATTTCAGACAGCCTAATTTTGGAGTCTTAAAATAGATCTCATGTGTATGATTTAAGGAGAAAATTTGGTTTGGGAACACGTCACTTAGCCAACATTATTCATAGCTTATTAGACCATCTCCAGCCGCGTCCCAATAAGGCCCCCAAGCATTTTTTTGCCCGCCGGCGTCAAAAAATTGGCCCAGTCGTGCCCCCAAGAGCCCAGTTTTCGCCGGCTCGGGCTGAAATTGGCGCCGGCGGACCCAACCCGAACCCGGCACGCTGGGGGTCACTCGGGGGCGCCGGGCGAATCGTTTTTGGCGCGAAGAGCCACGGGCCCGCCGCGTCAGCGGCTCTACCCTCTTCTCGCCTCTTCGTCGTCCTCATCGCCTCGTTTCCCGCGGCGAATCAATGCCAAAGCTGCCGCGCGCTGCCGCGCCGGTCAGCCTCCACTGATGCCTCACGGGCGGCGCAGAGAAGGTTGGGCGACGCGTCCCTCGGCCGCCACGCGTAACGCGCCGGCCAAGCCTCCCACGCGGCTTCTCCGCCTATAAAAGCCGACCGAAGCGCGCCGGAGAGACTCGCCCCGATCATTCTCCGACGACGCGCTCATGTTCTCCCCCTTTCCTCCTCTCGCCGTCACTAGTTGACAAAGCATGGCCGAGCGTTTTCCAGGCGACGGCGCGGCGGCGAACGGATTCGGGCGCCGCCCTCTCCACGAGGACGAGGCGCGCCTCCTTTTCGAGGCCGAGTACCCGGTCCCGCCGGACATGCGGGTGCCCGGCGCGTGAAGGATCAGCGCCGGCGGCGTGCCGGTGCCCCCGGTACCCACCGGCGCTGCGCGGCGTGCGGAGATCGCACACATCCGCTTGTCCCTGCCGCGTGCGGCGAGGAAGGGGTGTGACGCCCGGATAGTTAAGCTACAGTAACCCTCTCCTAATGATGACACGTCACCTCAGTTACTGTTGATAATCTCACGTTGCTTCAAAACAGATTCGAAATTCAAATTCGAAATAAAGGCAAACAACAAAAGTTTTGAAACATTAAAACTAAAATGTCCGGATTGTGGCAAATAATCCATACAAAATATTGGTGAATAAACCACACTCCTATAAAGAATTTAAATGCACTATAGTAAGTAAAACTTCGGCAAAACTATTATTTAAATGCCCTTAGTATAATAAACAATTATAAACTACTTTAATTCATGTGCGAAAATATTTATGGTGGTGGAATAAATAGTAATACTAAATTAGGTACAACCTTTGTAATGTACAAAACAAAATTTAAATGGTAATTAAAAGAAAACAGAAAAGAAAATAAGAAAAAGTAAAACAAACAAAAATAAAGACAAACAAAAAAAATAGAAAAGGGAGAAGCCGCCCCCCCACTGGACCAACTGGCCCAGGTGGCCAACCGGCCCACCCGGCCCACCCGGACCGACCCACCCCACTACTAACGCCCACTCTCCCGTGACCTAAATCACTTTTCCCCACTCCCCCCCCACGAACTGGATCGAGGCAAACTGCCCCGACCGCGTCGCCCTTGACGCCGCGCCGTTGCAGCCACCTCGACGACGCTCCTCCTCGCCGAAGCCGCCCCCCCATCGCCCACGACGTCGCCACTCTGTCCGCGACACCCCCTCGCTGGCTCCACCAACCGTCGCCGACTCCGGCCATCCCGAGCCTTCCCCGAGCCTGTTGCCATGCCCTACAGCTCCACTGTGAGCATCGTCGTGCAATCCCTCTCCCCTCGCGCTCGCCGCCCCACTCTGCACACGCCCCGCCGCCTGGCTCCCGCTGCCGCCGACGCCCGCCTCCGCCGTGCCCCTGCGGACCGCCGCCCGGCATGCCCTGGGCCGAGCCCTGACTGCGCACTGGCCGCCCCTTTCCCCCTGCTCCTCCCTCCGCCGGCAGCCCCATCTCCCTCCACTGCCCTTCCGCGCTCGCCCCGCCGCAACTGCCCCTGCCCCGCTTCGCCCACCTTCGCCGGGCCGGTGCCCCCGCCTCTGCCCCGGCGCAGCCTCGCCGTGGCTTGGCCACCGCCAGCCGGGCCTCGACCGCGCCCGCCTCCGCGCGGCCTCTGCCCGCGCACCTGCGCCGCCTCCGCCCTCGCCTCACCGTAGCGCTGCTCCGGCGGAAGCCGCCGCGGCCGCCCGGCCTCGCCACGCCCTGAGCGGCGCCCCTCCCCGATCCGTCAATCTGGGCGGACGCCCAGTCGGGCGATGGGCGCCAACGCCCGTAGCCACGCGCTATGTGCCCGATCCGCTAAGCCCCGTGCCCTTGACAAACGGGCCCCACGGCCCAGAACGTTTAAAAAAAAGAATTAATAAATTAATAAATTAATTAATTAGTGAATTAATTAAGTTAATTAATCTTAATTAGATAATTAATTAACCTGGCTTAATTAGCCTAATGAACTAGTCTAGTTAATTTAAATATGTTAATTAGATAGGTCAATGACAGAAGGGCCCCACTGCCCTGTTTGACGAGTCAACAATCCTGTTGACTGCTGACGTCATGCTGACATCATGCTCACGTCAGCATGCACTATTCTGGATAATGTTGATTTGTTAAATATTTAATAAATTAGAAAATGATTTAAAACTTTAAAAATTAATATAAAATAAACCGTAACTCGGATGAAAATACTTTATATATGAAAGTTGCTCAGAATTTCGAGACGCATCCGAATACGCGTTCCGTTCGTCCACCACACATCTCTATCATACCGAACATGCAACATTCCCCTCCGTTTCATCTGCCCGAAAATGCCTAACACCGGGAATACTTTCCCGGATGTTATTCCTCTTCGTCTGTATCACCGAGCACCGCGTTAGGTCACACGTAGCACCGCCTTTTGCCATGTTATGCTTTGTGATGCTATTGTTTGCTCTGTTATTTATTTGTTTCCCCCTTCGTTGCTTCTTTTCGGTAGACTCCGATACCGTGGTAGACCCCGAGACCCTTGATGCTTCGGTGTTCGACAACGGCTACGCTTCCGAAGATTCCTTTCGTCTACGGAGCTTCCAGGCAAGCCCCCCCCTTTGATCACCAGATATCTCCTATTCTTCTCTCTACTGCTTGCATTAGAGTAGTGTAGCATGTTACTGTTCGGTTACTCCTATTCTGTTGCATAGCCTGTCATTGCTGCTACAACTGTTGATACATGTACCTGCCGTCCTAATGCTTAGTATAGGATGCTAGTATTCCATCAGTGGCCCATCATTCTTGTCCGTCTGCCATGCTATACCATCGGGCCGTGATCACTCGGGTGGTGATCACGGGTATATACTATATACATACTTTACATACACATGATGATGGTTCGGAGATGGGGGCTGAAGGGGCAGGTGGTTCCACCCAGGTAGTGGTGGGCCTGGGTTCCCGACAGCCCCCTGATGGTTACTTTGTGGCGGAGCGACAGGGCGGGTTGCGACCACCTAGGAGACAGGTGGGCCTAGCCCTGGTCGTTGTCCGCGGTTATTTCATAATAACACGTTTAACGGGATCTTGGTATTTGATCTGAGTCTGGCCATTTGGTCTATACGTACTAACCAGCTGCGTGGGAACAATTATGGGCACTCGACGTCGTGGTATCAGCCGAAGCCTTCTTGACGTCAGCGACTTAGCGGCGCGCGCTGGATTGGACCGGAACGCCTACTCTGGTATTAGGAGAGGCTAGGTCTGCTTACCGACCGCCCTCTCAACGTGCAGGTGTGCATTGGGCGATGGGCCCAGACCCCCGTGCGCTTAGGGTTTAGACCGGCGTACTGACCTCTCTGTTGTGCTTAGGTAGGGCTGCGACGTGCTGATCTTCCGAGGCCGGGCATGACCCTAGAAAGTGTGTCCGGCCAAATGGGATCAAGCGTGCTGGGTTATGTGGTGCACCCCTGCAGGGAAGTTAATCTATTCGAATAGTCGTGTCCCTCGGTAAAAGGACGACCCGGAGTTGTACTCGGACCTCATGACAACTAGAACTGGATACTTAATAAAACACACCCAGACAAGTTCCAGATATAACTCGGTGGTTGCTCTCTCACAGGGTGATGTGCGGGAGGATCGCCGGGTAGGATTTATGCTATACGATGTTACTTGGTGAACTCTTCTGCTACTCAAGACGGAGGTTGCCAGAAGCTTTGATAGTTGTTACTATTCCATCTACTCCCTTCTACTGCTGCAAGATGGAGGCTGCGAGAAGCGAGGATGCTTGTTACTTACCATCTACTCTCTTCTACTGCTGCAAGATGGAGGTTACGAGAAGCGTAGTCGTCGATTGGATTAGCTATCCCCCTTCCTATTCTGCTTTCTGCAGTTCAGTCCACACATATTCCCCTTTTACACAGATATCATTGCATATGTAGTGTAGATCCTTGCTTGCGAGTACTTTGGATGAGTACTCACGGTTGCTTTGCTCCCCCTTTTCCCCCTTCTTTCTTCTTTCTGGTTGATGCAACCAGATCGGTGGAGTCCAGGAGCCAGAGGATTCCGATGATGTTTCTACGTGAAGTTCGGATTCGAGGAGTAGTTAGGAGGTCCCAGGCAGGAGGCCTTGCCTTTTCGATCGTTGTTACTTTTGTGCTAGCCTTCTTAAGGCAAACTTGTTTAACTTATGTCTGTACTCAGATATTGTCGCTTCCGCTAACACTTGTGTTTTCGAGCTTTTGTATTCGAGCCCTCGAGGCCCCTGGCTTGTAATATAAAGCTTGTATTAATTTAATTTGTGTCTAGAGTTGTGTTGTGATATCTTCCAGTGAGTCCCTGATCTTGGTCGTACACATTTGCGTGCATGATTAGTGTACGGACAAATCGGGGGCGTCACAAGTTGGTATCAGAGCCGACTGCCTGTAGGAATCCCCCTTTCCAACTCCTTGGCCGAAGTTGAGTCTAGTCTTTGAAAAACAAATTTACTAACTTGTTGTGTGGCTTACGGGCCCACAACACCATTGGGTGGTATTAGGATCTTTTACTCCTCGTCTATACTCTGGGACTCTTATCTCTCTTCTATTCGGGATAAATGAATTTTGCTAAACCTAACATTAGGATCTCGTTATCACTTTCACCCGGAGAGTGCCTTATGATCGATGATCGTCTGCTGCACCAGAAGACCCTGAAGATACTCCCCGTTGTTAACCCGAGAACTTATGCTCATCACCTTTGCAATTCACTGCCACCGATATATCCCTATGGATATCTGCATGCACTTGCCATTCTCATGATCATTCCTCGTCGCTCTTGTTATTACAAGATGCCTCGAAATAATCTCCGTTGTCCCGAGAATCCTTTGAGTTTATTGTCTTGCAGTTTTATTTCGCATGAAAACCCTTACGGTTATTTCCTCACAATTATCGAGGATCCGTTCTTCTCATTTGTTCATGTGTCTCACAAAATTCTTCTGAATACTTTTCGATCTTTCGAAAATCCTCTGCAACCAGTTACTCTTGAAATTCTTGCCTGCTTGCATTATGGTTAATTCCATGTGACTAGTAGTCTTCGTTAACATCCCTTGTCTTAGCCATTTTGAGCCTATTGGTTCAATGTGTGCATATGCACGCAGTCATCGGTTATCCTTTTTAAATTTATCCTTCTGGCTCACACGTCATTCCGGACATGAGTTGGTTCTCGGCAATTCAAACCTTTATTGATTGTCCAACTAAGTATTTTCAACTCATCCATCCTTGATCAGAGCGTCTGCTTTTGATCCTTCCTTTTGGAAACCATAATTTCTTTCTATATTAAGCATCAGACTAATCAGGTGATTCTTGAATCTGATGCCTCTGCACTCTTTCTTCCTCTGAGTGAGTATCGATACTCACATCAGCTCCATTGTGGATCGCTCGATCCTTTGTTGAAATATTATCCGACAGTGTCCTTTGTATACAAAAAAAAACCTCGAGAAGTTCTGTCCCTGATGCATAATACCTTCGGTGAATTGTATCCTCTTCCTTGACAACCATGCTCTCCATTTGAGCTGGTGATATTTACTTTTGAAACTTGTGGTATATGTTACTAAGATGCCCGATGGGTGGAACCTATGCCTTCCCCTAATCCGTGAAAACCCGAAAGTTTTCATAAGTCATACTCTTCTGGTTTTCTACCAGTTAAAATTCCAACACTACAGTTTGATCAAAGCGAGAGGTGAATGAAATGATACGCATTAAAGAAGTGGGAGTCGACCTTGAACTTGTGTTCATGCCCATGAAAATCATGTAGACCGTCTCGGAAGCTTCTTGCAAAATGAATTATTGTCTGAATGATCCTTTCGGTATCTTTAAATTGATCCCTTGCAGTTATGGTTCCGACCATGCTATCCTTATTCAATATATATCTAGAAGAAATTCATTCCCGTGCCTCGTCAATTTTTGACAAGGTTAAAATATCTTCTGTCGTCGGTCAACGACCCAGTTCTACTACTATCATGTTCAGCCTTCGAGTTTTACCCTCCGGTATCTCGAGGATATCATGCCTTTGCACTTCATCTTACTAACTTTGTTGAAGTAATAACTTCCTCGTCGTAATCACTCTACGATTTCTAGGTTGCCATCAACCGAGGACACCGTTTAGTAAATCAAATCCGCTCTAAAAATTCAACACCCCTAGTAGATGTTACTGGGAAAATTCTAAACTCAACCTGGTCATTCCTAAACTATCTGTTGCATCCTGGTCTTGCTGTCTTTGACTGTGCTACCTCATCCTCCTCTGGTGCACGAATTATTCAGTGTGTGAGTGATACGTCCAAAACGTATCTATAATTTCTGCTTGCTCCATGCCACTTTTGGGTGATATTGCTATCATATTCATACACTTCCATACACTTTTGATCATATTTGGACTAATTTACTAATCCAGTGCACCCCAGTGTCAGTTTCTGTTTTCGGCTGTTTTTGTATTTCAGGTTTTCACGTTTCGAGAACTGCCCAGAAAAATCCAGAAAAATTATATAAAAAATCAGCAAACCGGAAACAACACTGCGTCCGAAGGGCAGCCTGGGGGGGGGCACAGGGGCTCCAGGCGCCCTGTGGGCGCGCCCCCTGGGCCGCGCCGGGGGGGCGCCTGGGCCCCCCGAGGCTCCCCCGGTGCCCTACTTTGGCATATATTTAAAGAACTCTCCGAAACCCTCAGAACAGGACTTCTTTTCGCGATCCCATCTCTGTTCCGTCGCCGCCACCGCTTCCAAGATCGGGAGCACCAGGAGAACTCTTCCCGGCACCCTGCCGGAGGGGAGGATCACCACCGGGAGCTTCTCCACCACCATGGACGCCTCCCGAATGACTCGTGAGTAGTCTCCCTTGGACCATGAGTCCATGACCAGTAGCTATGTGATGTTCTCCTCCCGTTCTTGTGCTTCACTAATTAGTCCTCGTGAGCTGCCCTACATGATTGAGGCACCTATGTAATCCTTATGCTGTTGCTATGTTGAGTTTGCTGGGATCCGATGGATTATGAGATTATGTTCAGATTGATCTTGAGTAATATATTTGATTCACCTCTTTTATATTTTAGTTCATAAGTAATTCTTGCATGTTCTCCGTTGTTATTTATTGCTTTGGCCAAGTAGTAGGTAGTGACTCCAAGAGGGAACGTTATGCTCGATTGTGGGTTCATGCCCCTCGATGACTAGCTTGAGTGACAGAAACATGAGTCTAGGGGATGTGCTGTTGCCACAAGGGGGAAAACAACGGTGCTTGTGCCCGCGGGTGCAAGGATTGTTTACTTTACGCAAAGTTCTTTTAATGCAGTTGTCTGTTGCATTGAGTTTACACTATGGGTGGGACTCGCAACTTAATACCAGCGAGATGTTCTGGATAGATATCTCAAGGTGGATGATTAGTAGTAGATATTGATGGATTTCGGTCTACTTACTTTGGCGTACTGCCCATGCTTTGAACCTCAACCTTTCTTGCAATGTAGTCAGCATTGGTTTGCGTTCGTGGTCCTGTCAATTGCCCAGCTGTAATTTGTTACCTCACATAGCTGTTTTATCGTCTTTTGGGAGAGAGACATCACTAGTGAACATCATGAGACTCCGGTCCATATTACCATCATTGATCACATCCACTATTTACTTTTTGCTATTTACTTACTATTGCAAAACACTATCTATCACTACTATCATATTGCTTTTAACCCTTTGTGAACTACAAGGCCGGAGAGATTGACAACCTCTCTGTACTGGTTGGGAGCAAAGTTATTTGTATCTGTGTGCAGGTCCACGTTGATTACTAATTGCGCCGTTAGCAATTGACACCTACTTGTTGAACCTAGGAGTCTCTGGGGATTCGATCCTTGGCATCTTTGCTAGGGGAAAACACTTCTACTTACTACATCTTACACCTTCCACTTGGGGTAACCAACGAGGGGTTCGAGGCCCATCAGTGAGCACGACTTACGTCGAGCTTTCAACCTCATGTTGCTTGTTATAAAAGGCAACTTCGATTCCGAGCTTGCATCTTATCTGTTGTTCCTATGACTTCCATGTCGTCATTCCCTGCCTGATGACACCGCTGTTTGATTGCATCCTCTTGAAACTTCCCGGCAAATGTGTCGGATCACCTTCAACACTTTGACTTCTTCCAAGATGCCAATTGTGTTCATGATGAGAAATACTCTCTTTGCCCTCAATTATTTTTATTATCATCGGCAACACCCTTGACTTTCTTTCCTCGCGAACTTGTCCACATTATGAATACAGCTTGCTTTCCAGCTAGTGTTGTGTTCTGCATTGAAGTATTACTGTCTTTTATGTCGAGAATGTTGTGGGGATTGCCCCACCTCTTAGAAATTCTCGGTATGATGATACTTCTCACCATCACCTTTCTTCCTTGGTCCCCGTGTTGTTTTCAACCGGGATACCAATATGCTAACGATGTTGTTTAAGTTTTGTACTTCTAGCAACCCTATTGCTCTGAAGTTAACGACCGACAGTTCGTTCTTAGACTGTTGGTTATTGAATCATCACTCTAACATTGATCTTGCTGTCTAAGGTCATATTTCGGGCACACTTTTCAACTGATGATTAATGGTGTATGTTTTCCTCAAGCATACAACATTATTACCAATTGAATTGACAAGTGTCATCTTCATGTTCACATTATTGTGGAAATCCCTCCGTTTGGAATTCTCGATGTATTGTCGCTGAGGCCACCAGCCACCTCCTCATCCTCTCCTTGGTTTAATGATGAACTATTGTTTCGGGAACCCGCGCCCATAGTTCATTTCCCGAGAATCTTGCAATGTCATTTCGTCGATTTGTGTTGCACCTTTTCTTCTCGAACATCCTGAGTCTGAGGTATCATGACACCAATCGGATCTGAATCTCGGTCAGATATGATGGTTGGGACAACTTTCCAGTAGTTATAATGTTGGTCCTTTGATGACCCGATATTATGATGTCATGCCTAGCACCCCTGGCTGGAGGACCCATTATTATACTTTCTTTTGCAAGGATAGCCAATCTTCCAGGAGGAAATTGTAAGACTTATTCTATAAGTTGCTCCTGATGAATCCTTTGTTTATCCAAGTCCAACCCTTGCTTCAAGACCGTGCCAATGCTATTTCGAAGCATGTCTGCGGTACTCCGATTTTCAACAAGAGCATTTGAAGCCCAATGCTAAATGTTTCTTGGTCAGTTATCCAAACACCGTTGTATGGGTAACATCTTGATTAATCCTTGCCTCTTTATCTAAATGGTTGGGTACTTGCTCTCCTACCCTGAACGCCATGTTCTGCTTGTCTATGGGAAGGATATACTCCTATCAATTGTGTGTAATCAAAATTTCCTTTCCATTTGCTTGCTTAACCTTTCTTTGACCTACATATAATCTAAGCAGTAATAAAATTTTCTGCTTATGTAAACACCTTGATGAACAACTCTATCAGTAAGACCTTGATTCTATTGTTGATAACATTCCGGTACTGCCGATGGACGAGAACTTTGCCTATTGGTCCGCCTTCGTTTCAACAAGCGGGAAAATGGTCCTCTTCGTTCCCCGTCCTTGGTATCGACATTGTTGCCGGCATAGCTGACATGCTATCCTCTGACATGCCTTGCTTTCTGTGCAAGATGTCATCGCCCTTCCCACTCTTAACCCACCTGGTGGGCCCATAACCCACAGGTCCACGGGATCGAAACCTGACTCTACTGTACAACCCTGATTCTAATGTATTCTTTGCACTTGGCTTCATGTGTAACTCACAAGCTAAATTCTACCATGTTTCATCCCTATATCAAACACCATATTATTCTCGTTGATTAAGACCCCCATTCCAGCTTTTGGTTAGGCATCGAATGACTGCCTACCCGATTGAAACTTTGGTACCATCGCTTATTGCTCTCAATGCATTCATTGAAATACTACTCGTAGGGTACTTCGTATATCACTTTCTGAATTCGCCGTCGTATGCACAGACTTCGTGGAGATACGTTCCTCCAAAGTTTTTCCCCCTGATCACGTTCGTAGGACGATGGAGATCCCAAAGAAAGGATGACGACCACGATGACTTGAAGCAGAGAAATGAAGACATCAACGAAAGGGTTCAACCTCTTCGAAAGGGGCAGTCAAGACCGAGAAGACTCGTTAGAATTTCACTACCAGCACTTCCCACCCCCTTACTCCACCGCTTAAATCTCCGGACGAGATTTCTTGTAGTGGAGGAGAATTGTGACGCCCGGATAGTTAAGCTACAGTAACCCTCTCCTAATGACGACACGTCACCTCAGTTACTGTTGATAATCTCGCGTTGCTTCAAAACCGATTCGAAATTCAAATTCGAAATAAAGGCAAACAACAAAAGTTTTGAAACATTAAAACTAAAATGTTCGGATTGTGGCAAATAATCCATACAAAATATTGGTGAATAAACCACACTCCTGTAAAGAATTTAAATGCACTATAGTCAGTAAAACTTCGGCAAAACTATTATTTAAATGCTCTTAGTATAATAAACAATTATAAACTACTTTAATTCATGTGCCAAAATATTTGTGGCGGTGGAATAAATAGTAATACTAAATTAGGTACAACCTTTGTAATGCACAAAACAAAATTTAAATGGTAATTAAAACAAAACAGAAAAGAAAATAAGAAAAAGTAAAACAAACGAAAACAAAGACAAACAAAAAAAAATAGAAAAGGGAGAAGCCGCCCCCCACTGGACCAACTCGCCCAGGTGGCCAACCGGCCCAACCGGCCCACCCGGACCGACCCACCCCACTACTAACGCCCACTCTCCCGTGACCTAAATCACTTTTCCCCACTCCCCCCCCCACGAACTGGATCGAGGCAAACTGCCCCGACCGCGTCGCCCTTGACGCCGCGCCGTTGCAGCCACCTCGACGACGCTCCTCCTCGCCGGAGCCGCCCCCCCATCGCCCACGATGTCGCCGCTCTGTCCGCGACTCCCCCTCGCTGGCTCCGCCAACCGTCGCCGACTCCGGCCATCCCGAGCCTTCCCCGAGCCTGCTGCCATGCCCTACAGCTCCACTGTGAGCATCGCCGTGCAATCCCTCTCCCCTCGCGCTCGCCGCCCCACTCTGCACACGCCCCGCCGCCTGGCTCCCGCTGCCGCCGACGCCCGCCTCCGCCGTGCCCCTGCGGACCGCCGCCCGGCATGCCCTGGGCCGAGCCCTGACTGCGCACTGGCCGCCCTTTCCCCCTGCTCCTCCCTCCGCCGGCAGCCCCATCTCCCTCCACTGCCCTTCCGCGCTCGCCCCGCCGCAACTGCCCCTGCCCCGCTTCGCCCACCTTCGCCGGGCCGGTGCCCCCGCCTCTGCCCCGGCGCAGCCTCGCCGTGGCTTAGCCACCGCCGGCCGGGCCTCGACCGCGCCCGCCTCCGCGCGGCCTCTGCCCGCGCACCTGCGCCGCCTCCGCCCTCGCCTCACCGAAGCGCTGCTCCGGCCGAAGCCGCCGCGGCCGCCCGGCCTCGCCACGCCCTGAGCGGCGCCCCTCCCCGGTCCGTCAGTCTGGGCGGACGCCCAGTCGGGCGATGGGCGCCAACGCCCGTAGCCACGCGCTATGTGCCCGATCCGCTAAGCCCCGTGCCCTTGACAAACGGGCCCCACGGCCCAGAACGTTTTAAAAAAAGAATTAATAAATTAATAAATTAATTAATTAGTGAATTAATTAAGTTAATTAATCTTAATTAGATAATTAATTAACCTGGCTTAATTAGCCTAATGAACTAGTCTAGTTAATTTAAATATGTTAATTAGATAGGTCAATGACAGAAGGGCCCCACTGCCCTGTTTGACGAGTCAACAATCCTGTTGACTGCTGACGTCATGCTGACATCATGCTCACGTCAGCATGCACTATTCTGGATAATGTTGATTTGTTAAATATTTAATAAATTAGAAAATGATTTAAAACTTTAAAAATTAATATAAAATAAACCGTAACTCGGATGAAAAATACTTTATATATGAAAGTTGCTCAGAATTTCGAGACGCATCCGAATACGCGTTCCGTTCGTCCGCCACACATCTCTATCATACCGAACATGCAACATTCCCCTCCGTTTCATCTGCCCGAAAATGCCTAACACCGGGAATACTTTCCCGGATGTTATTCCTCTTCGTCTGTATCACCGAGCACCGCGTTAGGTCACACGTAGCACCGCCTTTTGCCATGTTATGCTTTGTGATGCTATTGTTTGCTCTGTTATTTATTTGTTCCCCCCTTCGTTGCTTCTTTTCGGTAGACTCCGATACCGTGGTAGACCCCGAGACCCTTGATGCTTCGGTGTTCGACAACGGCTACGCTTCCGAAGATTCCTTTCGTCTGCGGAGCTTCTAGGCAAGCCCCCCCTTTGATCACCAGACATCGCCTATTCTTCTCTCTACTGCTTGCATTAGAGTAGTGTAGCATGTTACTGTTCGGTTACTCCTATTATGTTGCATAGCCTGTCATTGCTGCTACAATTGTTGATACATGTACCTGCCGTCCTAATGCTTAGTATAGGATGCTAGTATTCCATCAGTGGCCCATCATTCTTGTCCGTCTGCCATGCTATACCATCGGGCCGTGATCACTCGGGTGGTGATCACGGGTATATACTATATACATACTTTACATACACATGATGATGGTTCGGAGATGGGGGCTGAAGGGGCAGGTGGTTCCACCCAGGTAGTGGTGGGCCTGGGTTCCCGACAGCCCCCTGATGGTTACTTTGTGGCGGAGCGACATGGCGGGTTGCGACCACCTAGGAGACAGGTGGGCCTGGCCCTGGTCGTTGTCCGCGGTTATTTCATAATAACACGTTTAACGGGATCTTGGTATTTGATCTGAGTCTGGCCATTTGGTCTATACGCACTAACCAGCTGTATGGGAACAGTTATGGGCACTCGACGTCGTGGTATCAGCCGAAGCCTTCTTGACGTCAGCGACTTAGCGGTGCGCGCCGGATTGGACCGGAACGCCTACTCTGGTATTAGGAGAGGCTAGGTCTGCTTACCGGCCACCATCGCAACGTGCAGGTGTGCATTGGGCGATGGGCCCAGACCCCCGTGCGCTTAGGGTTTAGACCGGCGTGCTGACCTCTCTGTTGTGCTTAGGTAGGGCTGCGACGTGTTGATCTTCCGAGGCCGGGCATGACCCTGGAAAGTGTGTCCGGCCAAATGGGATCAAGCGTGCTGGGTTATGTGGTGCACCCCTGCAGGGAAGTTAATCTATTCGAATAGCCGTGTCCCTCGGTAAAAGGACGACCCGGAGTTGTACTCGGACCTCATGACAACTAGAACTGGATACTTAATAAAACACACCCAGACAAGTTCCAGATATAACTCGGTGGTTGCTCTCTCACAAGGTGATGTGCGGGAGGATCGCCGGGTAGGATTTATGCTATACGATGTTACTTGGTGAACTCTTCTGCTACTCAAGACGGAGGTTGCCAGAAGCTTTGATAGTTGTTACTATTCCATCTACTCCCTTCTACTGCTGCAAGATGGAGGCTGCGAGAAGCGAGGATGCTTGTTACTTACCATCTACTCTCTTCTACTGCTGCAAGATGGAGGTTACGAGAAGCGTAGTCGTCGATTGGATTAGCTATCCCCCTTCCTATTCTGCTTTCTGCAGTTCAGTCCACACATATTCCCCTTTTACACAGATATCATTGCATATGTAGTGTAGATCCTTGCTTGCGAGTACTTTGGATGAGTACTCACGGTTGCTTTGCTCCCCCTTTTTCCCCTTCTTTCTTCTTTCTGGTTGATGCAACCAGATCGGTGGAGTCCAGGAGCCAGAGGATCCCGATGATGTTTCTACGTGAAGTTCGGCTTCGAGGAGTAGTTAGGAGGTCCCAGGCAGGAGGCCTTGCCTTTTCGATCGTTGTTACTTTTGTGCTAGCCTTCTTAAGGCAAACTTGTTTAACTTATGTCTGTACTCAGATATTATCGCTTCCGCTAACACTTGTCTTTTCGAGCTTTTGTATTCGAGCCCTCGAGGCCCCTGGCTTGTAATATAAAGCTTGTATTAATTTAATTTGTGTCTAGAGTTGTGTTGTGATATCTTCCAGTGAGTCCCTGATCTTGGTCGTACACATTTGCGTGCATGATTAGTGTACGGACAAATCGGGGGCGTCACAAGGGGCCCCGATACGCCCCCGACAGCACAATCTGGGAGCCGTACTTCCGCCGCCGGAACGACGAGCAGCTCGAGGCCACCAACGGCGTCGTGCCCTCCGGCAGGTTCAATCCCGACAGTCGACGCCGATGGTGGGCGTGCCCGGGCGCACGTTGGAGTCCGTCCTCGAGTACATCGAGGGCGGCAACACGCCGCGCCTCGAGTACCCCGCTCCCCCGTCCTTCTCACACCGTCGGGGAAGCTCCTGGACGCCGAGGCGCATGGAGACCGAGGAGTCCTCCTCCTCGTCCGGCGGCTCTCCCTACCTCCCCGTCAAGCCGGAGCCCCAGGAGCCACAGGACACGCCTGTCAGCGCGCGTACCCGCAGCTCCGGCGCCCTCGTCGAGCCCAAGACGGAGTCCGGCCTCCCCCCGGAGTACGAGGAGATAGCCCGGCGCGGCTTCTCCGACGAGGACGCCATGCGGTGGTCGCGCGACGACTACCTGCGCGAGGAGATGGTCCGGCAGTGCCAGGCCCTGGAGGAGATCGCCGCCCACAAACGTGGGCGCGAGGACGAGAACGGTGTCCCGGACCGTCCAACCCGCCGCGCCAACCGGGGGAGGGATGCAGCAGGGACGGCGGAGGCGGGGGCGACAACGACGACGACGACGACGACGGCGGTGACTACACGCGGTTCTACTGCCTCCTCGGCATGTAGAACCGCGTGGGCGAGCGGCGAGGGAGACGGCGGGGGTAGCCCGCGGTAGTTTTTTTTGTTTGTAAAATATGTTTAAGTTTGAACGAACTCGCCCGTGTTTGCGTTAAATTTGAGCCGTGTTTGCGCCGAATTTAAACATTTTCAAAACCCCTGGGGAGCCGCGACTGGGGGACATCACGCCCCCAGTGCGCGGTTTAGCGCCGATGCGCCTCCAGGGGGCGATTTTTAGCCCCTCCTGGGGGGCCAACGGCTGGAGATGCCCTTATACTCGAAACAGGCTTTCGGCAGGCGATTCTACCGTCCGGTCACCCCGCGCACGTGGCCGGGCTCGAGCGCATCCAATTTTCCGAGCGGCCATAGTCACAATATCTCTATCTCTATCTCTACTACTATAGTACAAGAATTTTTAAATTTTGCTTGGCCTAGGTTTTCCTACCATAGAAACACAATCTGTACCATGCATTTGCGGCATCCAACGGTTAAACATGCGGCGAATCCCTCAAACGCTGGCCGTCCATTCTCATGCATCGGGTGGCTAACATTTGCTAGCTCTCTGCCGGCCTGCAAAAAGCTGCTATGCATGAGCCCATGTTTGTAAAGAAATCAATGAGCGAACGGACATGGCAGCCAGATGGGTCCCATCATCTTCCAGAATCCTCTCAATATCTCTACTCGATCTATACTATATAAAATCCCTTGATTAACATGCTTCATTCTGGTGTCTCTGCTATGCAAGAAGCTGCGTGCAGTGCATAATTTCTGACGCAATAAAACATGTTAAATATTTTTGTTATACTTATGTTCCAATACAATTTTACAAACGAGCAAAGGGAGAAAGGAAAAAAATATTACAAGGCCTTTGAGTATTGGTACAGCCAAATAGATTTGGGCAGAACAAGATTTGTTCCTCCTAATTCAAAAAGTAAATAAATTTCTGACTTCGATCCTGTTTGGAATGGGTGTAAGTTTATACACCTGTATTTATTTTATAGGTGTAAATTACCGGTCAACATTTTATTTCTGTTTGGAATGAAAACAATGGACCGGACTTGTATTTTTAACCGGCTAGGAGCGTGCAGAAACGCCAATCCAAACAGGGCCTTGAGGTGCAAAGACGTGCAAAGCACGTGCCGTTAACTAGTGTGAATATCTTTACCTAATAATAAAGAAAGTTGGGTTTCAGCCCGTCCGTCATGCCACTTTGCAGAAAAGCCCCTCTGTTTTCTGTAAATTAACCCGCACTACACGTTTAAGTCATACCGAACCGTTATTTGGCATTTTCGCATAAAAACCCCTCAGGTTTCATGTAATCAACCCGCCATCCATATTTAAGTCAGCCGAATCGTTTTTTTTTGTTTTAACAGAAAAACCCCTAACCTTTTGGTTAATTAATCCGCAGTTTATCTAAAACAAAAATATCCTTATCTTTTAAACCGTAACTCCGATTTTAATATATTATATATGAAATTTGATTAGAAAAATGTGTAGAATCTAAATAAACTGTTACTTTTAGCTGTTAAATATTTCTAAACTATTAATTTGGGTGCAAACTTAATCTATAGTGCACGGTCCATTTTTCTTTCGCACCGGTGGCGATCCAAATTGCAAATAAACACACATTAAAACCAGATTGAGAGGAAAAAAACATTGATAACCACGCACGCACAACTCTGAAAAACCTCACGGGAAAAAAATAACATTTTTCTCATCTTATTCTGAGCGATTGTGTGCGTGCGAGCGCGCGTACGTGTGTGTGAGAGAGAGACGCCTTAGGACTGACCATATTCAAATACGTTTGAGACCACCATCGGAAACACAAATGTGATGCCATTTTAAAATAAAGAACATCTACCTACCAGGGTCTCGAGTCGTGGTTATTGGGTTAAGAACGTGTGCTTTTTTCTATCCCGTTGCAAAGCACGGGCTCTTTTGCTAGTACGTATAATATACGCTCAAAAACACATCAGGTTCATGGATTGTGCTACTTTGAGTGTTGTTTTTGCCTCTTGGGCTTGCTCACGCTAATGGCTCATCAATTAATTACCTTACGTGGGCCAATAGTAGCGTAGAATCAATCAATCGTGGCTGATGGCTGCATCGCTCGCCTTTTTTTTTTTTTTTTTGCGGGGGGCTGCCTCGCACGTCTATTTGTTTGTGCGCCGCGCGGCACGACGTGGCCTAGGAACTCCGGCGATGAAGGCAGCGGCCGGTGAGGTGGACTGGCGGAGCACCGACGGGCGGCAAGATAACAAGTGTACACGGCCGGGCCTCCGATCAAGTTACGACGTTTTTAGCGAGTTATATGATTTTGTATCTCATGTTTTTTTACAAGCGGATTTTTAGCACTGGAGGCTCCACACCCCTATAAGAATATTAAATTCGAAAAAATATCTAAAATTTTAAAAAATAGATCTGGAATTTTGGGATATTAAAACATGGGTTCCTGATCCACCCCTGTGAAATTTCGTAAAAAAAAATACCATGTATTCGTGGCAAAAAAGGCAAAAATTTTCTATGTATAAAAAAACCGCTCGGATAGATTTTTGTTCGGACAGTATTTTCTTCCTCACGGGTACGTTTCCTGATATTTTTTCGTGAAATTCACACGAGAGTAGATTGAGAACCCAGGTTTGATATCCCCAAATATCAGATTTTTTTAACCTTTTTACGTTTAATATTCATATATGGGTGTGAAGCTCCTGTGTATTTTCCATGTTTTTGTTTACTTCTATGATATGAAATATTAGTATGTGTATTGCACATGACGTTTATTCAAAATATATGATACTTGTGGTGTTGATAGGCCAAAGTAAATCTTAGCTTATGGTGTGCCCAGACTTCGGTAGTTCGCTAGCTCCGCCAACTGGCCCCGCTTTATATATAAAGCAAATACCGAACCAAGTACACGACCGAACGATACAAGATGGTGAGGTAGTCCTCATACAATGCCGATCCCAAGATAACCGGATCACGCAATCTACGCTACCGAAAGAAAGCATTGGGAACGCCGAGTACAACACCACACACTGCCCTAAACACCTAAGCTCCACGACAACGCCCCCAAGAGGGAATACGGTGCAAAGCGTCGCCGCTGCCGAGTCCAGAAGGGACAAGCGTCTTCACCCGGAACCCTGGCACGACGAGAAGCACCACAACAACGTCTTCAGGAAGATAACAGCGCTCGCAAGCGTCGCCATCGTCGGCGACAAAGCGCAGAGCTTTCGCTCGGCAGCTCCCCCGTGCCACCACGAGGTCTTCAAGACAGGTGTAGCGAGTTCAGCTCCCCAGGTCCGGATCGGGGCGACGCCACTGCCAAGGACAGGGAGAGCACCCGAGCCACCCACCGCTATCCTCCTGCCGTCCATACCTCTATACTACTCCTACTCATACAAGATAGAGCTAGAGCACATCACATACATATTCATACGAGTTCATAGAGCACATCACAATGCAAGTTCAAAATGTGTAGTCGCGTTGAACATCACATGCAAGTTCATAGAGCACATCGTGGACATGTTCTCTACACTTTGGTGGTGGAGGAGGAGGAGCAGCCGTGTGATCGCATAAAGGAATATAAGTCTGTTTGCCGAGAGCAGGCACTTAGCAAAGATCTGTCTATGGCACTTGGCAAAGATCTGTCTGTGGCCAAGATGAAGGCTCTCAGTAAAAAACAGCACACGCCATAAATCCAGGGCCCGTATGTCAGATGGGTAGCCACGTGGCGGCCTCCTATTCATTGTGTTTTACCAGGAGTAGGAGCTCGGTAAAAGGTACAACCCCACTGCCCAGAAGTGTGGACACGTGTGGCAGCCTCCTATTCATTGTCTTTTTCTAGAGCTTCGGCTCGGCAAACTCAGATCTCGGCGTGACGGCTGTCAGATAGTCATCCACGTGGTGGCCTCATATTCGTTAGAGTTTGTCAGATAGTCATCCATGCAGAGCGTCCATCAATAAAACTGTTCCGCTGGATGAACAGCATTCCCAGTGATTACAAGGCCTGATTCAGCATTTTTTTCATGCACTCCACGTCAATTAGAAGAAGCAAATTCTTGTTGAGCAAATATTTGACAATGAATACGTAAATGATTTTATCATATATGTTTTCAGCTGCAGTGTTTGGATATCTCAGGACAAAAATGTACTGTTCTACAAAATGCTTGGTTTGATCAATGGACAAAGCAATATGCACTCCAGAGGAACACGACTTGCTATCTTCAGGAGGTGTTTCAGGCTTTCAACGAACAAGAACATAATACACATGGATCTCTCTTTAACAGCCAGCATCGGAGCGCCTAAGGCTCCTCCCTCCCTCAACACTCCTCTACCCGAAGATCAAGAACTGGTGGTGCTTGGCGACACCGATCATGTTGGGGAACGTTGCATGGGAAACAAAATTTTTTCCTACGTTCACCAAGATCAATCTAGGAGATGCATCTACGAGGGGAGAGTTGGATCCACATACCCTTGTAGATCGCTAAGCGGAAGCGTTCAAGAACGCGGTTGATGGAGTCGTACTCGCCGCGATTCAGATCGCCGAAGATCCTAGCACCGAAGCAACGGTGCCTCCGCGTTCTTCACACGTACAGCTCGGGGACGTCTCCTCCTTCTTGATCCAGCAAGGGGGAAGGAGAGGTTGATGGAGACACCGGCAGCACGACGGCGTGGTGGAGATGGTGGTGGAGGATTCCTGCAGGGCTTCGCCAAGCACTGAGGAGTTCGCGAAGATGGATGTGGGAGAGGGAGGGCAGCGCCGAGGCACGAACGTGTGTAGCTGCCCTCCCTCTGCCTCTCTTTATATAGGGGGAGTAGAGGGGAGGGGGCGCCCTAGGGTTTACCCCTAGTGGCGGCGGCCAAGGGGAGGTGGGAGGGGGCGGCGCCCCAGGGTTAGGGT